>WHYT01017004.1:109092-138786 GCA_009806455.1 Tetrax tetrax
AAGCTTTTTCCAAGCGGCATCAAACCTATTCCCCAGCCACAAAGTGCTGGAGAGCAGCAGAGGAAGGAAAAAAAAAAAAAACACCCAAACTATTTATAGGTGCCTTGCTGAAGCAAGCGCTGCCTTCTCCAGAGCGGCATTACTCAGTGCCCCGAGATGATTTACCAGCGGATCGCTGCTTCTCTCAGCTGGGTTTTGCTAAATTTGAGCTTCGAGCCCCTTTCTGCCGAGGGCAGACCCCATGCGCTGAGATTTTTCCCCCTCCACCAAAGCTCTTTTCCCTTGGGGGCCCTGAGTTTTATTTCTCCGCAGCGGTTCCCCAGATTTGCAGGGAGAACTGCTACCAAACGGGGAAATTATTTTTATTTTTTTTTTTTTTAGCCCGCTGAGAAGTTACCCCACGCCCCGTTTGGAGTCGGTGTGGTTTAGCACAGGGAACACCGGGACACCTCATTCCAGAGAAGGCGTAGCAGGAGGAGCCCTCCCGATTTTCAACCAGTTGCTGCGTGGTTTTCCAAAAATTACTTGTGACCGCAAACTTTAAACAAGTAAGGAAAAGCTCGTTATGGACATGTGCTACCCCCCCCCCAAAAAAATTATTTCCAGGCTCCATACAAGGATTTAAGTATAATCCACAAAACTTTAGTTTTCCTGCTTTGGTGATCCACATGGCAGCAAACTCTTATTTTACTCTGAGAAAACTCAATCTGGTTTTGCAGAAGGAAAACCATCTCAAAAAATCTCATGAGCGATCTGAGCAGCTTTTATTGTATTGCTCTACATTTTTAAAAAGCCCTCCAAAAAAAAAAATCTATGAACTATTTTTAATCTTTAAACTTCAGAGATACTTTTGCCGATTCGGAGAGTTGTAAAACCAAACCCAAGATACTCATCGTGCCCACGCGCTGTCAAAACTGGAAGGCAGACGTAGGGAAATGGAATACTTTTGATATTTCCTTTGAACTTTTTTTTTCTTAAAAACTCGTTATGTGGTATTTTTTAAAAAACACAGCACAGCAGATGATATTCAAACCAAGATAAAGCGTTTTGCTCACGGAGCCATTGGAACGGCGTTCTCATTTAAAAGAAATCTCTTGGAAATGGTTTGACTTCTTTTTCTTTTGAGAAGCTGAAGTGATCTTACAAACAGGAATTTAACTAGAATGACAACAACCACTAAGGAGTTCGGGGACTTTTTCCCCCCCAGATGACACAACTATTTTTTAAATTACTTAAACTGTTGCTAAACAAACTGCAAATATTTAAGGAGATTTGCTGACTTCATTGCCCATGTAGCTTGATGAATACTCACTTCTTAATTCAGACAAAACATTTTAGGAATATACTTTTCACTTTTTCAGACTTTTTTCCCCCCCCAAGAAAAGAAAATAATTACCAACAACATTAACTTAAGCAATTGCTGCTTGATGGTTACTGCAAAGAGTATTTCTGAAGCAATGTCCTGAGCAAGCGATCGATTTAAATCCTGAAACAGCAGAAAACAAATGGAATTTTGCTCCACGGTGTTTCCGCGGTGCCTGGGCGGTAGCTGCAGCCCCTCTGCCCCCGCTCCAAATTCATTTTGCATTTACTGCCGTCACAAAACCTGACAGGATGCAGCAGAGGAACGTTTCCTAACTTGTGAGTGCGATCCAAGCACTGGAAATCAAAGACTTCCATGAGCCCGGCTCGATCCAGCCCAGAAATCAAGAGGGCTTTGAAGAAAACCGTCGGCTCGCTGAACTCGTGCGCAACTGACCGCAGGACAGGAGTCTCCACTTGTCTTTAATTTTTTTTTTTTTTTTAATCCCCATCTGAAGGGCTGGCATCTCTGCCCGCGCTCTAGAAACACCGATGCCCTCACCGGAGCCCAGGGAGATGAACTGGCAGGTGGAATTCGCATACCCTGGCACCTCCCTAGCACCTTCATTTCTTTTATTAATGAATTTTTAGGGTTTTTTTTTAAAGAGGCCAGAGCAATACGGTGGGTTACACCGTATGAAACACACGCTGACTGTCAATCAAAAAGGGGGTGCTTTGGTCAGGAATAATCAGGGGTTTTGTTACCAACATTAATGAAGTGGCTGGAATAGCAAACATCTGCCAAGGGGACTCAAACCCCGAGCAGCTGTTGGAGCCCCCAGTACTCTGCCCGTGTAGGACAGCCTTGCTGGTAAGCACTGGTCCCTAAGGTTTCTCTAGGGGTTGAGAAACGGGGCCGTACGGGAGGGTGGAACGCAAAAGGCGCGTGAGGAGAGGTCTGGGGGGGCAGAAGACGTGAGGCGGTTTGCGTGCGCGAGCCCAACACCTGCACTCCGCGTGACACGTTACTAGGATGCCCTTTTCCAAGAGGGAAGAGGCAATTAATCCACAGGACACAATCCCACAATTCACTGACTAAAGCTTTTTTTTTTTGTGCGTAAAACCAGTATGAGAACCAAGGAGGAAAACAGCCCTGCTCCGAGCTTGTCAGTCAGCGACGGGTTGTTAACGATGACGAGCAGGGAGTTCAGCCCTGCACCAGAGCGCTGAAAGGAGATCCTCCAGGAGGGCAATCACCTTCCATTGGAAAAGATACAGCAGGAGACCTTCTGAAGGATGGTTTCTGGAGACAATTTGTTTGAATCCGGAGACAATTTGTGCTAGCAGGCACTTTTGGTACAGTACTGCAACCCCACCGGTGCGGTGCACCTTCAGAAAATGATTAAGCACCTCTGAGTAGACTTGTTCAGTCCCAGCACAAACATTATCCTAAGGTGGTGATTAAAGCCACAGGAATTAAGCTGCTGCCGTGTTACTGAATTTATTATCTAGGTAGTACCCAAGTTCCTGGCTCTGCTCAGGGAAGAGTTCGCTGATTGGGATTACTCACTTCTGTGTTTCTGCCTTTTTCAGCACGATATTGGGCTTGATACCTGATCTGGAATAGAAAAATCAGATGTGTGGCTAGAAGCAGGGAGGCACCAGTGCTTTGCTCAAGAGAAGCATATCCAGAGGCTTTGTCCTCTCAGCATGAGAGATCTCAGCGCATGAAAGTCCCTTTGAGTAAGAGATCTCAGCATCCACCACACAGAAGTAAAGCAGGTTTCTCAGAGAAAGTAGCATTACCCAGGAAGCTTTTTTTTAAAACCAGGAAAAGTGTAAAATCTCCCCACACATGCACACGTAAGGTAAAGCCAAGGAACCCCTTGGTCTTTATGTTCCCCTGACAGAAATGCTTTTTGAAAGGCAGAGAGACCTCTGAGCGGGGTCTCTCTGCCCCAGCCTCCTGGAAAGCCTCCGTAAAAGCAGGATCCCTTCACAGGATGGAAGAAAAACTGAAGTGTTTGTTGACTCTGAACTCTACCTTGGCCCCTTGGCCGCTGGCAAGATGGTGCTGCTGAGCACCGTGCGACGTAGCAGAAATCACAGAGCAGGGAGGTCATTGCGCGTGCTCACGCGCTTCGGGGAGGCTGTTCTTCCAGTTTATCTTTGCACGCAAATGTCACTCCTGGCTTCAGCAACTGCAGAATAGGACGGCTCCAAGTCTCCCTTGCTTAGAGCCAACTTTGAATCATCTAGAACTATATAATCTAGAGTGTAGTGGTACTTATGTGAGCAAAGACAGCGACTAGTCTCCAAATTAGTTAAGATGTTCTACCTCACATACTAATACAGACTGTTTTTATCAGTGCTGGGAGCAGGCTCTGAAGGTATAAGCCAGAAGCAGCTCACCACACAGATTCTGAAGTCCCTCAGAAAGGAGATACGGATATGGTTTCAGATTTACATGCAGAGAAACTGAGGCAGAGGCTCCCTCCGTTAGCCCTCAGGACAGAAGCCAGCCCTCACTCAACATCATGCATTCTCCATGCAGACGGCATCACCTAAATCCCAATATTTTCCTCCTGTCACCTCATTTCCCACCCCCCCACAACAGCACTGGGGGCTGTGAGGCAGTATCTCGTTATTTTTCCAGTTACCTCCTTGCAGGGAGGCACAACACCTGAGCAGCCTCTCCTTTCCTAGGCTCTATCGCTACCAAAACTCAAACCAGATCCTGCCATCGGCAGCGGTGGAGCGCTTTCCATGAGCTCCCGGGGGGCGTTGCCTCACCACCACGCAGGGCACCAAAGAACGTACCAAACCAGATAGAATAAATCATTACGAACCCCGAGACAGAGTCACTGAAGGCACTCAGAGAGATATTTATGGGGTGGCTCTGATTTTTTTTGGGTGTTGGATGGATACCACGTACACCTGAGTTTACACCAAGAAACATACACCATCTTTCAGCAAGGGGATTTGTTTTTTTTTTTCATGGTACCATTAAAATACTAGAATCCAGACTTATAAACTAGGGAGGAGTTTGGGAGCAGCAACCAGGAACGCGAAGGAGCCTTCCACGTCACCCTGAGCCTGAGGGTCCAGTTTAGGGAAGACAGACATGCCTGGTCCCCTACAACTCATCCCAAATATCAGCAAGACAATTACTAGTGGTTTTCCCCACACATCCATTTCTCCAGGAAAATCCACAGTGCAAAACCATCTCCTCCTCAGCATCCTACCCACACTGCTGTCCTCTCCCATATGCCAATGAAAACCAAGACACCTCTTTTTGTACGGCCAAGGTAACAAAAATCTAATTTAAACCACTTCCTTAGAGGGCCTGGAGCCAAGAGAAAGGGGAAACATCTGATCTCATGAGAATGAGTGTGTTCGGGATTGGAACATCTTAAAAAACCCTCTCAATTTTTTGGCATGGTAGCCTTCCCAAATCTAACACCGCTTCACTCTTTAATCCATACTCCAGCCTCATTTGGATGAGGATCCACATGCAAATGCTCACTACTTCATCCAGCTTTGCCTAAGGCCAATTATTTTTTGCACAAGGTTTGCTAAATGTCTGCCAAGCTGGATGGCAGCATGTTAAAAAAAAGGAAAAATCAAAATATTTCCAACTTCTATAAGAGGGGCCAGGACATTTTGGTATTCTGTGACTGATGTTTTATTTGTTATTCAAAAGGATTTATCTGTTTGTTTTCTTTTCCTGCACAACAATTTACCTGAAAGCAGAGAAGAAAAAAAGATCCCAAACCAATAGACCAGAAGAATGTCTCCAGTCTCCATAGAGACACCAGAAAAACACCACGATCATGTGAGTTGTACACAAGAAGCCTATTCATACTGGAATTGGGTGGTGTTCCAGGACATTAAGTAATTTTGACAATGTGCCACTATCTCAGCCTGCGAGAAGCCCTGAGGGAGTTATTGATGCCATCAAGTACAGATCTTTATAAATGGTTTCTAGACAGCCTTCATCGTTCTGGGCGCTGCAGGACCCCAAATCCACACCTGCAGATGGATCTTAGCAGTTATTCGAAAGAAACCGAGACCACCAGCCCCAGAGAGAACCCAGACGTGTCCCCTGCACAACCCACTCAGGCTTCCCCTCCCAAGAAGGCTGCAGAATGGCCTGCAAGAGCCCAGGTCTCCCTCTTTACTTACTCAAGTGCCCTGCTGCTGCAATTCACTGGTGTGGACAGACTCACACTTAATTCAAGGGTTGAGAGGGAGAGACAGGGGCTCTGGGAGTCAATAAACAACAGAGCAAACCAGAATTTAGTGCTGGGTTCCTGGAGTTCACAGGTAAGGGTAGGACTTTCATCCCCTAACGCTAAGAGACAGGCAGAAATATTTCCAAGCAGCAGAGCCTGATGACACCTACAGATTCGTTCTCAGCAAAACCTCAGCTACAGTGAAAACTATTTTCAGAGGTCCTGGCCAAATTTACTCCTCTTGAGGTTGCCTGCTTACAGGCAAAGGGCTTGCTGCACGCACAGAAGCTAGCCAAGGGAGGATTTGAAACAAAGGAGAGCCTCCCTCCTATTCAAAGTGCCTAATTTTGCTACCCGAAGAGTAAAAGATTTGGCCATGAAGAATGGCCAGCCTGCACCAGTGTCATTCCAGAAGCAAATCACTCACACTCTGGATTGCTTCCCAACAGCCAAGGCACCCAGAGGAATCTGCAATGGATCGGGTTGTGCCGCCGCTCACCTCCACGGTCACCGGCCCTGCCTCGCTTCCCCTCTGTCTGCCACAATACGCTTTCAGATCGAGATTTGGGGACGATCCTGGCTCTGTGCAGGGACAAACTCTGCCCCCAGCCTCAGGCTCTGACAAAACAGCCAGTACCCGTGAGGAACAGGGAGAAGTCAACCATAATTCAATTGCCTTCCAGTATAATTAGAACATTAAAATACACAGAGCTGTTAAGACCCTGGTGCCAGTGGTTAAGCCACGAGCTTTTACTGGGTTACCAGTGTAAGCAGGGGAGCAGAACATCAAACAACTGGGACATGTGTCCAATCCTCTTGCATTTGAGGAGCACCTTCAAGTTCCTTGACTCAGATGTCCCACTTTTTGACCATAATCTCAGCTTTATGCTTGACCTCGAGCTGTTTGTCTTCTCAACATTGCCTGTTTCCTTACTTGCTCTCTCAAAAAATCTCTTAACAGTCCTTTTCCAAATATCTTAATCCCTCCTGCCAGAGACTTCACCCCTTCTGGGAGCCTCAAGCCTGGCATTAGCTGCTACCTGACCATAGATACAGGGTTTTTAATTCAGGGCTTAACTCAAACCACACAGACCTTGATCATGTCTGTTTGCAAGCAAGAACCATTTCCATTTGCCTTTCAGTTATTTCAAAGATTTCCTAGGATGGGTAAAGTTCCCCTCTCCAACTGCAGACACCAACAATTGAAAAATATATTCAACACAGAAAAGAAAGCTCTCTAGAATCTGCCTGAAAGCTTATTCCTGCTATCTGCCTACCACTTCATCACCAGTCTGCCATTAACATTTCTTCTTACTATGTTAATATTTAACATTTAAAATTCTTCATACCTTACCTTGATTTTATTACTTATTTCTTTTTTTCCTGTGTATTTTCTTACCAGAGTTGAAGTAGTGCCTTCTTTCCCATTCAGCATCTCAGACTGTGCTTTGAAAGTCTCCCTGATACAAGAAAGAAAAGGAAATTAAAACTCTGCCTAAAAAACTAGAATGAAAGTGCATCTTCCCCCTTTTTATAAGAAAGGAAGGGTGCCCACGCCTGTGTATTCCACCTGCAAGCACTGATTAGGGGTGATTGTGCTAAGGGCCTTCTGTGCTATAAAAAGGGGACAGGAGAGTTTTGGAGAGACCTGTAATAAATATGGATACTGGTAATAACTCAGTATTAATTTCAGAAATTGAAAACAAAGTATTTTAGCTGTTAAAATAGACAAGATCAATGTAAAATAGGTTTATGTGGACTGTGATTGCATCCTCTTGGCCTAAAAGGATACCATGAAGAAAAAAAAGCCTGAGGTATTAAGGTAAGGACATTTTATTATAGACTATGCTTTATTGTATAAAGTTCTTTTTCTTTTTCTCAGTTCTGAACTTGAAATAAATTTATTGTTTAGTACTGCAAGAAGAATGTTCCAAGAGTTACTTTCTGAAGTCTTATGAGGTCATATGAAACTTTACTTTTGCTGTTATTGTGGATAAGAATGTTCCTTATGAGCTACAAGGGCTGAAGAAGACTCCTGAGTCTTAATTTTTCTCTGCCTACTATTTTGTGCTGGTGGATGCCTTACCAGAGAGCAAGGTGGGGGAGCTGAGGGCACTTGGGCTCTGGAAGCATGAAAGGAGGTGTGAGAGCTAAGAAGGAAATAGGAGCAGGAAGGAGAAGTTTGAATTAATGTGTAAAGAGAGGGCTGGCTAGGAAAGATGGGGTGGGAGGCAGAGAGCTAACACTTCATATTGGCTGCTGTGTTTCTGCAGACAGGAGTGGGAAAACTCCCAGGGTCTTCTAGAAATTAGGATTGTGAACAAGATCCAGTTTAACAGCTCAATCCTGTTCCATTGCCTGCAGTGGGACCAAAGTGATACTAGATTAAGATCTCTGGTGATCCAGGTGAGGCAAAGCTGGAGAATAATTACTAGCTAATTAGGTCTCTGTGGTCCAGCTGTTCTCTTGATTCAATGAGGATAAATCATTGGTTAACAATAAAGAGCTGCTCTAAGCTTAGAGCAGCATCCTTGTGAAAAGTTGCTGCTTCAACAAACTTCCAGTGTGAGTTTTTTTTAATATAGTAGAGAGATGACAATGACAGGCTCCATCAGGCAAAAGATGGTGACTTCAGATGTACTGGTGAGCCACAAACGATTGCTGGGAAAGGCAAGGAGCAGGTTAAAGGGTTTTCTGTTCCGAATTGTTTTAAGCAGAACTGGTGGGGCTGCATTGCTACAGGATGGAGGAGTACAAACACCTCTGCCCTGTCACGAAGGGCTCTCCTGACGTGAGGTGCTACAAGCAGAGAGCAGTTCTGGTCAGCTAGCGCCCAGCTGGCACTTTGTGCACAGAAGTAACAGGAGATCTGCAGCCTGGATTGTGGGCTGGGATAAATCAGGCTGGTTCTGTTTGCTTCCGCAGGGCTTAGCCAACTTCTATTAGCAGATACAGGTCTCTTGGGCAAAGGTACGTGTTGTCAGCTGCTGCTTTCTGTCCCCTGGGCAGGGGACTCTTGAGGCCTTGGGGACTAGCACCCAAGCAACCCGCAGAATGGGGAAAGGAGGGGTGTTTCTGGGCTGCAGGTATATGTGAGTGTTGCCCTGTTTTGCTTTCCAAACAAATAAATGCTCTCGGCTGTAAAATGAGCACTTCCAGCTTTTTCTAAATACATGTAAATAGAAGGGGATGACAAGGTTATCAAAAGACAGAGTGATTAGAAGTCCTGGCCTCTCTGACTTTTTCACACTTGAAGAGCAGCTTGCAGGTCAGAGTAAGAGCAATCTGTCTTCTGTGACAGACTTCAGGGGGACCTCCACAGCCTAGCTTCCCACTGGATGTGGAGTTGCTGTATTAGTGGTAGGTTTGCACAGCTTTATTAATTTTTCAATAAAAGTATCAATATCCGTTAGCTGAGAATCCCTGTTCTGCATATCCTGCTGCTCAAGCTTGCTGGTGGTGTTGTGGTGGGCACTAAGGAAAAGGTCATTAAAATGCTAAGTTTATGACTTTATTAAACACAGGGTGGGGTGTGTGTGTGGTTAGAATAGATAACACCACAGAAACTGGCTAAAGAGGCAAGGAAACAAATGTGCCTTTGGTCTGCTTCAGCCTCAGATGCCATCCAGCCCGTGTTCAAACATCCAGACAGGGCTGCTGTGTTCTCCTGCCCAGTTGACTCTCACTTTTGCAAGCGCTGGGTCAGAGACGTGCGGGTTAGTCGTGTTAAAAGACGGGCCACACAGCTTTTCCATAAAAGTCCAACAGACAGACACATTAACCCCTGTAATCCCTTCCTGTGGTGTCTATGACGCCACCTAGATTTATTAATTAAAGCCTGTTATCCGGTGGCCACTGTCAATTAAGTGTTTCCTTGTAATGTGTATAACGAGGGCTCATTCATTAGCAAATGTTTCCATTACATTTAAGGCTGTGAGTCTCTCGGATGACTTCTCTTCCCCCAAAAGAGGTACAGAATGTGTTGTGGTTTGAGATTCTGGGTGAAGGGAGGGGATGGAGAATTAAAAAGCAGGAGAGACAGATAATGGATGTGTTGCTAAACCGAACAATTAATAAATTATCATCGCTGTGCCCTGGAAGGGCACGGTGCCATCTGCAAACAACTCTGTTTCGGGAGGTGGATGCAATTCCTGGCCCTGCCACTTGCCAGCCCTGTGACCCCAGAAAAATTGCAACACACCCCTACCTCTTTTGCTGCTCTTCTCTGCTGAGCTCTCTGGAGAACTGCATGCGCAACGGAAAAGAAGCAACCTTACATGTGGGGCTTGCATCGTGATTAAGCAGCATCTGTAATAATAAAAACTTCATGATTTTAAATGAGTATTAAGTCCCTTCAGACCTGATGTGCTCATTGGGTTGTGGTAAAACTGATCTAATAGAATAATTAATCCACTCTGAATGTTACCAAGAGTTCTTTCCAGCAGCTGCATCAAGAGAAAGAGGCAGAGGACTAACTAAATCCCAAGCTTCCAGTAAGGACAGGCCTGCCAGTTGTGCTAGAGCAGCTGTTGGGAAATGGAGCTACAGTTCCCCCTCCTGGCAAAATTTTCAATTGCAAGTCCTTTTTAAAATGGGATTTTAAAAAATTATATTCAATTAATCCAAGGCTGGGTTAAGGTTCCCTGTGAATAAAGCTCAAAGCTTAGTGTGTCAGATGAATCACAAAGTTTGCATGTCGGGGTAAAAAAATAATCAAAGCCTATCTGGAAATAAGTGGAAATAGAGATTTTTTTTTTTTTAGTTGCCAGAGGCCAGTTGCAGAGCCTGGAAATAGATGGGAGTGGAAATTTGGATACGAGGCTGAAAAGTGACTGAGTGGCATCCCTAAGTTGTTCCCTGCTCGTTGGAGTAGGCTGTTGCATGCCAGCACTGGGGAATGGGGTCGGCAGCAAATCCTGAAAGAATCCCCCAAAAAGATTCGAGTCAGATGTGCCCCCTCTCCTGGGTCCTCCGCAGCCAGAGCGAGTGAATGAGCCGTTACCGTTGAGCGCGCGGAAAAGACGACCTTATCGAATCCAAATCACTGGGAAAAAAAGACAATTCCATCTGGCGCTGTCTGAGGCAGACCGTGCACGCATCCTTCCCCACGCATTCCTGGGACATTTCTAATCATAACTGTGAACGGCATCCCGCGGCGCCTTTCTGGGATCAGGTTCCCCTCTGGAAATGCTCGCTCCTGTCTTTGGAGGCAGCAGAGCTCCAGCTGAAGCCTGGCTCTCTACTCTGAGCTGGCATTTCATGGAGGGCCCGTTAATAAAGTTTTAAATAGAATATAATTCAGACTTCCAGAGTATTGTTGTACCTGTTCAAAGCTGCACTTCTTGAAGGAAATCAGTGAAAGGCAAGCAAGGATAAAATTACGTATTCCCTGTCCTTCTGAATTGTTCTACAGTAACATATGTATATAATCCATTAGAGAGCAAAAAAAAAAGGATTATTTTTAAGAAGCCCACTTTACTTTTTTCCCTTTTTAAGTGTCGGCATGTTCACACAATTCAAAATGGATTGAAGTGATAAGGAGTAACTCAGCACATGGCCCTGTCTGCTCAGTTTATTAGCATGCATTCCTATCTGACTATCTAATCTAAGATGCTTTTAAAGGACCCATCAGCAAAATATCTAAGGGCTGCCACAGGATCTCATTACTAATCTTCAGGAAGAAAGACAGGCTTTGCTGCAAAGTTGGAATAAATCCCTCTTAAATCTTTACGAAACTGAAGGGCAGAAGGCTGCAAAGCAGACGTGTAGAGAACATAGGATTGTCTTTGCTGTGTGTAAGTCTCTGAGCACGCGATGCGTGACGCAATACAAAGCTATTGTTCTGTCAGAAACGATCGTGTTATTTTACACCGCACGAGACCGTGAGTCATTAAGACTGTGCTGTACCATGCCCAAGACATGGTTTATGTTGGCCTGTGTTATTCATCACTTTTCTTTATTGGTTGGCTTTTCTTTGAGCATGTTACCCCAGAATTTGAGTGCCCTGCAAGTACTGGTGGATTCACTCTCGTGGTGTCCACTATAATTTTCTTTGTGTGGGGAATTGGGGACAAAGATGAGGGATGAGATTTGTCTAGGGAAGAGGTTTTTTTTTTATCAGGGCAACACTCCAAAGGCAACCAGATGTCTTGTGTCACAGTCCTTCCCTGCAGGATCTCTGCTCATCTAAACAGAGCTTTTTTCCCTTGTCTCCTGACAAGCCAAGGACAGGTTCACCAGCTGGACCAAATAAAGTCATAGTCAATGTCTGCATCCTTCTGCTCAAAGAAGTCATTAAAACTCTTGAGGCTCACAGTAACAGCATCAGGTACAGACTTTGTTCTTGCCATATAAAATGAGGGAACAGAAGACTAGGGAATTAGCCTGGGATGGATCTTTTAGGCTTGTTATAGAAGTCATGTTGCCTGATTCTAGGTCTATCCTTTCTTCTGTACAAAAGTCACTAGCAGCCTTATACTCAGTTCCTGTCTATCAGGAATATCAGGAATATACTGCGTGCCAAACAGGCAGGGAACAGCAGGGGGAGGTATCAGGCCAGACATGAGAAAAAACAAGGGCTATTCCCTGCCCTGTGCTGTTAGAGAAGATAATCATGGTCCCTTTGGGTCTGCGTGTCTCCCGTGCCCACCTTCCACTGGGGGAAACAGTGAGCCCCGAAAGTAATTGTGCATAAGGAAGAAAATTATGGGCAATATACAGAGACAATTTGTGTCCTGGTCAACTGTGCAGCTGTGCACATCTGTGTGCTCTTGAAAAGACTCGATGGACACCTAAAAGGCTTGGCCGTTTGGGGGTACTTTTCAGTGCTGCTGATCTCATCCCCACCACACAAATTGAAAGGAGAAAGGCTGTGATGGCACACGCATCCCTGGAAGAGGACGTAGCTCTCGCACTCCCAATGCGTGGATGCTCTCAACAACCAGAAGTTCTGAAGAACGCATCTGGAATCACTTACAGGAGCATCTGGAAGCTGTCATGGCTGCAATGAGACACAGTTGTTTAATTATTCTGGGTCCATATCCTTTGCCACTGTGAAGCTGTCAGTGGCTGTTCAACCTCCTCGGTGCAGGTCCCAGCGCACCATCCCTGCATGCGACTCGTCACACGTAACGCTTACGATGGTACAAGGAGTGTCCGCTTTATCTTCATCCCTGCCCAGCTGGCGTCCAGGGGAAGTTCACTGTTAACAGCAAGAGGAATGAAATAAAAAGGAAAAAAGTCTTAAAACCTCAAAGAGCCTAGAAAAATAGCCCTAGAGTGTTCGTAGTTTATCTCACCACCAGACACAAATGAAGATTAGATGGATTTTTCATGGAAGATGCTCCTTCTTGTTTCCTTATCTCTTTAACAGCATCGTTGCTCCTGGAAGTGAAGGAGTTAAGCAGACTGTACCATGCATTTCACTCACAGCACAAAGGGAGAGAAGCTAAGGATTCTTGCTCATTATCCCAGTGCTGAACTTCAAGGCTGAACTTCCTCTGGAATCGTTTGCATCTTCCCTTTCCGCCTCCAGCAATGCCTCTGAGGTCAGTGTCTTGACCCGGGATGGATGGGATTAGAGCAGGAGGGAGGCCGATGCTACGCTCAGTCAACTGTTTCAGAGTGGGTTGGCACTCCTTCTGCTAAGAGGAAGCAGAGAAATGTGAGGAAAAAAATGGAATAAAAATAATAGAAACCAAACAGGAATGTTGAAGTTTTGGGGAGAAGAGGAAGCATGAAAATATCTGAGATGCAAAAGGACAGAGTGCACTCAAGCAGCAGTGGCTCCAGGGGTGCAAATGAGACGTACAGAAAATGCAAAGGAAGGGGTGAGAAATCCTTAAACCAGGACCAAATTCCAAAGGATGCATCCAAGAGTTCAGCTCCTGCCGCAATAAATGGCCAGATGGCTGCGTATCCCAGAGAGACGCTGCTGGGAAAGGAAATGGGGAGAGAAGGGTCATTTACACATGACTCTTCCATTCCCAGGGAAAGAGGAAAAGGAAATGTAGATTACGAGAGGTCTTCACCGCCCCAGCACTGACTGGGCCAGCACAGGCGCAGGAGGCAGAAGCAGCCAAAGAATGTCTTTGAACCTCTTGCGTTCACATATTTATCTTGCCCTCTTCCCTTCTCATGCTCTCCCACCATTTCAGCCCCCTCTTTTCTTACTTGCACGCCACCCCTCTCTCCATCTCCGACAGCTTCTCTGTGCTTTTTCAGAGGCCCAGAGGAAGGACTGGTTTACAGCACCCTAAGCCACGTGTCAGGGTCTCAAGTCCTCTTTTCTTTTGGTGCTCCAGAGCAGAGTCCCTCCCAGGTCACGGCCAAACAAAGGGGAAGCAGTAAGACAAGCCTGTCCTCTTCAGAAAGTGCTCTCTGCCATCCCCAAAGGTCCACAGGATCTCCTGGGTTCATCTTCCCTGTGAAAAAGGGAAAAAAAATCAAACGCTCTCCTAATAAAGTCATACAGGCTGATCTTCCCCACCAGGACAGTTATGGGAACTATTGTGAATTTAGGATTGCATCAATTGGCTCAGTAGTGGGACATCATCTTGTAGTTCTCGACGCTCTCAGCACTCATGAGGTGACATTGAATGTCACCTGCCCTTTCTGTGTTGCGGCTTCTGAAGCCAGGAAGAATGCTGACCTTGCTTTGTGTAGGACCCCCAAGATTGTGTGTGGAAAACGTGAACCCAGTTTAAAGAAACATTATTGGATGAATCAGCTGCTATTAGGGACTTCTCTAAGATTTTAAAAGCTTCAGTCCTTCAAGCAGCTGTGAAAGGAAGAAACATCAGTGAATTTCAAAGCAGGAAAATTTTGGTTTAGTTTGGTTTTTTTACTGGGCCCTTTTTTCTGGCTGGAGCTGTAGGTGTTATGCTGAATATGGATTCTTTTATCCTATTCAGCTTGGATGCACCAAAGACAAGCTCACGCTGAAGGCAAGAGAGATGAGAGAGTAGTCTTACCCTGCAAGGTGAAGGGCAGCAGCAACTGGTACTGGGAAACCAGTTCATGGGCACGCAGGATTAGATCTCCTCTCTGCTCCTGGACACATTGCTGCCCTGCATGACGTTATTCTGCCAGGCTGAATGGAGCTCAGACAAAGGGGACTGGAAAAGCTAAGGGAAAGTAAAATAATAGCAGCAGTATGGTATTATGACTGGGAATGCCAATGGGATTCCTGGAGAAAACAGTACCAGAAGCTGTTACTCAGGACATATTCCCAGTCTGGCTGTGAAGGGCTGACAAACCTTGTTCTGCCCAGGAATTAAAAGAAAAAATGTAAGAGATTACCTGTGAGCAAAGGGAGATGGCTCTCTAACTGAAGGAGATGGAAGAAGCAGGTTGCAGATTACACTTCCTCCATCACCGGGAGCAGTTACTATACCAGGCTGATTTATCCAAGCTTTTAAAAAATACATTATATGGAGGAAAGGGGGGGAAAAAAAGATGAGCTTTGCTTTTTTCCTTTGTTCTCTATGCTGCCTACGATGAATAAGGTGTTCTTTCTTCTAAGCTTTTTATTTTTAGCCTCACTGTAAATTATTTTCCCTTTTACACGTGTCTACCTTTAGGAGGAGATTAAAGTCTGCCGTTGGAAGATGCTGGTTGTAGTTCTGTCCCTGGGTGCTTCCATGCCAGGGTGCAGTTACTTTGAGCAGTCAGCGTTTTTAGGGCTGTCTGCTTTCATCCTTGCTTTGAGTCTCTGTTAGAACCTGCTGACTAGGCAGGGAAAATAAAGAGAGTGGGTAGGGGGGCTGGCTGAAGCAGGAGGAAGACAAGACTACCACAACAGCTTGATAAAGGATTGCTTTTTCACTGAGGCTGCTAATAACTGAGCTGGAGCTGAATATTAGGTGAAAGAGGAGTTTCAGATACTGCAAATTGTAAAGCAGATATTGCACATTTTATCTATCATCCTTAGTAAGTCACTAGGTGATAACTCATCCATAGGAAAACAATTTGCTTTTCTGCCTTGCCTTTTGAAGATGCGTGCTCTTTCGGTGTCTCGCATGACCCACGGAGCATCTACCCAGTGGGATTGTTGTGTCTCTGAACGGCACCACAGTGCGGAAAATCAGCGGCGTGGGCTGAATCCTGGAACACAGAACTTGGCCGTGGCTGTATCATTTCCACTCAGCAGACAGGCAGATCGCTGCTGGCACCTCTAAGAGCAGGAGGCCTGTTTTACTGACTGGCTCAGATTCCAGATCCCCTAGAGCAATAGAAATGAAAACGCACTGTCCAGAAAGATTTAATAAAATAGTCTTTCACCCACAAGGATGGGCACCGAGCCACTCTCACTTTGCCTTTGCCTAGCAGTGTACCTTGGCTGACAGGTGATCAGAGTCCAGGAAAGCCAGAACACAGAGAAGATAATAATTCTTCTGAGTCAAAACAATTGCAGCATAGGAAACATTAGCATTTCTGGGCTGTAGCAGTAACTGAGACAAATGCACTTCTATCTGCTTAGGATTCCCAGTGTTTTATACTGCAGAACAGCTTTTCAGTGGAATTTGCCCCAACTTCCTCCCCAGTCCTGCTTGTGAAGCCAGAAATCCCTACCTGCACCATCAGAATATGAAAAGTTTTAACTGCATTTTTGTTGGAGTTTTCCTTGACTTGCTTAATGAGGTGCAGGGTAGTTTTATTATTATCCATCTGTTTTGCAGAAGCATCTAGGATTCCCAGTCGTAGCCCTGCAGTACCAGCTGCTGCACGCGTACGGAAAAATGGCAACAGACTTTCCCCAAGGAATATTGTATGATCAGACTTGCTGCATCCCACTTGTGGCCCGTACATGGATAGTTCCTACACCTTTAGAAAGTGATTTCCACTTGAAGTTATCTTTGTTCTCTAAAATAAAGCCAGTTCATACAAAATCAAGGTCCCCCCCGAAGCTGGAAACCAGACCTAGAGCTCTTCTCGTTGCAAACAGGAAAAGGTTTAAGTCCATTACAAGTGGTGAAAACTTCCCAGGGGAATAATGCCAGTTAATTGGGAGGAAACTTTCAGTCATCTTTTCATGCTTCCTAAAATTGTGTCATTTGGATGTCAGACTCCAGTTCTAAACTGAAAAACAAAGCAAAACCCCCAAAACTAAACCCCAACAGCCAACCAAGCAAAAACCCCAAAGCAACTTGCTGAAATCCATGCCTTTATCTATGGCTCTCAGCCATGTCGGTTTTCTTCTTGTTCTGTTTCTGTTCTTCCTTCCAGGAAAATTGATCCAAGCGGAACTGAAGAACGCATACGCTTTCCTGGGTTCCTGGATGTCCAGCAGCAGCTCTGATCAGGTGGTTCCGTGTCCAGGACTCCTGAACATATCCTTTGGGTACGTAAAGCTCATCCCTACAGCACCTGCAGAGCAAGACGAATGCATTGAGGGAAGTTCAGAGCGATTAAGCATGCAGCTCACAGACAATCTGCATATGCAGAGTGAATCCATGGTGTTCATGACATACTACACGGAATGCCTGAACGGAAACATGGCAGTCTGGCACCTCTCCGGCAAGACAAACACCGGCATCGTGAGAGGGAGTTAGAGAAAAGGCTATATGTGTAGAACACAAGAAAGAATCAGCGTGGCAAGAAGGAGCATTTCAGGATCTCTCTGAAATGAGTAAAGAAATTCCAGTAATTGAAGAGCTCACATTTTGACACAGGGAGTTATTAAGTTTTGAGAACTAATGGAATATCTCTCTAGACATACCACTGCTTCCTGAGTGCCAGGATAAATACCAGAGTTTAGGGAGCATGATTTTTCAAGACAGATACACTGTCCATTGCCCACAGGCAAGACTACAGTTGCAGCTGACAGAGAAAATGTTGAGGAAAAAGCCCAAAAATGAGAAGGTGGCTCTGAAGGCAGCGGAACTACAACTGCTGCACACCAGCAGATGGATGCTGCTCAATAACCATGGCTTAAAGATCATGAAATTGGAGCCTGTACCTCGGTATTCCTGTGAGCTCTTCCCTTCCCTACTGATTTTACTGAAAGCTGAGGAACCTCCTCCCACGCAATCCCCTCCTCCAGCTCTATAACCTGCTGCATTTTCAGCTCTTTTTCTGTTCCAGCGGAAAGCGATGGGACCACTCCCACAAGCCAAAATTTGGCACCGTGCATCACTACCTAAGTACACACTGAGATCTTGGCTTGCAACCTGAAATATGCTGTGGATCCAACTAGACTGCAAATTTAATATTTCACAATGAAACCAAATTGTTTTTACCCTGCAAATAGCTGGGAGCATCGCTGTTAATAACTAACAATCATCCCGTGCACATATGTAGCATCTTTCATTCAAGAGTCTCGAAGCACTTAATAAGCAACAATTAATTAACCCCGTAACATCTCACTGCTGTAACTAAAGCATCTATATAAGGAATAATTGCACCACCAGTGATTCTGGTTCCAGTAATTTCATCAAAATGCAGCAGATATGTCACAGCAATTTGTAGTGCACTGCAACAACCTGTAGCAGCTGTAGAAAGATCCTAAAAAGTTCTGTTTTGGGCTCCGGAGAGCGATTCAGGAAAGCAGAATGCATACAGGTAATTCATCAGTGTTACAGGATTTCTGGACAACATGCTTTAATACTTCTCTTTTATAGATATATTAATCAGCAGTTTAATTTTGTTCATCAGCTTAAAGATGGAACAATAATAATAATGGCAAGACTTGCTGTATTTTTTCCAGCCGCTCTCAAAGCAATGCAGTGTTCTTCATCACCACTAAGTTTTAAACTATTTCCAGTGTATTTGTAAATGGGAAATCTTAAGCAGACAGTAGTTGAAAGGACTTGTAAGAAGTCACAGGAGTCAGTAACACGGTATGGAACACAGTCCAAATATCCAGACAATTATGTTAAGGCCTAATTTTTCCTTATTCCTTTCCACTACGTAATTTAAGTGTGTTTCTAGTCTGCTGGTTTATAAGAAGCGGCTGTACTTCGTGCCTTGCTGCTCTCTCTCTTCCCAAGCCCAAACCTTGCGCTGTCATACCCAAGATTTTCACAGGGCACTGGACTGCAGCTGTAGAAGACTACTGATGTTGACTTACCTTGTCTTGTTGGGCAAAAAAACCACACAGCAATAAGAGACAGAAAGCTTACCGGGTATAATTTAGCATGGTTTTACTGAACCCAGAAACTCCAGACCAACTGAAACCCGTCAAAGCTGTCGCAGCAAGGCTCAAAGGAAGTATTTAACATGCATAAAACCATCAAGGCCTGGAGTTTCATCAAAATAGAAAGATAAGTATCTTGCTTCAACAGTTAAGCCAATTTTTGGAAAAGGTCCAAAACAAGACGAGGGGTGTGATTTTTGCCTACACACCCACTCTATTGCCTAAACAAAGGAGAGCCAGGTTGTTTCCATCAAAGCTCTGCCTTGTGCTGTACAAAGAGCAGAGGGAGTTCTGGCAATGCTTGGACCTGAAAGGCAACATTGCAAGAGTGATAACGTGACAGCCAGTCAGCAAGAAAAGCGTTAACCCCAAGTCTGGGGTTGTGTCCCCCCCAGATTGCTGCAAAGGCAGCAGAAAAGAATCTGGAAGGCTGAGAAGGCACCAGCTGTAACTTCAGCTGTATGGGTAACCACCACTTTAGAGCTTTAGCATGCTTCATACACCCATTCCATCCTGAATAGGAAACTAATGAGTGGCATAAAATGTGCTGTTAATTAAAAGCTTCTAAAACGCCAAACCTTCGACATGCTTCGGCTCCAGTCAGCAGTTCTGCAGGGCTTGGTTTAGGCTGCACACCAGCCCGCAGCCTCTGGCAGCAGCGTTCAGCTATTTCGAAGGATGTTCAGCCAGTATTTAACCCACTGTTAAGGGACATCCACATCTTGTTTAAATTTATCAGCCAGCCTGCTCCTGCTAAGAAACATTTGACATGGCAGAGCTCCGTCAAACGGCTCAGAGGTTGCGGTTTCTGTCCAGAAGCCAAAGTTAAAAGCATCTAAGAAGCGCTTGAGCTCCATGTGAAGTCAAATAAAATGCAGCTCATCTACCTCAACAAAAGATGCCAGGAGTGCTGTGCAGAAACAGGCCCCAGATTCTCAGGTCATAACAGAATTCATGCAGCAGAGAGTCTGTCTTGCAAATCAAGAGGCATTGCCTATGTTTACCATTAGGGTCCATTGTTCAGTACATCAAAAAAAAACCGTGCTGGAGAAGAATGTTGTTCTGGTTTAGAGAGCTGAAGCTTTCCATTTTCCTTTCTGCCTTGATGCAAACAAAGCAAGCAAACCCCATCCAAATCCATTTCCTTGCTATTATGGCATGTGTGGGAAAGAAGCTAGTCAAATCTAGAAAGAAAATGGGGAGAAAAGGAGACAAAGTCACAGCGTGCTGGTCAGATCTCCCAGTTGCCCAAAAGTTAAGAAAAGCAACAGGATCTACTTGTCATTGCAAAGTTGCTTAACGATGAAATAACTTCACACTTATACATTGCCTTTTCTGTAAAATCTTTGAGGTGAGAATCTCCTTATTTTATGTAAAGCACCTAATGTGCTGAAGAAGTGATTGATTGACTGCTGTCAGCAAGCAGTGCTGTTACACTGGGTGCATTCTTCACCTAGAGACCTAACTGGATAATGATAGCTTTAAAAATGAACAATCCAAAAGAACTCAAGCAAGGAAGAGCAGGTAACAGTTTCTGCAGCACTTGTTCCTCATGACAATTAAAAAAACAGGTTTAAAGAATTCATGGATTAATATACAGAAGACTAATTAAACACATAGCATGGGACATTCTCCTATCATTTTGCTCCAAATCGGTGTATGGTATGGAGAACTTGCCTTGCAAGGAATGCTCTTGTTTAAATGGCTTGATAAATTGGATTCCTTTGATGCCGTTTGCTCTTAGCTTCCTTAATCTCTCCTAATCACAATAATGATTCTTTTTTTTTTTGTCTGCAATGCATCTGACCTACTTCCCCATTCCCCCTAACCTGCTGTTCTTTTCCATCCATATTCTCTGTGAAGCATCTGTATCCCCCCCACCCCACTTTTTCCATTAAAAAATTATCACTGGAAATTTCTTCAAAAAAAAAATTAAGATCCTCAGGCAAAGCAGGAGATGTTTTGATTCTCACTACCCAGTGAATGCTGGAAACCTCATGCTAGGATTCTTCTTCTTTAACCAGGCCAGGCATCAACCTTTATCAGTGCCAAGATACTGTTAGTCTACATGGAATTTGTCAGGCTGTTAAGGCTAAATACCATCTAAAATAAATAATTCTTGGATGGGATTTCGAGCACCTAACATGGCCATTTAAACTGAAAGCCACAACCCCTCTGCCCAGTACCCATGTTTTGCTGGAAGCGTGCTAATTCAAGACTCTCTTAGCAACCTAGAAGTGTCCTGGGTACCTGTTATTTTGCACAGACTTAAACAGTCACCTTAGTTTCTACAGTAGCTACCTCTATTTTTGTTTTTTAATCTGACTCTCAGGTACTGGGTGCAATAGCTGCCACAAAAACAAAGAAAGAGCAGCTGGTTGCCTCCAAACCACTTCCAAACTCACGTAGGTGCTGAGGTGGACCTCTGCCACGGCGCAGAGGAACTGAGAAGAGCAGCACAGGGGAGTTTAGACAAGATCTCAGTTTGTGGGGCTGTACCTCTTGACACAGCACGTAGCAAAAAGGTGGGAGAGGGACTGAGTCTGAAGAAAGTCAGCAGTGACAGAATAACACAGAAGACCTGGGGACAGTTGCTATTTCTGCGCAGACCTTAATTATTTTCCATTTTTGACCAACTCCACTCTTCCCTGGAGATCAGGAGAGGTAATAGAAAAGCAGCTTTTGCATCAAGAAAGTAATTTCTTTCCTCATTTCTGGCACACTCCACTAGGAAACCATTAGCAGAGGCCTTGCCTGCAGATTCTCATTTGAAGGTCAGCACTCCTGCAGACTTTGCACCATTCTCTATCAGCCCCACTCCAGTCTTCACTTGAAGTTTCGAGCGTCTTGTGACCAAATAAGTGAGTTTGCTATGTGCCTTGAGAATATGACCTGGACATACCTGGCTTTTGAGATATCCATCTCAAAACCCATGAGTTGGGCAGTTGGGGGAAATCAACAGTCCTAATTCCCCTGATGCGTGTCAATGCTTCTTAACTAATTGCTGCAGAAGCAGCGTTCCGGATTTGCTGCTGCACGGAGGAGAGGAGAACCTGGGCCCGTGTTCAGGGAACAAAATGTTTAGAGCCAAGTGAGCGAAGACAAAAGGACACCAGGAATCAGAGGGTGTTGTATCTGATCCAGGAACACAAGGCAGTTAGAAAAACAGTCTCAAATAAATTGCAATAAATGGCAGGTACTACAGTAGCTAGAGAGCTAAAAACCAAAGATATTTCCTGTGCAATAAAAGAAGAACTTAAGCTGAAGGGACAGCCATCCTCACTCTGTGCTTTCCAGAGCTTTTAACACTTTTGTGACAAACCAACGGTTTGTGGCACCGCGATATTCCAGCATCCATTTACCACAAAATCCTGAAGTTCTTTTTAAGGGATACCAAGCCAAAGTACAATGAGGGTACGTGACCAAGGTCACACAGTTTCTCTGGCAATGCAAGAGCTGAATCTGGACCTCCAGGCCAATGCTCTCAATGCTGGACTCCCTTTTAACCCCACCCTCCCTCAACACACATCCCCCTGCAAGGAGGAGTGGGAAACTGGACTTTATTTTCTTTTCCAGAAACCCAGTGAATCAGCTCTTGATGAGAAAGTGCAGAATCATGCATATGCAACTCTTTTTAAAATTCAGGGACTGCTGAAAGACATCATTTTCTCCCTCCTGTCCTCAATCCTCTACGTGAAATGAATTTGCTGGGTGCCATTCCTAGCACCAGCATCACGAAAAGCACCATTCTAACTAACAGCGTTCGCCGTCTTGTCACATACCTTACAGACTGAGGAGCTTCTTCATCCAAGAGCCATTCTTCTGCTTGCACTGTGGATTAATTACAAGGCTCATTCCCACTGGCTATCTTGCACTTGTCAGAAGAACTGTGCAAAACTCCCCTACAAATGAGAAAAGAAAGACTCTTAGAATAAGAAGGCTTAAAAAAAAAAAGCTCTTGACTGGAGTCTATATGTCTAATCGCTAATTATGATGCTAAGTCATGGAATCTGGTGATAAAAAAAAAAAAGCAAGCTATCCTCAGAGGACACACAATCTAATAAATGTTCATCGCAAATCTAGCTCCTAAATCTGCTGCCTACTGAGATAATGAAGAATGATTCAGTCAGACCCAGGCATCTTTTTAATTTCAGAGGCAAAACAGCTCGGGGAGGGAGACGACAATCGGCACAAAACAGGCGGATACAGCCCGGGCTGCCAGGTAGGAGCAGCTCCCTGTCCAATTCCTTGAGGAAAGAAAGAGAGCCGTAACGAAGGCTCGGGGGCAACAATTGCCAGTGGGATTCCTGGCTGAATTTTTGGTTTGATATCGCTGTAGAGATGCGCAGGTGTTTATGCCCAGAACACAGACTCTGCTCCTTGTTAGCTATTCTTCTTCTCTCACAGCAATCCTCACACGTAACCCGATTCCCTGGCAGGTATTTTTATTTTTATTTATTAATGCCACTGAAAAACCTGCACCTGCCCTTTGGGAAGCAATACCTGGTGACCCGCCTCAACCCCTGAGCTGAGAGGACAGCTGTTATCATATTACCTTCAAAAAATGATCAGCAGCTCCAGTGATAGAACATCAGGCCATAAAACTCTCATCTATTAAATAAATTGGGACGTGCTTTCTGTTTTCTGACCTACATCTTTAATCAACTTGTATTTTCAAGGGGCCGATAGCACAAGGCTTTGCTCCAAGGACAGCCTGAGAGTTTCCAGATCATAAGTGAGCTCCAAAAAAAGTGCCACGACTGATGATGCAGCGTTTTTAAACAGATTTCTAGATGCAAGGAGGTGTGCTTCCTACCCACCTCCTGCCAGAGGAGCCCAGCAGGTAAAACAGACCTGCAACTTCTGAACTGGCATTAAAGCATCTATTAGGGAAGTGGCCTTGGGAGGGACATTTCTTATGCCGTTCTTGTTTACTTGCCCACAGGCCAAAATGCTTGGCCCAACTGTCATTCTAGGATGCTCAGAGGGAGAGCAATCACATAAAAGCATTGCAGACTTGACCTAAGGCCAATTTCTCTGCAGTGTAAGTTAAATCAATCAGTGAAGGAGCCTTCTAGCTACATTCCCTGCTTATTTCTCACACTTTCTCTTTCCTAACCATTGCTCAAAGCTATGCTCAACTCTACTCACCCCTGGACTGCTATGTGCTGGAGGTACAAAAAGCTGGAACAGCATCTCACATCTGCTGTTGACCTTGCTGCAGGTCTTGTGCACAGTTCTTACCCCCTTTTCTACTAACTCTGCCCCTAAAAATGACTGTGATTTCTGGTTCGTACTGCAGCAACGTTAGAAGTTGACCCTCAGAACATCAAAAGTCAGGGTGAAGTTGTAGATGATTACAAAATAGTTCAGTAAGTTTGTACCGTAAGTTCTGTGAAGGTAAATATTGAGCTTTAAGCTGGTCTCCAGTCTTCAGCTTTGTTGTTCTGTAGGCTGTGGTAACCTCTGTATGGCTCAAAGCTGGCTCCAGGTAACCTGTGAGGGCTTAGAGGAGGTGACACTCGCTTTAAAAGACTCTTACATTTATTTGTAAGATCCTAGAATTCTACAGAACCATTTATTTGCTTAAACAAAGCATTGTCCTGGGTTAACAAAAGAAGTTTTGCTAAAAACTTACACAGATAACTGCTAGTTGAGTGCTAAATTAATTAATTATTCTTACTAAAGAATGTGCTTTCAAACATAAAAAGCCTGCCAGAGCTTTTCTGTCATTTTGTAAACTGCACGCAACACAGGCAAGTTGCCACAAATATTTACACCTGTGAAATAACTTTTGGAAAAGATCAGATGAATGGTTGAGCTTAACCGACCTGCTGGAGAGTTCGCAGCCAACTGGTTCAGTCGTAGCTCTTCTTCCAGGCAGCTGCTGGAAAGTTTTACCCGTCCCTGAATTTCACAGTATGTCTGTTGACAAGAAAAAAAAAAAAAAATTAACAAAAGCTTGAAAAATAAAATGCTCTTTATCCTTAGATGGGGGATCAGTTCCCTGGAACAATAATAGAACAGCAAGAAAAAAGCTGCCTCAGCCTTCAAGTTCTAAGGTAGATGAAGATTTCACCAAAAGTTTCACCAATTCTCTCCACGCTGATCAACCCAACCAAACCACAGCACCGTCATCAGTGCAGGGGGTGAACTCCAGACGTCGGAGTTACACAATGATCAGATGAAGTGCTCCAGTTCAAGAAAGGAATAAAGGGAAGATTAATATGGGACACAGCCAAATAATGAGGTCTTGCTCTGTTCTGCTTGGTCTTGAGCCCTCTTGACAGCACAGCCTTTACCATGGTTATGCATTTTACTAGCACTTCCCCAAAATACTACTTTATTTTGTTTGGCTGTGTCTAGAGGGTACGTGAGAGGGAAAACCACCCACAACTTCCCATAAGCCGCAGCCTGCCAAGCATCTGCATCGCGTGTGACGCGTTGACACTAGACAGCTCCGTCGGGATCGCCCGGAGGCTCCCTGAAATGCCATACGTCCATCCCAGCTCCAGAAAGCAGCTCTGCTTCTGCTGGCAGGTACCAGAGGCCATTTCTAGCACCCGCACCGCGCGGCCCCTCACTTTCCTGCCTTTCACTTGCTCTTCTTGCAGGACTGCAATTCAGTGGGTGTGACTGCAAAGGCAGAGTTCAGATCTCATCCCAGTTCCCACCCCGACTGCCTGTCACTTTGTTTCAAGCTCTCTCCATCTCAGCAGTCCACCTCCAGCTTCCCTCCCTTGGTGTGTTCAGTCATCCTTCAACTTCTTACCGTTTTCCCAAACTACAGAGCTTCTAGACTTCATTCCACCTGCTCAGGGTTTCAGTAGCCCACTCCATGACAACCCATGTCCAACATTTGGATTGACACAGTTGCCATCATTAAAATAATTGGACATTATAGCTCCTGTCTCAGGAGTTAGGCTGCTCTCGAACAGAGATAGAGAAAATCCAAGATTAAAAATGCAATGTGCACTTCTCACAGGATACTTGTCCAGCTTGTGCAGCCAGACCTCAGGCCTGATCCAATCTGCTACGTTCACTCACTTCAGGCAACAGAGACACACAAACAGAGACAGGCAGCTCTGGCCACACACAGTCATTATTACACAACGTAATTTGCATTACGTATGAAGGGGAGCAGCACGAAATCAGTCACCGTGAAAACAAGGCAGGGTCTGGTCTACGCTGCGTGCCTGATCTCCATCCCCCAGAGCCTCAGACACACTCTCCCAGCTAAGGAACAGTGCTGGATTCCAGGACACTGCTGGGTTTCCCTCAGCCCAGTATCTTTACTCACTCAGTGGTGTGCTACGACGTTTTAAATTCATATTCTTTCTCAGCTCGTTCTGTACTGGGTGCGTGTAATGCTAGCATGTCCTAATTCACACCAACTCCCCACGCCCAGGGTCACGTCTCCGTAGGAAAAACATGAAGTTATTAAACAGAGATCTTGAGCACTTGCTTAGTAAGTCACAGAAGTGCACAGCAAGTGCAAAGTCTCCTCAGTCTTGCAGGGCCTCTGCTTACGCGCTTGATTAACTCACCTCGATCTCTGGTCTGATTACCAGAGCAAGCTGAGGCAGTTCTCCACCCACACCAGTGCCCGTAACTACTTGGAAAACTGATGGTGCAATGCCTGTCCGATAGCCGGGCTATCCGCCTCAGGTTATACCAAAAAATTGCAACCCTGCAAGCTTGAAGAGAATTGGGCAGAAGTGGTTTAAAGAGAGAAATGGTGTGAACAGGCAAGCAGTTGCAGCACAGTCCCACTTCCCTTCTCGCCGAGGTCGCAGCAGCTGGAACGCGCCCGCCTGAAGTTTCCTCTCTCCCAGAAAAGAGCCATGTGATTGACCCAACTAGTCACTTGATTTCACAGATGCTTCATGACAGTACAGCTCCAGGAACATTTACAAGACTATAAAGGGGGGGATTAAAGGGCAAGCAGTCAAAAGAACAATTTGACTCCATCCCAAGCACAGCATCACATTTGCACGCAAGGAGAACTAAGCCCACTAACTGGAAGAATTCCATTCAGCAGCCTGCGCGCTCGTCTGGGTGGATTTGACCATCAAAGAGACAGGCTGGAATAGAGAGTCATATTCTGCTCTGCTTGTATTTCTATGTACGTGCACTTTAAATATGCAGAAACTCTGCGTGTATACTACGAGTATTTTGTAAACATCGGGAGGTTCAGGGCTTTAAAAATCAATTTATTCAGTTACACTTCTGATCTTCCTCATTGCCTCGTATAACCGAACACACTGTTCTCCACAGGGGTGACAGACAGAATAGTAATAATTTTAAAGGGCTGGAAAAATGTCCAATTCTTTGGGTAAAGGCCACAGAACATTGCAAATTTAAACTGTTGTTTGCAAGCATTTTGAGCATTCAATGACTATTTCAGCCAAATCATTTCAGAGGATGGTAATTTTTCTGCTAAGTAGTCCAAGTGAATGGCTCATTAAAAATCTGATCTCAGTTATTCTGAATGCATATCTTTGTGAGACTAGAATTCACTTGGTTTTACAGTGCTGCGCGTGCGTACGGAAACGTGCCCGACTAAAGGATCCATATCAACTACGCCTTGATATTTGGGGGTTGGTTTACCTTGGGGCTAGCAGGGTTCATCTTCGGCAGAACTTTTAAATCGTCGATAAAATCTCCGCGTCGGTACTTAGCGATCTTCCTATTTAGCACCTCTATGAGAAAACATCGCGCAACAGCTTCACGTTGTGGCATCATCAGTGACAGCCGAGGCTCTGTTCTTGGGTGTACGCAGTACAGGAGGTCAGGTGGTCACAGACCGGTACCTCTTTCGTTTTGTGGACGCCACGCCCTTGCCTTTTCCAAGGATGAGCAGCTTGAAAAAGAAAGATATGTCTTTAGTTTTGTCCTACGTGAGCCAGGGGGATTCTGATACCTGAAGACCCTTAAAAAAAAAAAAATATCTAGCCATAAAATACTGTAGGAAAAATAAAGTCTCTCCTGTGATGACTAGGAGCCAAGATGTCTGAATACAAAACACTCAGGAATGGAGCACAGTATGTCGCAGAGCGACCAGTTGAGCAATCAGCCAGAAGCAATATATCCATCGCTAGGAAAAGATATCTTTATTCTCTGAAAACATGAGTAGGAATATTGGTAAAGACAGAGCCTTTGTCTCTCCTCCCCTAGAGTCCTCTCAAACATGCCAAATTTGCTATTGAAGTTCACTTGGATGAAATCTCTTGCTCTTATCACCAACGTCTAATTTTGGGGGAAAAAAAAAGCCTGTTGTCAACAGCAGTGCTCATACTGGGTTCAAGAGAGGCAAGATTTCACACTTGATACGCCAATCCTAACCAAATTACAAGCTCTACCAACTGAAATGAAGCTTAGTCTCAAACTGAAGTTAAGGAAACCAGTTGCATTTTTATGCTGGTGCTTTTTTTCTTGATGGCAAAACACTTGCTGGTTTAGCTTCGTAAGGATTCTGATAAATTAGATAATCTCTCTCTGCGGTAATTATCCAGAAGCCTCGGTCCAAATTCAGGACCCCTATAGAACAAGCTCTCTAAACATAAAATACTGACCTGGCTCCCACAACCCAGAAAGGATTCGCCCTTCTCCCTGGGTTATATATATCCAGGAGACTTATTATTGCCTCACTCTTCTCCCAGTTCTAGCACGAGGCATGACTAATGCTTGTGATGTGCCCTGAAACACTGAGAGGAAAGGTGCTATGGAAATGCAAAGCAGCTTTCAGGAACAGAAATACGTTGTCTCTCACTCTTCCTTTTCCCCACCGGTTTTTCTTTCACGCTTCTTTGTTGTGGGCACAGTTTATTTTGTTAATGGATTGTTTAGTATTGTTTGGCAATGGCATCAGCATCTTCTCAAAACAAAAGTATTAAGCTCAGAAAAAAAATCTCCAAATGTAACTGATTGTCTTAAAATATTTATCACTTCACTCCAAGAAAAATATTTAAGAGAAGCAGAACATGAAGTAAAGGGAGGAAAGATGCAGTGTTATCTCACATAAACATCTTCTCAAAGCATAATCAGGCCAGCTTATATAAAACAAACCAAAACTTTGAACTAGCTGTCAGCATAGCTGCTCTCTACAGCCTCTCTCAGCAGAGGCTGAGGCATCTTTTCGTTGACCTTCCTGGACAAAAAAGCCCCTCCAAAACCCCAACAAGTTCTAAAATCCTCTTCTTCAGTTTCCCTAACCTTGTCCCTCAGTGGAAAAAAAAAAGATTGCTGGGGAAAAAGTACACACGTAACAAGCCATGTGGCTCTAAGAAGTCCTCACGTGGGACAAAAACATTTGGACTTTTGATAAAAAATAAATATGGACCAGTTTTTAAAGGCTGACACTAAAAAAAAAAGATAAATCATAACTGACACGTGGCCATACTCCTCCCTCCCATCCTTTGGGTAATTTTTTTTTCCTGAAAGGACTGGCTGACGAGGTGATCAGGGCCCAGTGACCTTCAGATCCAACATGAAAAGGGCAGACGAGCCCTCCGGACACAGAGCAGCAACCTATAACTGGCAAGGGCTGAAGCAATTCAGATCAGTCCTTTCCTGTCTGGGTGAACTGGATATAAGGGCTCTGTACTTTACTTTTCATTCCAGTTGAAGCATTTCCTGGCATCTGAAGAGCCATTAAAGTTTTCCAGAAAATTAGCAAGACCAAGGACTGACGAACAAGAAACAGAGAAAGTTTGAGATGGGAAAACACTCTCCCTTTATTTCTTTTTTTTTTTTTTTAAAGCAAAGCTGTTCAGACAAAAAGTAAAGGCAGGGAGCTTCAAATCACAAGCCACAAACTTGGTGGGAGGCAGTTAAAGGGGAAATGCAGCAGGGATCCTCAACACTGAGTCAAGACCTTTCTTTGATCTCCAGTTTTCTCAAGCTGCATTCCCATATGCAGCCCACCATTTGTTTTCAGTTAGACAGACATCATGAAAAATACTCTGCTTGGGAAAAGCAACAAACAAGCCTTGCAAAAAAAAAAAAAAAAAAAAAAAAAAA
>WHYT01017005.1:0-34714 GCA_009806455.1 Tetrax tetrax
TCTAAATTCCTTTTTTTTTTTTTTTTTTTTTTTTTTAGTATTTTTCCTACTGGTCTTGGGTAGGAAGCAGATGTCTTGTGAAGAAGGAATAATAGTGGTTTGTCTGTCATTGAAAATTAAAATAAGACAGCAACCACTATAAGGTCAGTTCTAGGAAAATGCAGTGGGCAGAAAGAACAGTGAAAAATATTGTTTCCCAGCTCAGAAGATTGTTTTCCAACTGCCACTGATACGAAGGTTTCTGGCCAAAGCTAACTGATGCAAAATGAATTATTTGATCCTTTGAATTAATGGAGGATTAGAACAGGCCAGGCATCTGACTTCGGGTGTTTGTCTAAATATTCTCCCTGGCTAACACAAAGGGGTAATTTAACCTTACAGGTGTAATCTTCCTATTATCTCAGACACTGTCTTTGACATGGGATGAATTTCTTTCTGAAATTAGCGCTCTCCGTGTTGATTCTAAAGGGAACCAAATCGGCAGCTTATATTGAACTCCTAAATTTTAGAGGGATGAAGCTAGGAGTTGAATTCTTTCTTCTAGAGCTTGCTGAGGTGCAGGGAAAAGCAAGCAAATGAAACCTGTATCTGCTGATTTTCCCATCTTACTCAGAAATCCATCCTCTTTATTAGCAGCCTTTCATATGCACTATTGTTACTATTGTCTGGTACCAAGTACAAGTCATCAGTATTCATCACCTGCAGCTTGGTTTCCTTCTGAACTTGGACTAAGGCTTTCAAAAGAGAACTACTTGTAACTCCCAACCCATCATGAGCTGTACACGGCACAGAAGGCTTCAAGCCTCACACTGCCTCTATCTGCAATCGCTCAGCAGTTCAGACCACTCAAAAAAACTGTTGGTAGATGAAACCCGCACGCAGTCAAATGCAGGAACTAGAATGTTCAGCTGAGCTTTTTTTCTTATTCCTCACACTCCAATATATATGTGTTCCTTCATCTCTTTCATATCTCTCAGACCCCCCAAAAAATGTTCATTGCAAAGAAGATGGCAAAGCAATAGGCACCAATATCTCTGGATATTTATGAAGCAGGCATGAGAAATATCTTAGCCTGATTAAAAGGGGTTTCTGGAGGAAGTGGACAGTCACTGGCATCTGTAGTCTTTCTAAGCTAATTCTGAAGCACATCAATGAGAGTTAAGAGGGTCAGTACTTCTTTTCTGATTTACCCAAGAGAAGCCAGTGCACATCTAGCAGGACTGTACTAAGGTTGTGCAATCAGATGTTATTATAGAATAATAGTACCACCCACAGCATAAAATCAAGTCATAACATGTAAATACATCCAACTGTGCAACTGTTAGATTGATGCTGATATATTCTAACTGTATGAGCAATTTTTTTTCCAGCTTCTGAAAGGGATGGCACAAGATATTTCATTGTTGCCTTTTTATCTCTGGATTGTAAATAGTGACCAAGCCACTTGGCCACCTGCCACACAAAGGGAATAAATTCCATTTTCTGCACCCTGAGGATCCAAATCACCAGGGTAGGGAGTCCTGCACCTTACAACAGATTCATGCAACCAAATTCATAGACTCATAAGATGGCTTAGGTTGGAAGGGACCTCAAAGATCATCTAGGTCCAACCCCCCTCCCCTGGGTAGAGACATCTTCCACTAGATCAGGTCACTCAAAGCCCCAAATTGCACTTTTCCATCAACAGTCACCTAAGTCAGAATGAACTACCACCATTATCTCTGCAGAAACCAATATACCTGGCAAGTATTGCATGTAGGAAGAGGAGTAAGAAGTTCTTGGTTTATGTGTCGTCGTCCCCGTCCCTCCCCCCCCCCCATCATTTATTATTTAGTTGGCAGAAAATTTGAATTTGAATCACTAAGGAATAACATGCTTTAGAGCACCCTGCTACTCTGAGATAACTGCAGTTTGCCTCAGGTATGCAGTGAGTCACAAGGTTGATAGCTGGTGCATACCAGCACCCTGAGAAGTGGGGTTGTTGTTACTGTACAGCAACCACATGCCTTGAGTGGAGTTATTGCTCTTATATAATACGGACTTTTCATCTTGTTCAGAAAAAGTTGATGCAATCAATTTTCAGGAACTATGTTGAAAGGCATATGCCTAAGTGCTTTACAAAGACTCTGCATAAACACAGCCTCTCAGGCTATTCTGGTTAGTGGTCAGAGCAAATGACAATATTCAGGAATCTGTTTCCAGAAACACAGCCAAGTAAACCAAGAATAAGCCTGGCTGTTGTCTACCCAGGTGTCTAGGACCAAGATGTTAGTGTGCAGCATGAAACACAGCTGCCAGACTGTTCAGATGTAGCTTTTATGCCACAGTTTCCCAAGCAGCATGTTAAAGAGTGTGTATAAAAACTCCACCTTGTTTATTTTATTTGGATGCTTCCCAAAGCAAAGACTGCTACTTACTCTGTGCATGCACACCTCTCCCCGAGCAGCCCTGAACTGCTGCTACCTCTCCCTGCTAATAGAAACATTGCTAACCGTGAACTCTGCCGACGTGCTTCTTCACCTCCTGCTGTCCAGACACGCTTTGGTAGCAGCGTGTTCCAGCTTTCCATACCAAACACTTCATTCTCTGCATTTCTTCAGGAGCGGGTTGAACATTCGGTGGAAATTCAGTGTAGGGGATCCTGCAGGTTCTCATTTCCCATCTTTTCCCTACCTGGTATCTATTTATCCATGGCAGCTCTGAACCAGCCCAGATGCCTCCCCTAGAGCACTGTCACCCCAATGTCCCAGTGCTGGTACAGTAGATTTGTGCCCTAGGTTCAGTCTTTAGAGCCAACACTGTTTTTGGGTTGCCAGCAATGAGTTCTGCACATAGACACTCAAGACAACTTAAAAGGCTATGGCTGTCAAGTGTTTCTTTATGTAGTGTTCAATTCTTGTTTTCCAGCTTTTCTTTTGCTTGTGACACCTTCTCCAGAAATAAACATTTCTTTCCCTGCTAGCTTTAGAGCATTTCCCATCAAACCAGTCAGCATTTAACTCTTCCCATGTTTCTTGAGGAAAAGTTCAGCTCTGGTGGGAGTGATCTATTGCATAAGATGTGCAGGACCAACTTGGACACCTGGGCTCCATTTTTGGCTCTGCTGCTGGATGGCCACAATCTCAAGGGGTTCACTACTCTTCTTCACTTCTGCTTCTATCTATGCAATACAAGTGATGATACACCAATCTAATGTCCTCATCTTGTCAGGATTATTGTTGTTTGTACAATTTTGACCTAGAAGCTAGAACTGACCTAACTGCAGTTACTCGCCCAGCTTTTTGGCTACACAGCAGCATGAAGGCTCAATGGTAGTGACGTACTAAGGTGTTTGAGGGAAATGCTAGTACTGAGAACATCATGGTATGCACCTGCATCTCCACTCCTGCAGTTACCCACACTAGCAAGACTAAGCCATCACAGGAGTGCTACCACACTCTACCAAAGCCCCATTTGGAGCTGTAGATCATGCAAGGGAAGTTATAAGGCTTATCTCTCAGACCTCAGCATCGCAACAAGTGAAATCAAAAGGAAGCAGCAGTGACCCTGTTGTTCACCCTGTTTGAGATGGATGTAGAAAGAGTATGTTTTACACAAAACCAGAGGCAGAACCGGAACAAACTCAGATATTCCAAGCCTCAGTTAAACATCTTCAATCTCCAAATCATCCATCCTTACACATGCGCTGACAAAGAACACTATATAGGGGCAAAGTAATTATTTTTATTCTCTTTCTTTCCTCGCTGCTTCACCAATAGTCGATCAATACTGTCATTAAAGCTGAGAATAGGTTCAGTTGCTTAATCTGCACCTTGAGTACAACACAGAAAGGAAAACAAAACCCCCTCAATCATGTAGTCATCCCCTCAATCACCCACAGCCATCACCAGTCCCTTTGTTTGGAAAAAGGGGCACATCCGTGGATGTCTCTCACAAACGACACAGGCTTGGGTTTTCGAAAGGCGTTTGGAGCCTAGGAGGTATTTCTCACCAGTGACAATTTGTAGGTAGGTCAGATTTAGAGGATGAACTGACTGAGGTATCCTTTAAATAGCTGGCTTATTGTGTACTTAGTGTATTCCTTTAACAGGCTTATGCTATCATTAAGTCTTCTATGGAAGAAGGGAGCCATTGTGCCAGGGTAAAACCGACCTAATTAGCTTTGCTGAGGATTTATTTAACAGGTTTATTCTAACAAGTTTATTCTTTAAACGTCTGATAACCGATTTGTTATAACTCTTTTTAATGAGTCTGTCTTCCTCTGTCGGGTTTAATTCTTTTGCTGCTGCTCAGTAAGGTATTGCACCTCCATAGAAGGCTGATTGCACTGTGTTTAGGCTTTCATAAGCTTTGTTCTTACAACGGATATTCATTTGTGTGCTGAAGTAGGTGGAGGGACCTGTATTCATGTGAACAGGAATGTGTGGCAGAAGGAACTTTTTTGTATTCCATCTCACTTACAGCACCTTTCATCCCAGTGAGGCCCAAGCAGCCTTACAAACTATCACATCCAAATCCTGCTTGCTGAAGGAAAGACTCCTATTGATTTAAAGTGGCTTTCTAATCAAATCCATAGACAAAACTCAATTGGTACAGAGAATTGCATACAAGATAACCTCAAATACAGCATGATTCTACTTATATATCCACAGCACCCTGATATTCCCTTGGGTGGGAGGGTTAGATGCTCCCTAGACTTCTGGAAGAGCAATATGTTAGGACATAGGGTTGTTCTGACCCCGCAGCTGAAAGTGAAATAGAAAGGACATTAACAAATATAAATTTAGCTTCACTCTAATGAGACACTGTTTCCGCATTACTTCTGCAGGTAGGGAAACTCCAGCAAGAGCTGTCAGAGCAGTTCAATCAGAATTGCCCCGTGGATCACCGGAATAGATTTTAGCTTTCCCAGCCCAGTTCTGTAGTCTCACTCTGTGTTCTCCACTCAGAAAGAAACATCAGCTTGTTATAGACTAAAAGATGATAAAGAAGGCACCAATGTTCAGGGCAAAATGTGTTAGGGTTCTTTAGACTCAAATAACAGGAATTTTAATCAACAATGTATAACTTGATTAATATTTGAGCATTATTTATGTATTATAAATAAATATAACTAAAAATACTATTAATGGGGTTTGACTCACATTGTTATACTATGTACCACTTGATTCAGATCTTATCGCATAGACAAACTCCTCTTTTCATGAGCTTATTCACAGTCACATTCAACCAGGATGTGCCTCAGCTACAGAGAGCACTGTGAAATTGAAGTCTGGTGGCAGAATTTTGTGCCATCTTTGGAATATTATTTTGCACAATAAAGAAAAAAGAAGGTTCAGGGACAAGCCAACACTTTTGTCTCTTGGAAGCTGTGAATCCGCTGTATAAAAGTAGCAACATCTCTGCAGAAAGGGAGCTGGGAGTGTGGGTATATGTCTGTGTGCAGAGAAAGCCTCAATCTTATTTCAGAATACATTTAGGATAAGGTGCAAATATTCTTATTTTTATAGATGAAAGTCTGACAGACTGAGGACTTATCTGTAAAGTAACATAGAAAAAAAACGTGTCCAGGCAGCAAATTTAACTGTTGCTTCCAAAACAGGAAGCCTGCTTCCTGGATCAACCTTCTTCTAATGGAAGCTTTCAGTCTGTAGTGCCTCAAAATCCCTGACTTCATATCATTGGAAATAAGTGAAGTATTAACTAACATGGCTTTGTCTATAAAGGAATTCTAGAGGCTCTGGAGATAACTGGTTGTTGCCATTTTCACCACCTCAGCTCTGACAGTGTTTCTTCTGAGGGTCTGCTAGCAAAAGTTTTACAATTTAAGGGAAAAGGAAAAATCCAAAATTATTCTCCACTAGATTTTACTAAAGAGTTCTCAACACATAGGGAAATATTTCCACTACATGATGATATATCTGCTTCCTGCTATTGAAGATAAACTTTTCCAGTCCTTGGAGTCCAAACAGGGAAACATCTCCAATAACACAGGGCTCTGAGAGCAATCCATCAAAAATACGGTTTCCCCAAATAGGTCATATTCACAGGAGACAAGATGTTCCTCCTCAGCACTCTTTCTAAACATACAAACCAACCGATATCTACAGAATAGAGATGGATGTACATTCCATGCTGAAGTGTTTTTTCTTTCAAAAACGTCAGTCTTTTGACACCAAACTTTGCAGGGAAAGTGTTTTAGTTTCAACAAAACTTCTCAGTCATGGTATTTTACTTACAGTAAAAATAAAGAGAAAAACTTTCAGTCTGGCATCATGGGATGTGAAGATAAGTCCAGGAGGTCAGAGACTGAAACTCTGACTCAGGTCTTACATAGTCTTCACACAACCTCCGTGGGCTCTTCATCCGACTACTGAGCAGAGTACTCCTTGGAGCAGAGTTTGTAGAAAAGGACATTGTGGGTCAGCCTTACGGGTTTCCTACCAAGTGATACTGAGGGTAGGTATAGTGAGGGGAGGGAAAAAAATATTAAAGAAAAATCAGGCCTTGTGTTCTTGGACACACAAAGGTCAATGCAGAGAGTGGGACTGCAGTGTGATTTCTGTCCATCTCCTCTGTAAATCCCAAGCAAGGGTTGCCACTGAGAAATGACACGTTTTGCTCCTGGTGCACATCTATATCTACCATAAAACCCCATTCCCTTGCAGACAATATATTACAGTAGTAACTTGAGATAGGACAAGGAGAAGGGCTCTGAGGACAGTAGTCCCACAGCGTCATCACCAGCTCACTCAGTGCTCTCCAGTTCTGTGACTCAGTTGTGATGCCAAACAGTCATCTCAGTTTTAGCCAGACTTGACCTTAGTAACAATACAGGTTGTGCAGAGGCTGTTGACTGAGGATTTGTTTTAACATTTCTGGTTAAGAGGGAAACCTCATTCCCATGGCTCTCCAGTTTAACTTATAGTCTATAAGGATAAATCTCTACCACTGGAGGAAGAAAAAAAAAAAAAAGCCTCTACCACCACCACTGTGGCTCCCCAAATGTCATCATTTGTATTCATTCCTCCATCTGCAGTTTTGTGTGACCACAGAACAGTGCCTTTGAGTAGTAAATGATGACTGTCCAAGTTGACCTCCATAGGCTTAGATCTTATCTAGCCATAGCAGCAAGGCCAGCTTCTACCAATCAGCTTCTGTTCTCAAGGATAATAAAGAAAGATATACCTTCACTCCCCACCAGTTTAACACAGTTGTTTAATACAGTAATTCTGTGAGAATGTGAGTGTTGGGAATGACTTACTGTTATTATATGCATTTAGAGCAGGCTGAAGATTTAAAAACAGAGATGAAAGAGCTATTATCCAAAGGACCCCTTTGCCCACAACAATGTTTATGAAAATAATTTTGTTCTCTTGCAATTTGATTTTCCATTTTATTAATCTGTAAAGCATTTTAAAAGCAGAGTGGAAATACATTTGCCTGCTAAAGCCACCTCAATCAGATGAGGAGAGGGCATGGGATAACCTCTCCAATTTCTCTGCTGCCTTCTGAGAACCATGGTCTTGTAAATAAAGCAGCAGGACTTAACCAATAAAACTATTCTCTGCCAACTTGTGGTAGGGTACCAGAGAGGCTTAGAAACCAGGCTGTGAAGGTGAAGAACTACTCTGGCAGGTGTTTAAACACAGCTACCAGTTCCAGTTATCACAGCTCCACCACTTGAGCAGCCCCTAACATGACTCCTTTACCTTTACCTTTTTGCAAAGCAGGGGACTGGGAGAAAGGAGTTTCTCCTTTTTTTTTCCACCCCTCTGTTTCAGAGAATGGCTTTTATTATGGTCTGAGTTGTCATTACAAGCTCCTTATATATAATATCAAGGCTTTACCTATTTGCTTCATCTTATTTACATGAGAATTGCTTCCTTCATTTGGCAAAAAATAGTCCATCCATACTGCCTTACACCAGTAGGAAAAAAATACAAATCTTAACAAAAGAGAGGGCACACTCCACCACTCCAAATCCCTTTGCTATCATTGACTTTAAAGGGCTTGTATGCTTAAGTCATTATTGTTACCTTGGAGAACAAACTCCTCATTTTAAAATATTCTGGATTCCACAAAAACTCTTCTGACTACTCAGACATGAAGCTTCGCAGACCAGGTATGTTTCTACTTATGTGTCTGAACATCCCCTGCTACAACAGAGCCCTGATCTTTGCAAGAATTCTGAATTGCTCTCATATTGCAGTTGATGGTAATGTTTTCCTGATTTTTTCACTGGAGTAATTTCATCAGTTGCTACATGAAACAAGGAGAATGTTCCTAAGGCTTCTTAATGGGTGTTCTTTCTGCCTTTTGAAGGTTAGTCAGAGCATGCAAAAACATCAATATCACCCCACCTGCTGTACTGGATCTTGTCAAGCTTACCAGCTTTGGAAGGCTGAGGTGTGCAGGAATGCTTGCAAAAGCATAGAAGTAACATTTTTGCCATTATTCTTTTAATTAATGGTTGGTTAATGCTGAATCCCAACTTCTGCATAATTTCTGATCACTGCACATCCAGTAACAGAGCAAAGGAGCCAAAAGGGAAATGCTGTGTACTTAGATTAGAAAACAGTATAGAAAAAATAGTTTAGAGAGCTAGAAAATGCTATATCCTGCTAGAAAAATAATGGTGATGTAGGAGGTCTGTTCAGCCTTCAGAAGGGAAGCTCTAGGAGAAAATCCATGCATTGAGACCAGTTCCATGTTGCTCAGTACAGAGTAGTTCAAGCATTTAAAAATTACAACATTTTTCCTACAGTATGTGTAAGGTACTTTCTGTAAAATACAAAACTGACTTAAAAATAATATCTTATTTGACTTCTATTTTCTGATCCTTCTTAATGGTCACAAAAGATATTTTCTGAGTTCTCTTTTCTGCTATGAAAACTTGATTCTTAAAGTAAGTAGCTAAAAGATGAACTATCCAAATTATAATATGACACCTGGACCTGGTTCTTTCAGGAAGTAATTGATATGATATTTATAACATCAGTGCACATTACTGATGAGATCCTTTTATTCCACGTTTTCATCAGGATGCCTTTTGATAAACCTTGCACTTTTCATCACTTTATAAGTAATACAAATGCTCAGATTTTTCCCTTGTAGGTGTGTTGCATCCTCCTTTCTGACTCCATTCTCAGGCTCCAGCAAACACTGCTGAGCATTCACAGGGTTTGCCTCATCTCAGAGGTGGTGGCTTCCTTTTCTGTAAAGTTTGTTGAAGATCCTTCAAGAATTACTGTCATGAGACAGACTTTGCACTGTTTTCTTGGGGGATAAGGAATTGGCAATATCCAGATATCTTTAATTACTTTGAAATATTGTCACAGACTCCTTTTGTGGTATGCAAGCCTTTCACCCGGAGCCAAATCCAAGTGAGTATCTTCATAACTTTAATGTGTTCACAATTCTATGCCATTTCAGTAGTGGGTGAACTCCTTGAATTGACATACTGCAAATGAACAGATGACTTATCATCTAAGGAAAAAAAGGCATAGGAGGGCTGTGTTCCCACCAAGCTGTAGAAGGGAAAGGGGCATTAACTTCTGCCCCAGCAAGATGCATGGTTCCTGGAGAGACTCCTCCCACAGAGCCAGATGCAGAACAATCCAGCCCAACTGGCTTTTCAACCCACTATATTTTCTAAGCGTTGATTAGATTCTGCAATTACAGATCAATTGATAATTTCATAAAACTAAGTGAATGGTTGTCAACACTGTAATCAGCCCAGTATGATGTGTACACATTGACCTTCAATGCTCTGCCCAGGAGCATGTGTCAGATAAAATGCCTCTTTGCAATGCCTCTCCCTCCCACGCTCCCCAGGCTATTGCTCTTTATGGACTGAGTAAGCTTTTGTTTAATGGGTTAGAGCAGAGAAATAAATAACAACAATATTCAGCCTGCCTCTAGCAACTCCTGGATGGCTGCAGTGAGGAGGCTTTGCTCTACAGGTGGCCCTCAGGAAAAGCTTATAAGTCTGCTACAAGGGAAGACGCACAGATTTTAAGCTCCACAACTGAGGACTATTTTTCCTGTGCCTTAGTAATGGGAGTGAAGTGAGACTCATAGGAAAGAGGTTCTCCGTGGCTTTTCTACACATATTCTGGAGCTGGCTGTCCTCTCTTCTCCAGTTTGTCAGTGTGCACTATGGTGACATGACAGACACACAAGGATATTTCCCTTCTCTGTTCTTCCTCTTTTTTCATCCCATCCCCCTGGACCTAATTCCATTCTTGAATGAGTATCAATATTAGCCAAGATGGTGAAGAGAGGCAGAGAAATAAATTACTAAGAGTTACTCAGAAAAACTGACCTAAAGTCTTTCAAAAGCATCAGTACATTTCTTATTTGCTTACCCTATTTCACCTCAAATAAACACAGTGACTCCTAGCTACTCATGTTTCTGAGACCGCACCCCCAGTTTATTTTTCTGCAAGCAGTTCATTATTCTTAGAGCATGGTGAAGAATTTACAAAAAAAACCCAAACACCACCTTTTTTCTTTTTACATAGTTTTTATACAAGCTTTTTTGCTGCTGCCAGAATATTCCACGAACAAGTTTTAATTTTGAGGCATCTTTGCTGGGCAAAAACCGTTAGTATCACAACCCAGACTCCACTTCTAACAGATTTTCAGAAATGCTCACAAGTTGATCACTTAAATCATAAGATCCTGTTCAATCTGTTTCCATGTTAGTTGATGGCTCCTGGACACTTGCACCTAGAGGATTATAGAAAGTTTATGCAAGCCCTCACTTAACATTGCATTCAGCAGAACATGACTGTTCAGCTTCATGTAGCCTGGAAGTGAACATAAACAGAGCTGGCTACTTCAAAATTCCAGCTAAGATTCCCCAGGAACTTTGTGTCAAACAACCATTCCACAATAATCTCTCTATATTGCTCCCTAATAATGAAAAACTACAGGCCTTTTTGACTTTGGCATAAACATGGCATGAAGTGTGAAATTAACCCATGTTGTACATCATTCAGAATGACCAGTCACATGCAGAGTCTAAATAATTAGCAGAATAATTAATAACCTGCTACATAATTAGCACACATAATTAGGTATGGACAAAAATGGGTGCCGAAGCATGTGTGGTCCTTGAGTCTGGGTTGTAGTGAACAAGATCAGAATGTTAAACTATTTTAAGCCCATCATTGCATAACCCAGCTGCTGTGGCTTTGGGGTAACTGTTGTAATGGTGTAATGTGGGTCCTCAAATTATTCAGAGAAAGTGACATCTCCCTCTCTTCTACCATCTGCTGTTTATTAATAATGCGGGCAATCTCCTCTAACTTATTTTTATAGCATCTATCCCAAACAACTTCTTCAGAAGAGGTAGGATTTACTGTTCTTTAAACCCACCTCCAGAAACCAACAGTGGGCAGCCAGGACCACACGTACAGAAGCCATGCCTCATAGCTTTCATCATAATATTCCCCCACACCCCTCTAGAATCACATATTCAGGCCTGGATTTCCCTAGCTCAGTTGTCTTTCTCTGGATGCATCATACTTTGAGTGACACTTTTCACCTTAAGGTTGCTGTGGGAGAGGACAGAGGAAGAATTGTTGTTACTAGATGACCTGGGACTTTCTACAGCATGAAGGAACATACTGCCTGAAGAAAATTTTTGTTTTACTTCCTTCGACTTCTGAGAGTTGCATGAGAAAATGCACATTCACTGTAATTAGAGGAAGCTGTCCATCTCCATGACCAAGACCAGCAGTACCAGCTAAGTGACATAAAGTCCTAAGAGTCCAGAGGCCTTCTTCAAAAAGTCAGCAAATGGCCACCTGGTAGAAGGACATTTGGTATACCTGCCTCACCTCAAAAATTGCAATGGACAAGCAGGAGCCTCACACGATTCCTCTGAGCTTTCCCACAAGCCATTCATCACTGGAGGCACGGCAGCAGACAGGCTGGCTAAGCGGCACGATAAGCAAATCCTGTCTCCGTCTCGAGAGGGACATTCTGTGCAGTTCCTAGCGCACATGCAGGCCTCCATCTGTGGTTGTGCTGAGCCAGGCCTCCCTGGGGTGGGTGTGGGGAGCAAAGCTTTGGCTGCATTTTTTCCCCCTGAGGCTGATGTGATATATTAGGTGCAGGTGACACTTGGGTCAAGTGAGCACCTGTTCTCCTGAGGCCTCGAGGGAGTGTTACTAACATGGGAAGAATTTATTTTAACAGCTAGAAACTGGGGGAGATTATCACAGTACATTCTCTCCCTGGGAGTTGTAAACTGCTGGAATTCTCTTCTCCCCTTTGGGATGCGACAAAGAAAAGAGGAAGGGTCTCTATCAGGACAGGAGGAATGGCTTTATACTATAAAATTCATGTCCGTGTTAGCTTTTGATTTGGATTGCAAGTGTCAATAGATATCCTTGGTCTGCTAATAATAACTCAATTGCTCCACTAAAGTTGAAGTACAGGGCTGAGCCCATTTTATTTTGGCCAGGTTTGTAATTTTTGTGAAGATAAGGGATGACTTCCATACAAAAGATCTTTTGGAAAGCAGAGGCTAAAACCCTAGTCATGCATACACATATTGAACATCTCATCTCAGTACATTTGCCTGCTGCAAGATTAAAATAAAGGATCATTATCCTTGGCAGAGAGTTGAAAAGGTGAAGCCCCTTTGCTCATTTTATCTGGGCCGATGAAGTCAGGATTCCTACACCATTGCCCACCTAGTCAATCAGTCAAGAAAAATACTCCACATTATTCAGAGAGGTCTAGAAAAGGGTCCTACCGGTCATCAGTCTGAGTTCTAAGGGAAGCTGTGGCCTGTGTGTGTGACCAGCTGATGGGGTTTTAATAGTTCATGTAAAATAAATTCTTTCCCTGCCCAGCTTCTAGTGACTGGACACATACTGCATAAAACCAGCCTGGGATTAGCATCCTTACAAAGAGTGTCATGTCTAAGCTTAAGTAGTCCTAGAGATGAGAGAGGTGTATTGGACACAAGTCCCAGGGAGGAGGCTGAAGTGGTGTATTTAGTCACATCAGAACACTGCACAGGATTTCTGATCTCTTTGTAGGAAGAGGGAGGAAAAAAAAAAACAAAAAACAAAACACACAAACAAAAACTTTTCCCCACTTGCCTTTAAAATGTTTGAAAATTACTTTTTAAAAATTTCCTTTAATGTTGTTGTCTTAGTCAGAAGAGCTTTAACAGTAAAAAAAGAAATCAAAATGGAATACTTTCTCTGACCCTAAACAGAAGTAATTTTGTTGTTTTGGTTTGGTTTTTTGCTTTTCAATTTGCTAAAAAAGCTGTTATTCACCAGCCCCGCTGGAATCACCACTCTGCTTTCACCCCTGGTGCTGGTACTACTGGCATCAATTCAGTAGAGGAACAGAGGACTTCAGTCCTCTAAAGCTGCCAGTCCTGCACCTTTCAGAAATGCCAGCTGCACTTCCTATGATAGGACAAATTGCTGTGCTAGCACTGGTGAAGTCTGCGACCCCACAGACAAAGCCAGGAGCAGAATCCAGGGTGAGAAGCATGAGCAGCTCCATGGAAATTAATCACATACATCTTGTTTTCCACAGGGGTCAGCTGAACACATCCCAGTCTCTCCTGATCCCTAGAAGTAAGCAAGGATCACAGAAACAGCTCTTCCTCCTCAAGATGAGGATTCAGGATTTGGCCAAAGGACTTTGCTGAACAGGAGACCAGCTTATCCAGCAACTAGAAGAAGCTTGCCACAGCATGTCCCTCCTCTGCATGCCCAAGGATGGGCAGAGGGAAGGAGCAATATTGTGACAGTCAGTGTGACTTCTGACAGATGAACCTCTGCCTTTCTTGCCAAGCATGCCCTGGTCAGAAGAGCAGCACCCTCACATCCCCTGCAGCTGCCATTTCTGCAGCAGTGCCACTCCTGAAAGTGGCTGGCTCCTGCTGTGGAAAATAAATCATTTCCAGCAACAGAGACTTCTCTAGGAAGAGTCACTTCAGAGGAAAGAACTTCCTATCCCTGGGATTCCCTCACCAGCCAACTAGCAGAGGTCCACCTATCTCACATGGTCCTGACTGGTCAGAAGAGCCCTACACACCTCCAGAGACTTTCCTCAATGCCGTATGATTCCCCACACCCAACCATTCCATGGATGCTGAGAAGGGATAGCCACAGTAATTAAAAGGTAGCAAAGCTCCACTTTTGCATGAATAGGGGACAAGTCAATACAGTTCAATCTGCTGCTGAATTGACTGCAATCAATTTCTCTTTCTGCCCATCCAAGGCTGCAGCTGTAAAGTACTCACAGTCTGATCAATGGTGACCTTGAGAGCAATGAACAGAGACAAAGCCATGCTGCAGAGGGAGGGATGGAGAGGAGCCTTCAGAGCAAGCAGCAATGAAAGAGAAGGCAGGGCTTAACCCTCTTGGAGAAAGGGAGAGGTCCCGTTTGGGTAGCCAGTAGGAACATGTGTCCTATTTCACCAGCCCACCAGAAAGAGCCATCCCACTGACTGGCTGCATCATGAGAAAGAGGGGATTAACCAAAGAGCAGGATGGTTCTTGCCCAAGAACGCCATCTACCATCCCTCTCCTGCAGGGAGGTCAGAGTGACGAAACACTCATATGCAGACAGTGCCAGACATCCAAGGCAGCCCAGCATCTCTGCTTGGCTTTAGCAAGAGCCCATCCACCTCAGGTAGCTCCCACAAAGTTGTCCAAACAAACACAACAGGGTTGTATCTTAGCACTTTCTCCTCTCTCACACTCCTGACCAGCTCCAGCCCAACCCAATCACCAGAAATGAATTAATAATTAATCAATCACTACCTGATTTCATTTTCAGCTTGCAAGACGAGAAAAAAGAAATGACATCTTAAAATAATAATCTGCAATGGGTTGTGTCTGTCTCTGGCAAATGCAATTTAACCGCCTTAATGAAATGCTAATTGGTAGAAAATATATATAAAAACCATCCTGAACACTACTCTAATTAAATTTCCCTTTTCCAGATCTACAAGGCAAAATGCTCAGTGCAGAAAGAACAGTAAACAGACTCAAAGGCTGTCCTTTTCAAGGCAGGGTAAGATTACAAAGAACTGCACAAGGGTTTGTTGGGAATAACACCATTGTTGTTCCTAATTGTGTATGTTGTGTGTGCATGTGGCTAAATAAAAAATGATGTTTATAAAGGGCTGCCTGCTTCTTTGCTGATGGACTGGAGGCGCTGATCCGACAATTAAAGCATCATCTCAGTAATAGCCATAAATAAACAGGCAGCATTAGAACAGACTTGCAATAAAGATGATATTAAAAGCAGAACAAAATGAGAGGCAGCACTGAATGGGAAAGGGTAAAGTGTAAGTCACATTGATCTGCTCTGTCTTTCTTGCAGAGGGTGAGGAAACAGCGAGATGTCCTTACTCTGCACCCCCAATACTCAGCCAAGCTGTTACAAAATGGGGAGAAGGATAGGTCTCAAGCAAGGGGTAACAGGTTTGCAAATGGCTTTTAGTGAGAAAGAGTGGAGGAGGAAAAAAAAAAAAAAAAAAGTAAAGTGGACACAACCAGAACTGACTAGAAATTTTCTATGGGAACTCATACAGGGAAGCATTAATTTGTCAGTCTCACCTTCTTGCAGACCAGGGTCAGTTCTGACCCATCTTCTACAATTCATAAAAGTTTTGAGTTGTCAGAAGTGTGACACTATCAAAATGCCAAGTTCCCAATTTCAAGTTGCAATGGCTTTTCATGTAAGAAATGTAGTTCACCACCCTAAAAGGGTTTAAGAAAAAAACCACAAACCCAAAACATTCAATTACAAACACAAAATGCCAGCTGACCTGACACAGATACTGGCTACTCTCCACAAATTACTGACCTAGGAACATTTCTGAAGTTAAAAGTCTTTGTCCTCTTTTGGAGAGAAAAAAAAAGTGCTGACACTGCCAACTCCCCTGAGCTGGGAGAGCAGTGTCCCCTCCATAATGGACATGCTTCAGCACAAACCCATCCTTGACATTGCCATTGGCAAAGCATTGCCTACCTGTCTTACGCAGCATCGGGTTTCTCAAGCAAGACACCAGCAACGTTGGTAGCTTGAGTCCAACAGTCCACACAGACAGCAGGTCTCACATGCTTCATCAGGATTGCTATCTTTAAACCCAGCTTATCAGCACAGCACCTTCCTGGAGACTTTAAATGCCTTTGCAAATAGCCTTTCCAGCTGAGTATAATTACCTTAATTAAAACCCCACCTCATCCTTCTGACTGGAAAGGTTCACGTAATTGCTGTGTTTGTCTTAATGATCTCGTTAGCAGCAGGTTCAGAAAGTCCTTCAGCTCCTCTGCCAGTGGGCTGAGACCTGAATACTTATCACAGGGGAGGTCACACAGGTGTCTCTGCTCCTCTCATGGGATGGGTGTCTGGGCTGAGGTCTCAAGGGGAAGGACAGATGACAGGTTTCTCTCTGTTCCCTTCTCTGTAAGCACCACTAGTTTCTGGCAACTCCTTTCCTCGCTGGGATAAGAACCTCTCAAACCTCCACAGGCTGGGCTTGGGTGTGTCCTGATGCCATGCCAAGGCAAGGAGATGTCTTGGCTGTTGTCTATGCCTGGCTGTAGAACAGATAGCAAGACAGAAATGGCCATAAGGTAGCAGAAAATACCTTTGCTGCATGGTCTAGAGCAGCCAGGGATGTTTCTTCACCTCTGTCCACTTCCCACGGCTACACCTATGCAAAGTTAACCACTGCCTTCCTCTAACCGTTGTCACCAGCCTCATGAAGCCCAGACACAGGTTTGGTCATTTATATTTGCACTGTGTTAGCTAATAGAAGTCCTGGGCAGCAGATTATTCTAAAAAGGCCATTTCTGCTCCCCTAATCCTTGTTCCACTGCTGGAGAAAATTTAATTGTCAAGCAGAAAGGGTACCTCAGTTTTGGGGCCATAGGCTGTTAGGAGCTAAAATGAGGTAGCAGCGTAATCTGACTTAAGTGGGTCTGGGAGACGAGATCCTGGCTGCTTCTTCCTCCGTACTGGGTGTGCAGACACCAGCACTGCTTCTTTTTCCTTGCTGCCATGAAAATTGCCTTATTGAATTTTTAAATAAACTGTGCTGGTTGGAATATCTAAAGAGCCTTTGCACAGACCCTGACGGGATTTTTTTTTTTTAAATTAAAAACCTTGGCCTCAGGCGAAATGGAAATGTCTTCAGATTTGCAATCAGTGCTCATGTAACATATCTGAAATGCAGTTTATAAAGTGGTGATTTGATGGGATTTGTTCCTGGGGGCCATAATGAATGGATTTGTAGAATCTCCGAGCCTGGGACGGCATGACACAAATTGCCACCAATGACCATTACAAGGCACAAGGGGACAATGGGAAAGAACAAGAAAAGAGCAACCTAGTTCTAATCACTGAGTTGTGCATGGGAGTCATATTGTCCTCTCCTTCCAACCTCCTCCTCTTCTTTGTGTTTAACCCACCAAAATGTCCAGTTTGTGCCAAGGGCCACACCTTAAAAAAAAACTGTTCCCAAGTGGAAAGCTTCTATGAACCCCAAGACCAACCATCCCTGTGCACCATCCACCTGACAGAGATGGGAAATGAAGAACTAAATATCTGCTGCTAAAGGCTGGATGGGAACTGTCACAAAGAAGCTGTTGAGGAGAAAAAGGCTTGAACTTTGTCCTGAGGCAGCTCTCCCCACTCACTGAGCTGGATCATCTGATTAACTAAGGCCAAAAGGAAATCCTCCTAAAGAAAGGCCTGGGGAAGGAGGGAAAGTAGTGGGAAAAATACCTTACATGCTCTTTTCTGTCCCAAGGATACAACTCCACTGGCCTTAGCTAAGGATTAAATAGATGACCAAGTCACTAATGTAGCTGGGTTAAATGGGAGAGAATACTTGAGGAAGGAGCCAATGAGTTAAGACTGGGGACTGCATGTTGAACAGGAGAGGGGAAGAGGTGAACAGAGAGATGCAGTGAGGCCAGAGCTGTGTGTAGGAGAAGCAGATGATTGAGGTAATTTGCCGAGGCCTCATCCAGACCATGCAAAGACAAGTGGTGCAGAGATTCATCAGTCACTGCTAATGCAGGGCTCACGCAAGCTGGGAAAGCCATACATCATTGTGCAGAGCTGGGTCAGAATCAGTTGCTTCAGGGATATTAGCTCTGGGGTGGAGCCCCTTGACTGCAGCTCTTCCTCTTCTGCAGCTTCACACCAGACTCAGTTGTCTCCCTACCCTGCTGGGATCATCTCATCTGGAACAAGCATGGATGGAACACTCACCATCCCCAAGGGCCACGTAGGTCCCAGTCCTGAAGCACTCGGGAGTTGCACCATGCTACAATGTGTTGTCCTCACAGCCTTGTAATTCACACACAGATACGTCTTAAACACATCACCTTATTTTTTTTGTCAACATGACTAATCCAAAGGTACCACTGATCTCTCCCAGCCCACACTAGTTTAGTGCCACCCTTCTTTCCTCATCCCACCATGTTATGATGACTTTACATATCACTTTACGACACATAGCAGCATCCAGCAGGATGTGTGCTGGGAACTCTGCAGAAGGAACGCATCACACCTGAAACCAGGAAAGGCAGGAGAAGCGGAGTGAGTGGACAGAAGTGCCTGTTGGAGCTGGTAGAGTCTGCATGTGCATCTCAGAAGGTTTGTAGCCTCAAGGCGTAGTCATTTCTTCACAGTCGACTCCGCCTAAGGCTGATGCTGCGTCGCTGAGATGAAGCAGAAGGAGGAACATGCTCATAGACAGATTGTGCAATGCTCGTGAGGTCAAAAGTATAGGAGCTGCTGGCGTATCGGAGCTAAGCTGTAGGGCAGGGAGAGGAATGTGCTGTTGGGTTGAGAAGTTGTACACCGCTCTGGGAAAGGGGACAGGTTGGTGCAGAGCCAGGCTCCACAGTTTGGGACAGGCCTGGGAAACATTTCTTTTTTTTTTTTTTTTTGCTCTGCCTCTCCCCAAAAATGGTAAATGATTCTTATCCATCATTATTATGTCAGCACGCATGGAGATGGCCTAAGGGCTCTGCAGAGGTCAGCGGGCTGATCCATAAAAAGGCACCCAAAGATGAGCTGACTTCTTTCGCACAGAAAAGGAGTGAGTGAGATCTTTGAATCTCTGGAGTCAAAAATAGTTTGGAGTCCTGGTAGCCTGAAACCATTTTCAGCATCCATCATCCTTCTAAATGCTTCTCAGGATGTGACTGTCTCAGGACTTTCTCAACCCAAACTCAAAATTCATTGAAAACTTTTCAAAATGGAGATAGGGCCAGTTTCAGTATCTTTTTCACTCAAAGATTTGGGAGGGGGGCTGTATTGGAAACTGTCCAAAGGTCATCTCCTGTGCAACGCGAAAAATGACAGTTCACAATATCTTTCTAATTGTGTAGCTTAGCAAATTACAGGGCCGAAGGGCTTTCTGTTTGCTTTTTCAATACATGACAAAATGAGAGAAAAAGGTTTATATCCTTCTAAAAGAGAAAGTTTCACTTGACCAAAAGAGATTTGGTTTATATATTTATTTTAGTCATTTTGACTTTGCAGAGGACTTGAATTTTTACTTTTGCAGCTTGCTTCAGGATATGAACATTTTTTTGAACTTACAAAAATGTTCACAGACAGACAACCCAGCACAGCTGTATGACCTTAGAAAATCCTAGGCTCCTTCTGTTGCCTTGTATCTCCCCAAAATGCTGTGACAAACTGGCAAGAGGTCCTTATGGGCCCTTTGCCGCTGCCTCTCAAAGGCTAAAGTGCTCGTGCAGTGGTCTCCTGTGGGAGCATGCAACTAGCTTCATCTCACATCGCCAAGCACTATTTCAGAGCCGTTTAATGCCTCCCTATGACGTGTCCTTAGGAAATATTTCGTCTCTTCATCGAATCCAGAAACAGGTTGCGCCTGATTGGCAACCCAGTGGCAAATTCCCTTGTTACTCATTTAAAGACACCGTAAACTGAAGAATCCCTTTACCTTGTGATAAAATTACTTTAAAGCATCAACATCGTTCATAACTGGACAAGATGCCACAACCCTGTGGCTGCAAGACCATCCTAAAGTTCAACCCCATGAGATGCTGAATGGCAGACAGCTCTCTGACCTCCATCAGAAGTGAGGGTACCCAGCACCAGCCTGGATGGGACTTTTTCTGGAGGGAGGCAGAGAGGAAAAGTAAATGCATGTGGGAGAGAGACAGAGTGCGAATGAAAGGGAGAGAGACGATTGGAGGGCTTCATCATTCCCCTGTCTAGAAGATATTTCTCCATTGACTCTATTTAAAGTCAGCCTCAGGCTTGTGGGCTTGGAGAGCTTTTAGCAGATGAAAGAACTCACTCGTCAGGCAGAGGGGTTTTGATTATTTTTTTTTTCTCTCCCTAGCTCTCGCAGGTCTGTTTTAAAGCCATTTCAGTAATTGTTGAAAACTGTCAGATGCCTTTGACAGATCAGTACTTTACCGTGGAATTTGCATGGCCTGTTAGCCAATCAAAATGCAAATTGGGGATACATTTAAAACACAAGTCCCCAATTTGTCTTCAAAATGCTGCTGGAAAGTCATGAAAGCAATTTAGCTGTTCCTGGGACTGCACCTTGTTTTCAGTCTCAGTTCTGGCAAAGCTGCAGGGTTTTTGCCGGGCGGGAATGCGCGTGCACGTAAGTGTGTGTGTGTGTGTGTGTACGCTACAGGCGTTGTTTCCAAGCTGTGAGTATAAATCTTCCTCTCTGACGGAGTGAGATTTACTGCTCAGCCATGGGGCTCCTGACACCTCCCAGCGCAGCAGCTCTCCTTCGGATGGGGGCAAGCTCGGGAACGGGCTGTGGGAAAAGGGATGGATGCTCGGGCTCTTCTTCTGCCCTGCGTCCCTGCTCTTCCCTTTCCAGATGGCATTAGGGCTTCGTGACAGAGCAGAGGCTTGTGCCAACGGCTCACACTGCGGCAATAATGAGAGCCATTTAATGAAGGTTGAGTCAACAGAAACATGCTTCTCTTTCAACAAATAAACACTTTTATTCTCCCTCCTTGTTTTTCTCACTAGGAGCTTTCTGCTGAGGGAAATTGCCAAATCAACATCGCAACAGCTGAGCATCTTTGATTTACCTCCAGAAGAGGTACAGGCGGCATCGTGGTGACACAAACCGTTGTGTTGCTGGCTGTTCCTGTCCCTCAGCCTAGGCAAGCAAGCCTCCCACTGAGCACTTGGTCCCAGTCAGAGGGTTATCCATCCATCCCAGTCTGAGAACCCAGCCTAAGCCTGCTTAACTGGTTTTCATTTTTCTACTAGAAAACTTTTTTTTTTTTCTGCTTCTGTTAAACTTTCTGAAAGAAAAGGTCTACTTTGTCTGAAAATATTTCCCCTGAAAATGTCTCTTCTCCCCATAATAATCCTCCAGTTCTGGTTCAAGGCCACCTTTCAAAGGTGGTGTGAGGGGTTTGGTTTTTAATGAGAATTTGAAATGTCATACACAAGACAAAAAGCCCAACCTGCCCATTCTTTAGCTGGAAATGATGTTGTTTCATGCAGACTCATGCATTAAAATTTACCTATATTCTTTTTTAAACTGGTCTATGGGAAAAAGACCCTGTCATCTGTTACCTCCTTGTGGAGTTATCTATTTATACCGCTCGTACTGAACCCAGTGGCTTCCCATTATGAGCCATTTCTTACCCCAGAGGCTCAGACATGGGAACCCGCAGATTGCACCGCACGGGACATTTCCTGGCATTACTCAAAGCACAATGGTTAAGCTGGAAACTATCTTCTAGTGGACTGAGTTCCCTCCAAAGAAAATTATTTCATACTTATCAGATTTGTTTAATAAAATGAAATGAGTAAACCTTTGCTGCAAGATTATTTGGAGTGATTTTTAAATGTTCCTCCTCTGCAAATGGTTAGTTTTACATTCCCCTCCTTCCTTTAACGCCTGGATTCTCTGCAGTCTGCCTCTTGTCTGGCTCACCGAGGCAGCCAGATGGTGTAATTTGCAGGTACCTCCACAGCACTTACTTGTCTGACATGCCCGAACTGATTGAAACATGCACAGAAACATTTGAAACCTCATTGAAGGGGTCTGGATAAAGTCCTGGAATGCGATAGATCTGGGAGACGGACCAGGTACATCCACCCCTGAAGACTGCACAGCACAAAAATCCAGGGGAAAAAGTTTGTGCATGCACGTCTGCGCATGGAGATGAGATTGCGTGTGTGCCATTCCTGTAGATCTTTACAGGACTACTTTCCAGTAAATAAATATTGCCTGGTTGTTCATCTACTGTGTCTCACCGCATTTGTATACAGATGTGTGTACGACTCCCTCCATTCTCATGTGTCTCCATGCTATATGTGTGTGTTTGATGTACATATATTCCCTACAGAAATGTCTGGTGGATGCAGCAGGTGTAGTAGGACGTGCCTGGCATTCAGAGACCGTGCTTGTTTTTGAAGCCAGAGTGACTGCAGAGAGCAGGTAAGCAGAAAAAACCAGATGCCCATGTGTGCAGAGGAGGTTTCTGATTGCAGGTATGTCATTCCTTACCACACACAGCCTATGGGTAACAGCAGGGAGCTGAGCAGTACGACTGATGACCAAAATACCTGATGTTGGCTAGTTCCTCCGATTTGAAGATGGATGGCTGCAAGAAAAGACGCATTTCAGCCCTCTTAGAGAGTGCACATGGGTGCCCGTGGGAGGAAGGTGACTTGTGCACCTTGAAGTCAAGAGCATTCAAATAATGTGATTCAACAATTCCACCATTTCTCTTGTGCCTTCCTGCCCTCAGTGACATCTGAGCACTATGGAACTGTGTGGAGAGAGGTGTGCGGAGAAAATGCACCTCTACCAATGAAGGTTTGAAAATATTTTCTCTCTTCTTGGGCTTTTCCTGCTTCTTTTGTTAGGAGTTGTCAGATGTCACACAACTCTGCGTGTGACATCTGGGGTAAAGGGGTCCGTGTGCATGATGCTGGGTCAGCAGTGGGGAGACTGGGACCAGTGTGTGATAAGGCTTCTGGGAACAGCTGCAGCTGAAACTGGGAGAGGGGCTTGCTGGGGATGCTTGTGAAGAGCAAGCTGTAGAGAACTGGGTTAAAACATCTCCTAACACACAAGGACAGTTGGCACTCAATATCTGCATCAGTGCTTTCCAGGGGAAGACGTTTGCTGCCACGGAACAAAATCTCCCCTGGAAACAAGTCTGTGAACAACAGTATCTTTGCAGTCAGGGATACGAGAAAATAAACAAACACCTGGCAAGAAAGGAATTGAATCAAGCACCAATTTAAATAGGATAAAAAGAAGATCAGGAAAAAAAAAAGCAAGCATTTTATTCCAGGCCTCTTGAAAAAAAAAAAAAGAACAAACCAAAAAGCCTTCTCATGTTTCAGCTGGGGACCAGAGGAGCTGAGGAAGGGGACTCTTACGGGGAAAGAGAAGCTGCTGGTGCGCAGGGCTCTGTTGTTGTGCTGGTACGTGGTGGCACCCTGTCAGCACTTTGCAAGAAGGAGCTCCATCTTTCTTTCTTACATGGCCTGACAGCTTTTCAGAAGAGATTTATACAGGGACAGATCGGAATATCTGTCATAGCAAACCACCGTGATCAAGAGAAACGAGGCCCTGTGAGCTGGGACCTCACACTTCTCAGGGCAAGAGGAGATCTTGTTTCAGGAGGGGGCACAACCACGGGTGTTGCTCAACACCCCAGAGCGGAGGGTTCCTGGGCCACATCGGCACGAGGGACTTACTCCGGGATTTATCCGCTGTGTACAGAGAGCTAGACCTTACAAGTCTGCAGCTCTGCAGGTTGGTGAGCCACTCTTTATGATCAAGGCACAGAAACTGTCACTTCGAGGGCCCAATTCATCTCTTTCTAAGGCAGACATCTAAAACAAACCGGATGAATGGTGCTGTGGAATTGCTTATTTCTCTTTCCCAACTCTAAGGTGAGTTTAGACAGCCAGCTCGGCTGAAGACAATCGTGCTAGAGCTGCTGAAACTCAGAAGAGACAATTCCCAGCCTTAGTGTGCAGATGGGCCACCCCACAGCACCTGCCCCCAGCCCCACCAGCCAGTTGCTGGCTCGGTACCCACAGCATCCCTCCCATTGGGCAGTGGAGCACGCATCCCGTGGGAAGCGGGTGGCAGAAAGCTCTGCAAGGAATTGGTGTACAGCCATGTTATGAATAGTTTTAAACACAGGCAGAGCAACAAAATCGAGAATTTTTCCCCTGATAGGTCGAAAGGAAAAAGTCAGGGAACATATTACCATTAGCATAAGGCGGCAAGTCGGCTTGGCTCGTACCCCGAGCCACTCTGCTGTGACAAAGCCACGGGAGCATTTTACAAGGACAAAGGTTGCTGGCTGGTGAACAGCGGCGTATTAACATGGAAATGACAGCAATCCCTGTCAGAGCACGGTGCCCATGCGAATCTTTCTGAGGCTATTAGCAATATGTGGAACGCAGAGGTGGGACGCTGCTTTGCAGGCGCTGGGTGACTGATTCGCAGCCCGGTGGTGCTGTATTGCTGGTCTCACTGGAGCATACTCACTACGCTGAATAACTGGCAGAAAAAAAAGAGGGAGAAAAAAGCAGATTACGATTCAGACCTCTGCTTTCTCAGTGAAGCTCCTCCAGACCCCAGCTGCGGTGTAAATTGAGATTCCGCATGAACGCTGTTGCCTACTTTCCCTGCTCATTGGGTGCAATTTACTTGTCTTATCCGATTTACACTGTGTACTCAGGTTTGGAGCATAAATATACAAGCTCATATAACTATGCGAGCATCTCTTCTGTCTCCCATCTCTCACACCAGCTCAGATCTGTCGAATTCAGAGGAAGTGATTTTAATTTTGGTGATCTCCCTTTTCCCACCCAAAGCCCCACTGATTTCTGTGCTGAGGTCTTCTAACCACATCAGTAGAGTTTTCCATTGGATTTCATTTTATCCTCTGATTTGAAGGGTTTAAGTATGAATTAAGTGATACCTAGGCTTTGAGCACAGCCCCACTTCCTAGAGGTGAATTTCAGCCTAAATGAAAAGTGCATGCATTAGGAATGCACTCCCCAAGCATGAATAAATGTTCTCAGGGTGCTCCTTAACAACATACAATCTTCCAAGCAACAGGTTGCTTTACTAGGATTAACAACCTGGAGGAGAAGGATTAATATAATTGCTACTCCTAACCACAGCTGCGGAAAATAGTCACAATGAAGTTAAATAAAACCTTTGAAACCTGTCAGGGGTGTTTTATTTTCCTTTCTTTAAAAAAAAATATTTATTTATTTGTGCAAATCTTGCAGGAAGTTCCTTGATGTCAAACAGGATGTGCAAGCCTTCACCTTCTCCTCCTTATTCTTCAGAAGCTCAAGTCAAACACCGGGTATTTTTAGAAAGCAACATCCTAATTGACCTTCCCCCAGCTCTGTTTCACATTTCATTCCGTAAGAATAAAAGAAGAGCTTTGCCAGATGAAAGGAAAAGTCCACCTAGCCCAGTATCGTATGTTCAACAGTGGCCAAAAATTGCCACTAGGGAATACTACACAAACAGGGCAAGGAAGTGGCAATATTTCTCTCCTACTCTTTCTCAGCCTCCAGTGATCAGCAGCTCAGGGACTCCCTTGAGCCAAAGGTGTTATCTTTGGGTTTAACGCCCTTGACGGATTTTTTTTTCTTCCATGAAGTATCTAATAGCTTCACAAAATGCATAGTTAAGTTGTAGAACACTGTTTTTTGTGAATGCCAGAAGTTTACAAGGGTTCAAAAAGTAAAGTGTGAAACCATATTGCATTTCCACCTTTGGGATGTGCTATCAAACAAACACACCTTGACAAGGAAATATCTTCTTAGGAGACATCATGACTTTGATTCATTCTTTTTTTGTTGGTTTTTTTTTTTAAACCAATTTCTGGTATAAACATGTTCCACAGCAAATCTTGCAAGAAAAGTGTTTTTCTGCAATCAGCAGCCCTGCTGAAAATGACTTGCAGTGCTCCTCCAACCCACCTGGGAGAGGGCTGTTGTCAGAGCTGGTACCTGATTAGAGTCAGATCAGATGTACGACAAGGTATTTGTTTTGCTGCCCAGAAGTGGAACATCAGGAGCTGCTGGACTGTGACCAGTTGAATAATTTTCAACAAATACATGGAAATAAACATAATCATCTTTATCACATTAATCACACTCTCACAGGAAGCCTTCACCTGGATTCAGTGAATTCAGAGCCAGTTTGTTCATTATCCCTGATTCCCCGGCATCCCTGCGCAGCCAGAGCAAAATTCACCCTTGTGTAAGAGCCAGTGCAAAGCCAAAGCACCGCCTGAATGCCACTGGCATGCATCTGCAGTTGGTGCTCTTTGCGTTTGTCCTCTGCGAGGTTATGCGGTCACGTAGGACCTAAAGAGCCGGACACCGCTAAGGCCGAGCAGCAGAGCACCAACTCTGTTTCTTGAGCCTTTTCAACTTTACAAGGATTTTTTTTCCCTGTCAGGCTGTCAAGACCCTCTGCCCGTTACATAGGCGCTAAGGAATAACCCCTTCACTTATGTAGGGAGGTTTTCCACTCCCACCAAACCTTCCTGCTTCAAGAAACTTGTTTTAACACCTCCTTTTGCCAGTACAGAAACAGCAGCAAAAAGTCAAACCTGCTGGCTTCAAGAGGAAGAGTAAGCCCCCACTTACGCAGCAAGAACCATGGGATCTTTAAAGCCTTCCCAGCGCCAGGTTTAGTCTCTCTCCCTCCCTCTCTTTCCTTGCTCACTCTTGTGTGTGCTTTCCAAGAGCTGGAACTTCTCATCTGAATCACTTTTGAAGTCGAACCTGTTACAAGTCTCTCCAGGCCAGATCCCCGTCCATCTCCGTTGCCGTTGTTTTGGGCACTCTCCCTCCATAGCAAACGCACAAGCAGTCCTTCCCTTCCAGCCCCACCACATATTTCGGATAACTTCAGATCCACGTAAGCAGAGCTTCTGTACAAGCAGCTGAAACCTTTTCAGCCGTGGCTTTGCCAAGAAGAGACAGAGATGCTCCCTCAGGCAGAGTGAAAAGGGCCCAACAAACGCTGCGATGACAGCACAGTGAAACTCCCTGGGCCCTAAATATTTTATCATCATAAAATAAACACAGATCTTCCCTTCATGAAATATACATTAAAAAATGTTTAAACATGTTAATTATTAAGCCAATATTGATTCATATTGGACGAAGCATTAACGGGTGGAGCTTGGAGGAGGAAAATTGGCAAACGTATTTAATGTTGAAAGAGCGCTTGCCACACATCAATATTCATCAGGTCTAACCACTAATAATCATAAAAGTGACAGGCCAGATTTATGGCTCCTGTGCAGGAAGGCAAGTCTGTGCAAAGGGAGAAGCTAAAATATTAAGATGGGAAGCACAAAAGTTCTTTTTTTTTTTTCTCCAGATCCTCATTGGGATTTTATGGATAAAGCAGGGATTTGTGTCAAGGAGTCTGAGCAAATAGTGGGAAAACTCTCGTGAGTTTTTTTCAGAGCAGGTTTTTGGAAGGATATAATCAGATGCTCATGATCATGCCTGGGGTAAGGCTGTCTTCTGATACAGGCACCATCACAGTGCACAAGGGGTTAACTGTCACTCACGTGCCCTCTCTTTAGATATTTATTCAAAGAATCTTAGATGGATTTTCTGAAAGTGAGAGTAGGAAATGCATCATGTGCCACCTTTAGCACTTGCAGGGTTGAAGGTGAAGCTTAAGTTGGGAAGTTTTATGGTGCAAGCCAGTTATTTTGATTTTGGGTCATAAATATTCTCCTCAGAGGAGAATACCTTGCTCACTGAGTTTGCAGGAATTCTTTTGCAGCATTTTTTCCATTGGAAGCTCTAGCTGTGATAATATCTTGGATCACAGCATAATAGAAAAGGAAGGTACTGGAGACTGAAATTTCCATTAATGTGGGGGACCTGCTGAAGGTCCTTAATTTGGTTATAGTTTGAAATGTCCATCCAAAATACTGAAGGAGAATGAATCCTGATGTGAATACAGCCTGTCTCAGGACATTCCTGGCACTGTTGTCTGGGTCTGGCTTTCATTTCCCTCCCCACCTAGAGTTTTTTCCCTTTATTTACTTCAAAGTGAACAGACCAAGACCTAGCTCCTCAGCTATGGGACTATGTGAATTTAACAGTGTTTTTGCAAATGCTGGAGTCTGAAATAACTGTAGAATTGCAGAGAGTTCATTGTGTTTAAAACATTTTCTTCAGAAAACTGTCTCCTTTTTTTGGTCTTTAAACAAAAATCACAATGAGGTTCAGTGACTGTGTTCAAGGACTCCAGTTTAAATTTGTTCAGTCTACAAATCAAAAAAAGAAATTTGTTTTCTTAACAGCCACCTCTGCAAACGCGGTATTGTACCAGAGAGTTAACAGGCACTCTCTGCCCTGCATACCAAATTAATTTAATACTTATTATTGCTGTGTTTCTTTGCAGGACTAATACAAGTTAGAAGCAGCAAACAGAGAAAAACCTTTTCTTCCGAGGTGGTGGTGGGGAGTCACTTGGCTCCTGATGGATCAAGTCATGCCAAGGAAAGTTAAATAAAATCGTTCTTCTCCTTGCAGCAACGTGGTCTTAAAGTCAGGACTGGTACCCAACTGAGCTGCTAGCGTAATTTACTGCAGATGTGTAAGTGCATAAGCTGTTGGTGAAAAAGTAGAGCTGATGAACAGGACATGGTCACTCAATTGACCATTTTCACAGGCCTGAAAATAAGGATCTTTCAGGTCTTTTAGGTCCCCTCCTTTACCCACCAGCCTTCAGAATAGAATTGGAATTCCCTTTTTCTTACTACAGAATATATGCCAGTATAACAGGAAATGTCAACCTTTTTCTTTGGGACAACACATTCAAAGGCCAAAACCTTTAACATCTGGCAGCTGTAGTATTCTGTTGAACAACAGCTTTACTGACAATGTTTATCTGCTGGAGAAATGCTTCTGAGCCTATGCATGGAGATGATACACTAAATTGTCCATTTAAATTTCCACTTACTGTGAGATTCGGCATACATTAAATAATATTTGATCCTTAAAAGCTCAATATTGCCATCAGTGATATGTGACTAATACATAATAAAGGGCATTTTGTCATGATCGGTTGATTTCGGAGAAATTTGTCATTAACAATTGTTAATCCGGGGGTTCTCTTCCACTCTCTTCTAATGTGGCTCCAAAAGATCTGTCTGGAGGGTGTCTTGCTATGGTTGTGTCTCTGTATAATATTCTTGAATAAAACGGGGAGTGGAGAGACCCAGAGTATGGGATGGTCTATGGCACTGAGTGTCACTGGGTTCACTGGAAGCATTTGGGGAATAAGGGAGATTTCTAGTGTGAAGGCCATTGACGTCTCTAGCATCCAGCTGGAAAACATGACATACCTCAATCAAAGCAAAGCCAAAATTAATCTTTAAAAGGTGCACTATTTGCCTGATTTTGTAACAAAATCATGCTCTGTGTTTGGATGTGCAAACATATGAGAATACTTTCATCTACTCACCCCACTACACAGTCCCATCTAATAACATCTGAACTAATTGAACAGCTTTAATCAAATGTGATATAGACACTATCAGTCTCAAAAATATCACGTTCTCACAAGTTTCATGAAAAAGCTGATTCTGTTGGAGTTCCTAATTAACTACACACCCAGGAATTCAACCACAGGATACATATTCATGGCAAACAAGCTTCGTTTCCACTGATCACAGAAGTAGCTGGCATCTTGATGGGATGTTCTCCCACTGGAAAACATCAATTTGTCAAAATCAAAACATGCTTCAGGAACAAACACTGATTTCAGTAAAATTTCAATTGAAGACAGCTGTTTAGTCTGTGGTAACAGAATATTTTGATTTTTTCAGTTGTAAAGAACTGTCCTTCCTCTAAATGTGTGTTATGGTTCTCATATACCAAAAGAAGAAAAGGTGTGTATTTGAGAAGGGTAGAACTGTTGGAGATTTGTAAAAAAAAAAAATATTTCAGTCTGAGTTTTCCCATCATAGGTCATGGGAAAATGTTGACTTTCAGTACACCTTAGAAAAAAAAGGTTTAAAAGCTAGAATATGTACTGCAACAGAAATTCCATGTTTTGACCACAGCATTAAAAATTCCTTCAGAGTGAAAGGACCAGCTCATCAGTAGCTATATCCAGAGAAACTTCCTGTCAAAAAAGCTCTCATGTACCCAACCATATTATCCAGAGCAACGAGCAGCTGTCTTTATCAATTATTTACCCACCATACCCACATGATATCACCAGTAGTGCTCTAACAGAGGCAGTTGGAACATTTGGCATTCGGGCAGAAAGCAGAGCCAGGTAATACACCTCTTCTTGCCTTTGTCTTTGGCTACATAATGCTTACATCCCACGGCCAGGCTTTTAGTCTCTTCTAACCAATGTCCCTCTAGCCAATGGCTGCTGGCAAGGGGATGCAGACCTGTCTTTCTTCACAGTGGTCTTCTTCACATCCCTCCTATATGTCATCGCAATTACTTCAGCTTTTTTTTTTTTCCCCTCTCCCTTTGACCAGGACCTGCTCTCATTCAAGAAAACCAAACTAGCTGTCTCCACAACCCACACATCAGAAAAGATTCACCCAGGACTGCTCTGGGTGCATGGAAAACATTCAGAAAGGGGTTTCAACATTGAGGAAGCCCAAGCCATCCCCTTGGTCTCTTGTTTAGGGAATCTGCCAGGTAGATGGTGTATGAAGAATCAAGAGCTAGGTGTGTTCATATTGGGGTTATCCAGAGGATTGGGATCCCTATGCATCAGCTTCCTCTGGCTGTCCAGTTTGGTGGCGATAACTCCTTTTGTGTGGTCTCCCTGCTGAGACCATGCTTTTTGGGTACAGACTGTGTCAGAGCCTGGACAGCAGTTAGTCTACCGACATCTTGATCTCAGCTGGAATCACTAGCTATTGCAGAAATAAACCCTAACAGGCACCATTCAGCATGGCACGCTCACTTGTGAGCTGGGATATAATGACATGGGATACACTTTGCAAATGCATCTATCTTCTGGGCCTAACAGCAGCCACATTGTGTGGGGTGCAATTAGGAGGTCAGAGAAATGCTGTCACTGATGGCTTTCTGGCTGCCTTTGGAAAATGTTCTCAACAAATAGCTAATAAGTAGGTTTCTTTGATACCACTTTGATAGTTAGGGACAGCAGGAGGAAAACAAGCAGAAGACCCAGCTCAGCGCTATTATTCCTTTTAACTTTGCTTAGCAAATGATTCTGAAGTGCTCAACACAATAACTCCTGCTTTTAAGCATAGGTTTTCCACTCCTCTTCTCTTTGCTAGGGTCTAATTTTAAGGGAGCACTTTGGGATTTTAATAACAGAATTATACACTTTGCCCACAGGTCTTTAATCTCTCAATGCTTATCCCATCAGTTGCATCTCTGGCAAGCCTTTATCCTAGGATGTTTGTCTATTAAATTAACAGTATTTCAGAAGAGAAGCCATTTGCAAGCAGTAAATCACAAGGCAGTAGCATTCACTTAACTATCTCCCTGTTACATCACTTGGTATATTATACACTGTTCTATATACTCAGTATATCACTGAGTTCTTCATCTTCCCTGCCACCCACGCCCTCCACCCCCATGCTGTCTGCAAAATGCACAAGCCTTTCAGAGGCAGGCAAATCAAAAGAGAAAGAGACAGATGAGATTTGCGCAAGCAGAGAACTGGGAAGGTTTTAGTGTTCGGATGGCACTGCTGGATTTTGGCTGGGTTGCCTATGGGGAAGAGGGTAGAGCAGAGCCCTACACATCTGAGTATTTCAAAGTGTGCCAAAACCAGTGATGAACAATGCTCAGCAAAACCTTGGTGTCAGAGTGAAGGCAGCAAGCACAGTGCCTCCCACCTACTGCTGAAGTGAAACCATCCTGGGATGGAGGCAGCCCGTGATGAACAACGTATGGTGCAGTACCACAGTGCCGCAGGATCAGGAAGAGATGCATATGTTGTATGGTGGAGGAAGAGAATTAGCTGGAAGGGAGCCAAGGAAATGGAAATAACTCTGCTTATGCTCAAAATATAAATGAATGTCTGCTTCTTGACTGGCTTCAGATGTCTTAATTTTTGGTCTTAATTGAAGAGGTCCTTCCTTAAGAAAACAACCTGCAGCAGATGTTTGGAAACATTTTGAGAGCTCAATGCACTGTAACATAATCACCAGCACTGAGAAATGTTCATTTTGGCACCTTGGATTCTGTCCATCCAGCAAGTGGAGTGGGTTCAGTTTCATCTAAGCATTGAGTACTGCCAGGTCCCTAGCAGAAAGCAAGCATGGAGCATCTGCAAGCAGATGGGAAACATCTCCAAGTAAGCATTTATGAGATGCCTAACATAGCTTTCCTCTCACAAAAAGGAGCAAACAGATGAAACTCTAAATGTTAAGGGCAGTGTGAACCAATAATTTTGGGGGAAAAAAAAAATAAAAAAATCAGAACAGGTTGTACAAAGCAATCTGTTGCAATAAGTTCTATTTTATTTCCCTGTTGACTTCTTGCTTCCTACCCTCCTTGCTATCACCTTTCACAAAACATCCATGCAGAAATCCCATTTTCTAAACCAAACTCCCTTTGAACTAAACCAGTTTAGAAACAGCAAATTCTGGTTACAGACTCTACAACCTACCACTCTGGAAATTTTTCCTTTCTGCTTTCTGTGAATTATCATATGAGAAAAAAGAAAATTTCTGGTTCCTCTACTGGAGCATGCCTTTTTCTCTGATTTGCTCCCACACCTTGACCAGTCACTCTCCTGATTTCACCCTCAGCAAGGCACTTGGTCCACCTCCTCCTGTAGACAGGCCTTTTGGCTTCCTCTAGTTATCTACATGTTAAGCAAGGTGGCTGAGGTCATGCTCAGCTCTCTGAAGACTGGACTGTTGCATGCTACAAGCAATGGATAACAGATTGAGGTGATGCTCTAGCTGAAGTCAAACACAGGTTAAAAGAAGTAGTAAGCATAGACAGATCCTTTACCCCAGCTGGGAAGTGCAGAGGATATCTGCATTTTTGTCCAATCAGGAGCAAAACTCATACCATTCAACATTGCCCAGGGCTGCTTCAGGTGAGGGATCCCCAGCTTTAGGCTTCTTCTCTAGGGTCTGGAGATTCACCCTTGTTCTCTGTGCCCCAGGTCTATTCCCTAAACACTCACTTTTAAAGTTGGCCTTTGTAACTTTGTTTGTTTGTTTGTTTCTCTCTCCTGCTTTTTGAAATTTCTCTTTGGATCTCAAATCTTCCTTATGGAAATATTTTTGCACTTGGTATATTTCCAAGAAACGTTTAGGCTTTGATAAATCAGCTTTTTTTTCCCCCCCCCATGGGGAGAAGTTCACCACTATTTTTCTGAACAGCTTTTCTCCATGAATCTTGGCAGCTCAGGAGTCCCCTCCAGTAGGATATAATTGGAAGTCGCTGCTCTGTCTGATAGCCTGGCTTTCAGAGTGGCCTCCAGTTTAGTAGCTGCAAATAACTGCAGGCAATTTTGCCTGTGCTTAAATTGCAACAAAAATTTTCCTCCAATTAAGTCTTTCATTTTGGGGCAAAAGTAGAGCTGAATGCTCATGTGTTCTCCACTAAAAACCCTTTATATCAAGGGTTAAGAAAATATTCTCTGCCACTTCTAACAGTTTTTCACTGGCAGCCTGGACATCCAGATAATGCTGGGATCATCTGGTAATATGATCAGCAGAAGAAAGACTATCTCTTGATTAGGCTGATAGATAAAGCTCTGGCTCTGCCAAAGAGCCAATGTAACTTATTTCTTATTCACTCCTTCTCTTGGTAAATTTAGCAGTCTTTCAAGCTGGGTTAATTTTAGCATTACAAAATGTAAGACTACAAAAGGAACACAACCAACATTTGAGTCAATCCCGCTTGTCCAAGGGAGAATCATCCCTGACAGGGCTGTACCCAGAGGATGTTCTCCAGTCTGTCCTTCAAACTCTGGTCAACAGGATTCCACCATCTTTCTGGGCTATTTTTTTCCAGCACTTCCCTCTCAATAGTGTCAGAAAGTTAATCTAAATATCATCTATAATGTAAGACCATCTTTAAGCCACTCCAAAATTAAACTGCCCAAAATTAAACTGCCTCATATTTAGAAGAGCACAGACAAACTTCAGATACTAGATCTTATGGCAGGACCAACTGTCGGCCCATAGAAACCTTTGCAGGAATAGGAATTACCTCAGTGCTATTCCAAAATTCTTAGAAAAAAAAATATTTCCCCAGGAAACTGAGCTAGTGCTTTTCCATGCACTACCATCTGCACTTGCTGGAGACCAGCTCAGTCACTGGCATCCCATGAATACATCAATAGGAGACAAAACCATTAAGAAATCAGTAGAGATCACTTTAAAATGCAAACAAATCAGAGTAGTGAAACACTTCAGGCCACATCCTGAACTCCTGTAAATCAGTGAAACTCATGTATTTCAAGCAAACTATGCCAATTTGCTCCAGCTGAGGATTCGGTTCTTCATCATTAACTCCTCCAGCATCACACAGCCAGGTTTCAGAGGCTTTGAATGACTTCCTGCTTTGAGTTTACAGCTGTTCCAGCAAGGCCTTTGGTTTATCCCATTAATTTATCATTAGCCTGTGTAAACAAAAAAAAAAAAAAAAAAAAAAAAAAAAAAAAAAGGTA
>WHYT01017005.1:34734-66317 GCA_009806455.1 Tetrax tetrax
TCTTGGTTCAGATTAATGTAAAAAAAAAAAAAACACCCCTCAAATTCCTACCCAAGAGTTTTCTTTCATTAAAATAATATTTCACTCTTCATTTCAGTGTTTTCCAATCATTCTGATTGCAGATGCCCTGAAATATCAAAGCGGCAACTAATTCTGACAGTATTTCTGAAGCGTAAGCAAAGAGAAAAATGACAAAAGTGACAGGAAGAAAACCTGTTCTCCTGATGTTGTCTATCCATTTTGGTGGATTAATAGGAGCTAAATAGTTTGAAAAAGCTTCAGGTACACACACAAGGAAGGGTCCCTTCCTTGTTACAAACAAGAAAAATTGAGGGCCAGGTCCACCTGACCACAACCTTTGTGCCAGTTTGATCCCAGCTTGCAAACATCACCTTATTGTCGAGCCTGCACTGCATCATGCCTTCATAGCTGGGGGTATCTGTGCACCCAAAGCTAATATCCACATGGACAAACTATTGTGAAAGTTTGGAAGAGAAGATCTGTTAGTCTATTTTTTCCAAAGGAAAGATTAAAATTAAAATAATACACCTATACCCATCTAATTAATAGCTCAGTTGTTTCCAGGTTCAATCACCTAATGTATTTCTGGTTTTTGCCCTTCAGTCTGATTTTCTTTAGTAGGGAGGTGGATGAAGAGTCACAGACATGGCTGGATGGTTGGCAGGGTTTTCACAAGTACATAAGCAAGTTAGACCAGCAGGAAAATAAATGGGCCCAAAGTTTGTATTTATGTAAGCACTCTTGTGAATCCCTTTAGGCATTATTTTCTTTACCGTGTGAAGTTTTCTGTAAAGCTGATTTGACCATGATCAGGATTACACCAGGAGCATACAACAGTAAAGAATTAAATGCCAAGATACTCAAATCAGGAAAAAAAAAAAAAAAAAAAAAAAAAAAAAAGCTTAAAGTGGGTTTTACTGATCTTGTTCCTGCACACATACAAGACAAGGCTTCCACTGGGTGGAAGCCAACCAGGATCAATCTTTTGGCTAGTAATAGAAAACTCAAAAATCTGCCCCTAGAAACTAATGACAAAGGCAGCTTCCCTGTCTTTTGGGAAGCATTATCTTATGCTCTTCCACAACCTCACCTAGTGGCATGTGACCCCTGCACAGGAGTTAATTCTACCGTTTCTGATACTTGTCCTGTTGTCTCCCATACACAGATTATCAGACAAACAAACAAAAAAACCACCTCCTTTTCAGCCCTATGGGCAGGATGGGGCAACAGCGTAAGGGAATCTGCCCTGTCACACTGCTCCTCGATGACAGATGCTCTGCGTGCTGCTGCAGCCGTATCACGCTGACAGAGGCGCTGCAATGTGGAGAGAGCAGCAGTCCTGGCTGTGGTGCTCACAAGAACAAGGAGAACATCTGGTGTGGTGGTTTAGCTGAAACCAGGACATCTGGGCAGGGTTTACAGCATCGGTAAATGAAATAAACTGGCTCTTCGTCAGCCTGCTTCTTCTCAGGGGTTCCAGTTACAGTATGAGAGTAGAGACCTGGCAACTGCTTCCACAAAAGGAAAAAAAAAAAAGACAGGGAAAGAAGAAACTTGATGAGATTGAAATCTCCCCCAAGGCATTCATAAGCTGCTCTGCTGATTTGATGGAGTATTTAGACCATGTTTCAGATGGTCAGGACTGGTGCTGAGTGGGGTGTTTGGATCACAAAGCGGCAGAACACTTGGTGTCAAGATGGGATCTCTTTCACTCCAGAGCTACTGCTCACTGTGTCCACAAGTCACTTTGAAATAACCTGAAATAAGGTCCCTATTTTACTTTTGATCTCTTAAAATCCAGTTTGATAATTTAACTCATACCTAGGTTTTGTTGCTCACACATAGGGTGGAACACTGTTCTTTTATCTTTCAACATGGATCTGAAGAAAACCTCAGTCTCCCACTAGTGTCTGTCTTTGATTTGGAAAATTCAGGGCCAGAAAGCAGCAGTGCTCTTTATGTCCCATGTGGTTTCTGCTTTGTGCTGTTATTGCATGGGATTAACATAATGATAAACAATATCTGTCAGCTTTGTGCTTCGCAGTGATCCTGCATTAAAGATACAGGAGATAGAGAGAACCTGGTATCTGAGACAAGAAATAAGACCAAAACTCAGGGTGTTCTTGGTGGAGAAATCCCAAACCTGAACTGAATTTTCACCAACGTGTCCAGATCAGGAAAAAATTACCCTGGAAATCTCACTATATCAGGACAGTCTTCCTTTATGGGTTTTTAATACTTCTAGCTGTCAAATATTTAAAACATGGTATCAGGCAGCCTCGTCTCATAATATTCTGCTGCTTCTTTGAGTGATGAAAGAATGAAAGAAGTTAGGAACAAGCATGAAACTGTAAATCAAAAATTACTACCAGTAGTAATAATATTCCTTTTAATTATTGCAATATAACTCCATTTAGGAACCCTGCCAGGGACTTTGTTTTAGGTCCTGCTCAAGGTGAGGAAGCAGGTGGCAAAATCATTTTCTATCTCAACAAATTTCCTTATTCCCTGTTTGTAGCACAGATCAACCTGGCCCTTTGATCTGGTACATGATACTCTGCCTCCCTGGAGAATTTGGGGCCAGATGGTCTAACACAAAGTAGCTCTATTAAATCTCTATTGCCTTCCACAGGGTATCACAAATTTAAATTGGCTGAAGACTCTGCTCTTAAGAGCCATTGGAGGGAGCTAAGGAAAAGGTACAAGTTTTATAAGTTCTTGCAACAAAATACCAAAACAAGAGTGGACATAGCAATGGGCTTTCCCCCAGAATGGGGACAGCTCTTTAGACAGTAAAGAAAAATAACAAACAAAGCTGAAGTATAAAAGCTCACAGAAGTTTGAACATCTCAGGGGGAAATATCAACAGGTTAATTATAACATCCGCTCTTGTCCAAAAGTGCAGTTGAAGCTGAAAGCTGAGGTGCAAGGCTTTTTACCTTAACCTTGAGGCTGCTGGACTCAGTCTCTGTGCAATGCCAGTAAAACCAGCATTACTGGACCCCCCTGGAGATGGAGCCACAGAAAGACAGAGCCTCCAAGGGAGAAAGGACAGTGATTTCCCCTCTCAAGCTACAAGAGACACACTTAGGTGCCTGCCACCTCCATAATCACCAGAAGAGACAGTCACACACCAGCAGCCATGACTCACCATTGAGCATCCCATGGGAGAGACATGGCTTCTCAGACCACTCAAAGGTTCCCTTAGTGTCATCTCTCATTATCTTCTCTCCAACTACATCCTCTCTCCCACTTTGCTCATTACTTCTTCAATCCTGAGGTCTCCAGCTAGGGTTTATAAAGCTGAGTTTGACTCAGGTCACCTGTAGCCTTTTCTAAGGATTGTTCACACCTGGAGTGTGTTTGCATCAGGGGAGGGAGGTTGTGCACTCACGCATGCAACAGTCTTTCTGTGCATCCATAGCATACATCCAGAAAGGACTGAGGAGTGCTGCATGTGTTTCTGTGCATAGCCACATGCCAGTATTCCCAGTTTTATACAGGTAATTAGGTAGGTTTTATCCATAGCTCGCTTAAATCTGCATATCACAAATAAATTTACCTCGTTTCTGTGCTCATGGAGATATATCTTGTCTTACACTTGCATTAGCGTGTCGGAGCTTTGCCTTGAAAGCTAATCTACTCAGGAGAATACATGTTAACCTTGCTGGCTGGACAGTCAGACAGCACAGCGTGCATTTGGTCACATTCACATAATTTCATACAGCCTGTGTTTGGTGACTTACATATACACACAGTCACTGCGTGCACTTTACTGCACTGCCTTGGATGCTCCTGTTTAAACCCATCTGGATGGATTACATCTGTGCACTTAGCAGTGTTCCAAGTGCAGACAGCGCTGAAATGGCTTAGGGCCAAACCTTCAGTGTTCTTCCACCAATTCATGCACAACTTTGTAGATATCCTTCAAGTGAGCCTTTTGCTCAATCCTTTCCCTGCAGAACTCAAGTTTTGCCACTGTGCTTTTGCCCACTAAGGGGACATCCGCCCATGGTGGGGCTGTGTTGGTAATGGCAAGGGATGGCGTGGATACAGTCACTTGGGTAACGCCTGTTGTCCCCTTCAGCCACCATCAGCACTTTGGCAAATTCATGGCGATGAGCAGCCGAATGGTCCAGAGCCTTCTCGCTGGGTCCAAAGCCATGGGATGTGCACTGCTGTACGCTCACCCCGTGTGCGTGTGAACGCACTTCCCTCTAGTGGGCAAAAGCACTGCAGAGCATGGGATTTTCTTGCAGCTGCAGAATATATATTTTTTTTCTTAGCTCAAGCAGCAAAGTCTTGTGGTTTTAGTGCTGAAGGTCACAGGTTAGATGCCAGCTGAGGACATCAGAGCCTTCGTGGAATACATCCGAGGGTTGACTCAACTTCATCGGCACGCGACTCAACTTCAACGCATGTGCGTAATCCTGAGGTGCCACATCAGAGCCTTCATCGGCAACCGTGGCGGATGAGATGCGCCTCTCCATCGCTAACTGCCGGGCTGACAGCCTCCACGCGTCGCTGGCTGCTGGAGCCTTTATAAAGCAGAAATCTCATTTCCTCAAATCAGCCTGAGAAGTGAATTCTCGACACAGTGTTTTGAAGGAGAATTCCGGGATATTTTTGATCTCAAAGATCAAAACAAGCTTATTGAAAAATTCCATTTCATAATGTCAAAATGTTTCATTTTAAGAATGTCAAAACACTGCAATCTAAATGTTTAATCAAGTGGCATGTATGTGCAGAATATTGCTATTATTTCCATTCAATTTTAGTTTTTTTTTTCCTAATATTTTCCTTAAATCAAAGCAAAATCAAATAAGAGGGCAAAAATGTCAAATCAAAAGATTTTCTTTTGATTGTTAATTGTTTCAGCATTTTTCTACTGTAAGTGGCTCCATGGTGGAAAATATTTTCAAACACTTTTTAATCAAACTGTCCTTTCAAAAGAAAATTTTAAACCATGATACTCTCAATACAATTCTCTTCCTCTGTTCTTCTCAGTTAGTTCTATGGGTTGCGCCTTTTTATCTGCATTGAATTAAAATCTCATGTTTCCTGGTTCACAAATTACTAGGCTTGATAGGCCATCATGTTGGGAAGATTTAATCAGAAGGCTGAGTCCTCCTTCACCCAGTTTCTCTGCTGTTTCAGATGGAGAGAGGTGGGAGTAATGAATGCTGATTGAACCTCGGCTGGGAATGAGTCAAGGGAAAAAAAAAAAGAAAGCCCCATCACTCTTCTGTGATTCAATTACCTCCGAGAACTTTTATTCTCTTGGGGATTTATTCATACGTTCATGATGAATTCAATTTGTGAGGGAATGTAACGGACAGCGACGGTACCCGCGCGGTGCTGCTGTGACGTGAGGACACGGTGGTGGAAGGGAGCCAGGAGGCTGGAGGGAGAGGGCAAAAATCCTTCTCGTCAAGGTGACGTGAGGGACTCAGGCAGAGGGAAGGGACTAAGGAGGCTCCATGGAGCCTGGGCATGAGGAACAAGAAAGAGGTTGCAAGCAGAGAGGTGTCGGGGATGTGGGAGACAGAGGAGACCGGCTAAAGAAGCAGCGGGAAGAAGAGGATGCCAGGGAATGTCACTGCAAGGGGTGCTACCATTTTCAGAGGGTTATTTTAATCCCCAGAATGCAAAGCTGGGTCAAAATATTGTCAGATTTGTGTCAAATTTTATTACAAATCAAAACATAATCCTGGCCTGGAGAAGAAGAGATGAGCAGAGAGACAGGTTCTAATACCTTAATTTAACAAATAAGACAGAGTTTTGGGTTTTTTTTAAAAAAAAAAATCTGTGTTTTTAGGAAAGCTGAGTGATGGATGTGAGGCTATTCCCCTGCTATTCATTCAAATTTAAACAGAGAGAGAACTAGTTGAAAAAACATCTGATTTTTTTTCCCCCTGAAAGATTCTTCTTTTTGCTAAATAAAATTATTTTTATTTCTAAAGCATTTTTATTTGTATTAATAATTAGTTCTTTAACATCACAAATTTAAAATGCCAACCCTCTTTAATTAGAGCAAAAAAATTCCTCTTTTACTAGATCAGATGCAGAAGGGCTTCTCATCACAGCCACTGTCCAAACACAATCACTGGGAAATCCTTCATCCCCCTTGGTCAGAATGGGCAGAGCTAATTCTCTGAAATTTAACATTTGTTTTTGTTATACATCAAAATACAAAAGCAAAATTACCCCCAGATCAAAAATGACAAAATATTATTGGAAAGTATCACGATGCTTGATTTTTATGAACATCTTCAACGCCAACTATGTTGAGCTATTAGAATGAAAAGCAAACATAGCAGAAAACATCAAATAATATTTGTTAATTGTTTCAATATAAGCCATGTGTTTAAGGAGTATGACTTCAACAATGTCATCAAAATGAACATTTTTACCACAGCCAAAAAAAAAAAAAAAGCCCCACTTCAACAAAATGAAAAGCGAAACTATGTGTTTGTATTTTCTTCTGCTGAAATGTGATGGAAATTGAAGCATTACTGAGACACGCTTCTGTTTCAATAGAATGATATTTTTGTTTCAATAGAACAATGAAGAAAAATTGTTCTTTTTAATTAGAGACCAAATCTATTCTCCTAAACCTCAAATAATCTTGCTGCAGATCGCACAGGGGAGAGAAGGTGGGCTGGGAGGGATGAGGCAGCAGGCAGCATGATCCAGCAGAGACGGGGTTTGAACCTCGTGCTTGGCTTATCATTTCCTGGCAACTTGCATGACCCCAATAGATGTTCAAAGACAGAAATGATGATACATTTTCTAACGCATTTTGCAGATCCCACTGTGATGAGTAGCGGGACTCCAAAGGGGTCTGCAAATGGGATGGGGAGGTCCCTGTTTTACTCTCTGTCTCGGCTGAGCGCTCACCCTGGCAGCAGGCGATGGACTATCCCTCGCCTGCCCCGCTGTCTGTTCCAGAGACAGTGTTTATTTGTTGTTCCCTAACTTGTTGAATTCAATCAAAGCAAAGGCTGACTCACAGAGACAGACAATAAAATATTTATAGGTTCCTTCCTTGGGAAACAGGTTAGCTCAGGCAAGAGAGAGCAAGGTGATGAGCTGAGTAAACCAGAGAGCGAACAGTGTGAGGACCACAACGCGACTGGTTCAATTTACACGGGAAAAATGTAACAGAACAAATGTGACCTTAGAATGACTCCTTTAAAAACATGACGTTTAGGTGGAGGAAAAGTAAGGCTTTCAGGATACGAGTGGAAACATGGTATTGAGTTGAAGGAACATCATTTGAGGGAACAGAAGTTTTGTCCTCCTAAGGTGGCAAGGAAAGGTCTCAAGACACTGATGGTGGATTGGGACAGCTCAGTTTTTCGAAGTCCATCTAGATTTTTAAACTTGACATAGTGCCAAATTGCATGAAAACAACAAGTGTTTGACAATTCTCCTCTGACCACAAGTATTAAAAAAAAAAAAAAAAAATTCCACTCAAGCAAAGAACATATTCGAAGTTGGATGGATGTCTTATTTCCATAAAATGTTTTGTTTCTGTTCTTCAATCAGCAAAACTGTGCACTAATAATGAAATTCAAAGTGGAAATGTTTTAAAAAACTCTAACAAAAATGTGGCCCATTAGAAAATTGAAAGAGCTAGTTTGACATTGTTTAGTTTTCCCCAGTTTTCCCATACTAGGTTCTCTTTCCAAAACAACATTTTAGCAAAGCAACATGACTTCACAAAAAGTTTAAACTTAATCCAAGATCCAGCAAAGCCTGAGTCCCCTGTGTTTGTTGTAGCCAGCCCTGCTGACCATTAGTGAGGTACCTTCTGGCCAAGGGATGTCTGCCCTTGGGCTACGACGGGTAAATTTATCACCTTCCTGACTCCTTTTAAGCAAAGAAAAATCGTAGTTGTCTCCTTCACGTGCTATTCAGGAGAGCATTACAAGGATCTAAGTAGCATCAGGCTTGGAATTACAGAGGCTGTTTGGGAGAACAAGTGCAGAGCAGGGAAGCACTTTTCCATCCCCTCTGACTCGAGTGACCAACTCAAGGCCAAAATGAAAGAGGTGCAGATGGCAGGTGGATGTTGGAGGAGATGACAAAGGAACCAGCATGAAAGGCAAGAAGAGAATCCTAAAGAGTGCAAGGGAAAAGAAAAAGAAACCTACCAAGGTTTGAAAAGCAGATTGAAATTAGCGTGAAAAGGAGAAAAAACACCAGCCTGCCCCGGCTGGCCCTTGGATGATGCCAATGCCGGGGGACTGGTCCTGAGGCACTCAGAGCCCAGCCCAGCATGGTGCCAGCTCAGTCCCACGATTCTTGCATCCCTGTTTCTGAAAAGGCAAATGTTGCCCCTCGTTAAACTTGCAAATGCAGACAGAGGAGTTTGATACCAGCAAGGTCTTTGCAAATGTTTTTTTCTTTCAAGTGGAGGAAACATCTTTAAAAGGAAAAACTTCGTTTTATTACTACTCTTACTATTATTTTTTTTTTGTTTTGATTTGGTTGTTTTCCTGAGGTTTTTTATTAGTATTTTTATTATGCGTAAACAGAACTGCCAAGGGAGAATCTGAGCAATTCTCAGAACTGCAGATGAAAGTAATGGGCTTCTTAAAGACTTTATTTACATTATTGAACACAGGGAGAATAGAAAGAGCAAGACAGACCTGCTGACATACTAAAAGGACAGCTTACCCATCCCTTCAATAGGAGCCAGTGGGCTGTCAGATCACCTATGTTTAGTCCCTCTCAGGTGTCTTCCCCTGCTAGCTTTAGGGATGGAGGTCAGTCCCACCCTGGTAGCCAATGTACAAGCAGCTCTTCATCTCTTGTGCTTGGGCAGACCTCACTGCTGAAATTTTTTGGGCCTGAATTTCAAAGTGTCTGCAGCTTCTCTGGAGATCAGGAGAGGTAGAGAGGCTGGACATCACTCGCTTCCTTTTTTCTCCCTCTTTCCAGCTCTTCCCCCATCCTTTCCCAGCTCCGCAACAGGGAGCTGAAATTTTAAATTCTAAAAATGTTGTGGAATTTTGAATCTCAGAATGATTGTCAAAAAAATTGCTCTTTATATCTCCTAGGATTCCTGCAGCCCCCACAAACACAGAAAAATTCATAAACTTGTCATCAGAACTTTTCTGAGTGTGATTTATCATAATCTGGAATTATGGCATTTTAATTTCATTTTAAGTGGTTTTACCTAGCTCTGTGAACTCTATTTTAAATACCTGTGTAGTGCCTGAAACAGGAGATTTAAAAGCACTTCAGGAAAGTTAATGAATTGCACTTTCTGAGAACTATGTCAGGAAACAAAGTGTTATAATTTATATTCTTCAGATAAGGAAACCGAGACTCGATTTGGTTAAATCCTTCTTCAAAGCGATGCTTTGAAATTGTAGCAGAAGAAGGAATAGATCTAGAAGGAATAGATCTAGATGTCGTGTCCATGGTAAATTTTTTTTCTTGTTAATCCAGAATCAAAAGTGCTACTGGATGTAGAAGATATTTTATGTTGTAACATTGTCTGCCTTTAAATTCTTCTGGATTATCCTCTTCCCTTGCCACAGGCTGCTCTTCCTGCAGATATTACCACGGACACAACAGTCACAGCCATCATAGGATGTAAAAAAAAATCAAAAGACTGCTCTTCTCTGATATGCACTGAAATTCTCAGATGATGTCCTGGCTTTTTAGGACATGGCTCACCGCCCTGAAAATTCACAGACTGGCTGAAGATTTTAAGAAGCGTCGATGTCCAGCAGAGAGCCACCCGCCGACTCCTGCCTTATGCTGCGGCGAAAGCCGAACTTGGCTTCTTCCCACACTGCTGTTGTTTCCAGCACTGGGGACGGGGGTGGCCAGATGGCTCGTCTCTGCCAGGGACCCTGTGCTGGCAACACCGGTGCAACGCTTGGCTCATTGCTGGCAGATGGACACAAAAGCTGGAAATACAATTAAAGTGCAAAGAGGGTGAATGGTTGGGTTGACACGGTGGACTTGATTCATTCCATGGGTAAATCAGCCCAGTTAGAGGTTGATCTCTATGCCCATTATATGTTAATATGTATTTTATATTCAGGAATATATTTGCTGAATTTTGGTAGCACTGAAACACTACAAGCAGTTGTATGGCTTGACCTCCTGATATGGTAAAAAAAAAAAACAAACAAAAAACCAATAAAAAGTTTTCTGTGCTCATGGTTTAGTCTAAGAGCAGTGCTCAGCAGATATCGAGAAACTAGTTTTATTTTGTAGAAATGTACCTGTCTTTCCTACCATAGGGAAGTTTTTTCCTTCTGTGTTTATTTTCAAACGCTTCTAATAACATTTTTGGTTGAAAAATAGCAAACTGTCAAAAATGAAAATATTTTCAGTAAAGAGACAGTTTTCATTACTTTTTTACATGAAGCAAAAACATTATTCCCTTTAAGATTGCCAAAATTTCCATTTTCTTGCTTTGAAACAAAACCTTCCAGATTTCCTCTTTTAAATTACTTGTCTGTGACAAACTGAAGTAGCTTTTTAGAAAATGCCCAAATCAAAGCACAATATTTCAAAATTATTTAAATTATATTTTCCAGAGCTCAGTTTTGTGAACATTTTCATGACTCTGGCTTCTTATTCTGACTGAGGATGAGACAGGGTAAGGTAAAAAAATAGGTTTGCAAGACAAGGAAACCATTTTCTCTCTATTCCACTGAAATGTTTCACTTCCTACAACACTAAGTGACGGGTTACTGCTTCACATACAGGACAGGAGCAGCCTTCCTGGGCTCCCAGGCTTTGAAAGGTAAATCTGACATTTTTTGAGGTTGGGACATGCAGCTATAATTGCAGAGCTGGGCTGTTGCTACCACCCTCTCCCATGTGAAAACAGTCATAGGAACCAGCTCTTGCTGTAATTGTGTTCCTTCGGTTAATTCTGTCTCAATAAGCTTAAAAAGCACAATCACACCAAATCTTGGCTTTTCCCTTAGTGGCAGTGCTTAAGGATGCTGAAAGCTATGTCCAAGGAGAGGAGCGTGCACTCTGAACGAAAATGTCACGGCTTCCCTGCCCACCACAGCCCAACCCTGTCAACCAGTGACTGTTTTTTTTTCCCAGAAAAGATCTTCCTTCATTAACACTTGCCCTCACTGTAGTTCTTTTGCACTCTCAGCTTCTTCCTCAGCCAGTGGATATTTAACCCTTGTCTGCTGGAGGATATTGCCTTTCTAGCAAGAACAGGTTATTACCATCAAAACCTGGGGATTTGTTAAAGTGTGGAGATAACCCTGTAATTCCTCCTTTGTCATTTCCCTAAACTGGACAGCAGGCCGATATCTGTGTGCTGCTGGCTCAACCCTTTCAAATTAACTCACCATTTATTCCCCAAGTTTAACAGAAAACAATTTAAGGAGCCTGCAGCCCACTACGCTGGTAAAATGTTCCAGACAGAGAATGTGTTAGTCACATCTATGGCTGAGTTAATTTACAATTTAGGATCCCGGGAAGGACAGACATTGAGCAGAGCTGTGCCCCGTCAATCATTCTCACAGAGCAAGCTCCCTCATAAGAGTGCCCTCAAGAGATGTTTTAAGTGCTTTCAATATCAATAGGCCATGTTCGTCTCTCACTTATGCTGGCCACTCCATTGGCGTCAAAGGAATTGCTCTTGATTTACACCCCTGTAAGTAAAATCAAGCTCTTCAAGCACAGCACCATGTCCTGATAAAAGCACCGCAAACCTCCTAACAAGAGCTTTCCTCTGACCAGTGCTCCAGCAAGACCCATCTCCCCCCCCGCCCCGCCCCAATCCTGCTCAGCAGCTCCAGGAGAGGTAACGCCCAGTATTTCCCCACCAGTACAAGCAAGACCTGGCAATTCCCCTGCTAGGCTTGGCACCAGCCCTGAATATTGAAAATATATTGAAAAATAGTGTACAAATATTGTAAAATACTGTACGGGGCAGGGGATAAATGCTCTGCTTCTAAAATGCACACATCCGTCTGATTTCATGCATTGGGTTCGTGCGGCAGAGCCAGGATTTGGACACAGGTCCTATGACCCCGATCTAGCAAACCGTGCTGCCTCCACATCTACTGGAGACTGTCAGATATTTTGCAGTCTCTTGCTCCTCTTCTGACTCACTCTAAACTCAGAGAGAAAGCAAAGCTTTCTAAAGATTTGCAAAAGCCCTTTCCCTGCTGCCACCTCCACCTCCAGCCCCACCAGAGAAAGAAGCACTCAGAGCCAGGAGCCACAGCCTCACACTCTGAGATGGTTAATGAACACGTTTTCTGTAGATAATTATAGGGACTGGCATATTGAAAGCACTTAAAACATCTCATTCTTTTAATTCATTAATTATATTGCAATTACGCAATTCTCAGGCACTCGCTGGCACTTTGGAAATCAGCCATTCTTGGGAGATATAGCTGGGTTAGAAACCGGTGAAAGGGGAGGGGAGAAATGTGAGAGAAGGGGTGATGGGAAAAGTGAGGGGTTCTGGCAAGGCTAAATGAGTTTGCACAACAGGTAACTGGAAACCAGTCCTGCTAAAACCCCATTCCTGTGGATTCCAATGATGTCTGGTAGCCTTGCACCTATGTGCTGCTGCTCATGGTATTGTTATTCCAGACATGCTGCTGCAGATATCTGCTTAGGATGGATTTCTTTCCCCTTCTTACACCAAAATCCCAGCTCTGCCCACCTGAGGAGCTTTTTCTGATACTAGTCAATAACATTATTGACTTGGCCTTACAGGATACTCCATGGACTGGATGCCCCGGCACTTATGGGGACCTTGAAAGGTTATTGCAAAAACTCAATGTAGTCAGTCTCCTTAAAATTCGTCTTCTATTTAAACTTCTTTGCTCACACCACTCAAAGGATACAATACAGGAGAAGTATATTCCAGAGCATTCCTGATGTTTCCCAGCTGCCTGACTCTGTTACGGAGGCCATTATTCATAATAGTTGTTATCAGTTCCTCCCAAAATTAGGAATGGGCAAGCAAACTATTTAAAATCATTTTTTATGCCAGCACACAGATTCTCAGTGTAGCTTACATCCTCAAAGCACTCAGCAAATATTAATAAGCTAAGGAGACCAAACCATTCCAGGACTCCTCAGAGAAGCAAGGTCCAGTGGTGAGGCTCACAGCGGATCCAGGTCTGTGGATGCAGCCCCATCACGCTTGCGTTACAAGCATCGCCTCCTCTGCTGCACAGACGGGCTTCACCATGCATACGGCAGCTGGAGGCCCCAGGATGTGTCCTAGCTCTGGATCAGGATAAAACCTGGCTCTGAACCCCACGACTTTCATTGATATTCTCCAGCAAGTCCTTAGTGTGGGCAGGCCGGGAGCCAGGAGAGCAGGGAGCAACCAAAGCAGCCCTGCCTCACAACACAGACGTGGTCTGGTGATCTCCAGTGCCAAAACCCAGGGGTGATCTCGGGTGTTCATCCCACCAGGAATTCAGGCCAAAGCATCCCCCTGAACGGGACAAACAACATGTACATACAGCCTAAACGAGCGGAATTAGCAGGAGGTGCATTTGCCTGCGTGGCTTGGTCCCAGAAGGTTTTGGTCAGACCTGTTAGTTCACATGGAGAAGACAAAACCAGGCCTTTCTGTCTGCAGGTGCTTCAGGGAAGGCAGCAGCCAGCAGAACACTGCCTGGGATTTAAATACTGCAGCAGCGCAAGGGCAGAGCAGGGAAATGCTGCAGGCAGCAGGGGCACTGGTGGCCAGTCCCTGAATATACTGGGAATTTGCATTCCCTAGCATCATCATTTGTTTCATGTGATTTTCAGGGAAAGGGAGAACTGCGCCGTGGTGTTGAGAGAGCCTCTTCGGCGAGGGCTGATCATGTCTCTCTCTCTTTCTCGCCTGCTCTCTCGGGATGTTCGGCCTCTGTCTGAATTCGCTAGTTTTGTATTCACCAACCACTCCGTTGGCTGTAGGGGAAAGAAAAAAAAAATGGGAAGAAAGGAAAAAAAAAGAAGAAAACCCTGCTAGGAAAACCTGAATGCAGCAAGCAAAGAAGGGGGGAGAAAAAGCCCTGCTTCTGTATCATCTTCAAGAGGAGAAAAACAAAACCAGGAGGGAAAAAAGGTGCTGGGATTTCACAGCAATGAGGACTTGGATCTGCTGTGGTGCAAAATCAATATTTTTCCCCTGCACATCTCAACCTGACTGTGTCTAGGTGTGAAACAGAAAGGTGCAGATACAAGTGGGATGTGTGCAGTACATGTTTGGACAAGATGGCTCCTGTGGTTGATGTCAGATAAGAGTAGTCTAAAGGATAAAAATAGATATGTGTATATTTATTTCTCAGGAATTGTAGCATTAGGACTCCTGTTAATTGCTATTTTGGTCTCATTAGAGAAAGAAACATTCAGTAAGCATATTCACACTGCAAACGGGCTTCCTAACAATTTGTTTGAGTCTGAAACCACTGGTACCTCCTCCTGGAGCTGAGCCAGTGCCTATATTTAAATGAAAAAGGCTGAGGGGAGCTGACATGGAGGCCAGCGCTGTCTTGGTGTGTTTATTTACAGGCAGCTGTGCGCGGTTTGCGTGCGAGGGGAACCTCAGCACAAGGGGGAGGCACAAAGTGTTTGGGGGAGGCGGCGCGCTGGCATCGTGCTGCGGGTTTGCTGCTTGCGTGGCTGGGCCCGTAGGTGAGCGCAGTTCTGCTGGAGTTCTGCTTCGACACCTTCACGTGTCCAAGCTGCTTGAGAGCAGCAAAATACCTGCCCCACATAGCACTACCACTCTACATAGAATCACAGACTGGTTTGGGTTGGAAGGGACCTTCAAAGGCCATCCAGTCCAACCCCCCTGCCAGCAGCAGGGACATCTCCAACCAGATCAGGTTGCTCAGAGCCCCGGCCAACCTGGCCTGGAATGTTTCCAGGGATGGGGCATCCACCACCTCTCTGGGCAATCCTTGCAGCCTGCGTGCCTAATTCCGGGCCAAGTTAGACTGAGTTCTCCAGGGGCTAGTCTCTTTTGCTGTTTTATTTCTGTCTTCTTCTTTTTTAAAAAAATTTAATTTTCTTTTTTTCGAAGTCATGACTGGGAGTCGGGAGGGGGCCTGCAGGACACCAGGGCAGGCGCAAGGCTAAAGCACTGCGATTGCTTCATAAGCCACTTCATTGAGAACACAGAAAGCTCAAAGGCTTCTCTTCTGCTATTGCACTCTGATCACTCTTACAGAGGGATATTTTCCCTCCAGCCCTTCCGGCGGTGGGTAATCTCTGGTGGGGAACTTAGATGAAGGCATCAAAACAAGAAAGCTGCTAGAGGATGTGGCAAGGAAAAGGAGCGGCATCAATCTGATAAAGTGCGCCTGAACCCCCGTATGACCCGGGGTGACTTTCCAATGATTGCGACTCCTAACATCCGTTACAAAGGATTGCCACAGCTGAGCCGAGAAAGAGCATAAACTGAGATGGATTTGATCATATCAAACTGGTCTCATATAATAACACTGCTCTTCCTAAGCTGAGGGTGACACATGAAAAGTGGCCGCAGTAGGAGGAGCAGGGACTCCAAAATAATTGCGGTGGTGAAACACACTGCTGAAGGCAGGGCCCCTACAGCGGCCTGGCAGCGGGAGCCGGTCAGAGAATTGCCATCCAGAAGTCTTTAAAAAACAAGATGGGTTTTCATCTAAAGAGATTGGCTCTCTTTCTCACTTAATGTTGTGTTCACTTAATGTTTTTAATTATTTCTTTTCCTCAGGCGACCAGAAAGCCTGAGGATCAACAAGTCTCTGTTCTCAGCAGTGCTCAGGCAAGCACCAGGAGAGTTTCCATTTGTCTTTTTCTTTTTTTTTTTTTTTTTTTTTTAAGTTTGCAATGGGAGATATGCTGAGACCCAATGCTGTGCAGCTCCGCTGGGTTCTCCTGGACGTGTGGGAGTGCTCTGGGAATGCCCCAGACCCAAGACCTAGGTCCACAAGCCTGGCCTCTGTTAGGATCAGTCTTTTCCAATCTGTGTCAAAGAAATTTCATCTTATACCTCAAGACCGACACTTAGGACACACTCATTAGCTAAAGATACTTTTGTATGTCGTAGCCTCATCATCAGAAAATCCTCACGAGTTCCCTGCCTGTCATCCCTTAACATCTTCTGATAACGGACCGACAATAGCTGATGCCTTAAGGTCTCCGTCCGCTACGCTACATCTGCAGTGCTAAGGGCAAATACTATTAAATGAAGCCAGGCTGTGGGACATGTTGGGGCATAACACTCACCTGCACGGCTCAGGGCTCCGTCCCGCCGGCGCAGCGCTGGGCACAGGTCTCCTCCAGGCTCTGCGGGTGCCCTTGTTGCTCTGCAAGCCAAAGGCAAGAGGGGAGTTTGGAATCACCACTATGCATCATTCACAGTCCATTCTTCCTGCTCTTGTTTCTTATATCAAATCTTCCTTCTAAATCTTTGTATCAATTAAGTACCCTGCTATGGATTTACACACACACATGCTCACATTCATCTAAGGGAAACCGAAGCAATCCCTCTCAGTCCATATCTAAATGGCCTCACCTTTTTTTTTTCCACAGAGTTCACTGACAGGTCTGTATTTTGAGAGCCTATCTTTACACATCTGCTGCTGAAAACCTCCTTTCTATGTATATAATTAAAGACATTATTTTACAGCATTCACATTTTTACAGTCTGGCATCATTTCTGTACATAAAAGCTTTGGTACTTCCATCTCTCCCTTATTGCATTACACTTGTTTAAGTTCAGTAGTTCTTATTCTGGGAATAATACCGGCGGCCATTCTGCAGCCACAATTATTAAGCTAGGACCTATAAAAGGAGATGAGTTTTGGATTGCAACTATAAATGATGATATGTGGGTTTCTAATGCTTTTCAGTGAGCAGAAGTCCTACATTAGAAGAACTCCACAGAAAACAGCCTGCACCCGTGCTCTGGGTTGACAGCAAAGGTCAGAAAATCTTTCTTCTGGGCACAATTCTGAAAGAGAAATGGGAGACAGACTTCATGTGAAAACAGACCTAGCTGTTCCAGGCATTACGGGAGGGTTAGGGAAAAACACACGGGAAATTAAATATGTTGAGAAGGTCTAACTCACATTAGACTTATAAACAAGAGTGTGGGAGAAGGAATACAGGCTGCCACGCATGGCAACGTCTGAGAGTAGAGTGATCATAAATGTTAAACAAACAATGTATTACGATAATATTTATTTGAGTTCACAATATGGATTCTATTCATGTCACAGCTGTCGTGAACTTATATTTTCATTTATTTGGAAAGGACATATGCCTAAAGTGTGCTAAATATACCTGGGAGTGGCAAAACACAGGATAGATTTTAAAGGCTTCTGTTTTTTTTTTCTGGATTTCAAAGGGTTATGGGTATATGTAAATATACCCATATATACCTACATATATATATGAGTATATATATAAATATGTATATTTTATTACAGGTACTTTTTCTGCAGTTGAGTATGCAAACTAAAAGGTTTATGTTGAAAGATACTTCGAAAAAAAAAAAAAAAGAGCTGAAAATGAACCAATTTCTGACTTTCTCCTGCCAATTGCAGCACCCAGCCCTTGTTGACCCAGCACTGGGCACGGCCTTAGAGCCCTCGCCTCACAGCCCTCCGCTTCCCAGGGGAGCAGACACCCGGAGAGCAGCGCTGCTGGCCATGCGTGAGATTCCTTGGCCCCAGCACTATTCCCTTAATCAATCACTAACGAAGCGGTAGCTCGGGATGGGGTTCCTCCCCAGCCAGGGCAGAGCAGGTTGGGGACAGCTGAGCCCAGCTGGATGGCTGAGGCTTCTGCCCTGTCCTTTGTTTTGGAAGCATCAGCACTCTCAAGTGCTTTGAGCAGATAATCCTGTTTGCTTTAACCTTGCTGTAAGCTTGGGTTTTTTTCCATGCTGACAGCTTCTGGCCTGGTACTCCAAGCCTGTTATTATATCCCTGAACTCTCCGTTCGCGGGCAAACACGCATGGAAATAGGGGGAGAACTGGGGGTGCCTAGCTGACAGGTGGGGGGGATGACGACCAGCCTTGCCATGCCAGGGAGCATCAGTGTTAAAGTGATTAATTTCTCTTTTCCATTACTCTAAATTAGCTAAACAAATCCCTCGCTGGGGCTGTCATACTGATGTTCAGCATGCAAATTGTTCCTAATGAGCAGGGCACCGCGGCTGGTGGCAAGTTCATGAATCGATCGGCTCTGACACTTGGTTCCCGCACCCGGCGGACAGCGAGAGAGAGGAGGCAAATGCCCCTGCACAGCCCGGGACGAGCTCTGCTCAAAACACCTCCCCGTGCAAAATACAGAAAACATCTCCCGGACGGTGAGATGTAGGAAGTTTTACGGAGAGAAGGATGGGGGTTGTTTTTTTCCCAAATGGAAGTGACTCAGCTGTGCTTTGCTAGCTAAATCCAAAGCACAGTGCCCTCAGTTTCATCTGATTTCACTTCCCTGAGTGCAAAATCCTAGCAACAAAATCTATCCAACCTTCTCCAGAAGATTCAGTGGAAGGGGTTTTTCAGTAAATACAAATGGTGTTTTCAACTGAATGTATTTCTATTCTATAGAAAATAGTGATTTCTATACTAATTGTTAGATTGTTCAAACCAAAAGCTTTTCAACTAAAATGTCAAAACATCGTGGTGTTCACTTTTTTTTCTTAAACAAAATATTATTGCTTCCCGTTGGAAAACAAACAAACAGAACCTTTGCCCCAGCCAGGTCTGTTCTTCCACTGACTTCTTGAAGGAGTCACTCCTTTGACCTGCACACCACTGAGCAACCCTAGAAGGATCACAGCAGCTTCTCTGTCTTCCTTGCTTTTTTCTCCCCTCAGTGGACTCACATATATATTCTTAGTGTAACTTCAGCCTCCGGCAGGATTCAAGCACGTGCTTCAGGTCAGACATATCATAAGCTTTTTTTTCCATAAACAATGATTTCAGGAGATGGTTTTGTGGCCTCATGCTGAGATCACTGGGTGGGGTTGAGCAGAAGATTTTCAAAGGATGCAGATAAGCACTAAGTGGGAATTTCAGATGCTGGAGAACATCTGCTTGTGATGCACCCTAGGCGTGCTGCCAGCTTAAGCACCTTAGAAAGCCTTAGTGGGTGTCCATTGGCATTTTTTGACGCTTACTACCTTTGAGTATCTACCCTGAGTGTATTAAAATGCCAAGTTGGGTTAACAATGATTCTCAAAGTCCTATTGTTTCTTTTCTTGAGTATTCAGGCAGCAACAGAGAATTTATTAAAATCTTTGCAAATTTTTAATATTTCACTCACTTCAGCATGAAGATTCATACCAGGAAGTATGTTATTCATTATTCATTAATCTTTTTCCTCTTAACTCCCCCCCTTTCCTGTTCAGAAGCATCATGTATTGCACTTTACCAACTATGATGAATAATGAATTACTAGCAAACAGTCTAAAGCAAACAGTAAAAGCCTATAGGTTGAAAAATTATTTGTCCAACCTATTTGGTGAATACTTACAAATAATAAACCCATTCATATAAATCAGGATCAGCTCATGACAAGTTTGCTAACTGGACTAAGACTCTGGTTCAACAGAGCATTAAGCTCATGCTGGAGTCAACAGCATTTTCATTTGTGCATATAAATGGTTAAAATGTTAAGTAACTTGTTGATTCAGAGCCTGGTGTCTTAATGAATTTGCTTACACAAACAGTCTCATACTTAATAAGCCAAATTCCCAACATTCAGTCTTTGGAAGAGAAAAAAAAAAAAAAAAACCAGAAAAAAATCCATAGCATTTCTATATTTGTTTATCATATAACTGAAAGGCTTGCCCGCTCTGGTGCGGCACTCAAACTCTCTCTGTTGACAACTGGGATGGCTAGAATCATATTTCTTACCCAACATATTTGTGATGCTGGTTGAAACTCACGAAATGTCTCTTTGGACTGGTAAAACACAGATCTGAGCTTGTTTAGCCCTGGGGCGCTGAAGCCAGGTTCCTGGTAACAGTAATTCCTGGTTCTTCAGTTACACAGGCAGCCTGTCCTGGAAAAAGAGAGTGCAAGGCTCCGTTATGAGAAGTCAACACACGAATCCATCAGCCCTGGGGGAGTTGATGGTTCAGAGGAAACGCCCCGGGTGCTTTGTCCAGCACAACCACTTTAGTATTTGATCTGAGACCCCCAGAGTTTTCTGCCCCCTGAGAAATGTGTTTGAGCCCACAGAGTAGCCAGAGCCTTGTCAGGAACTTCCATTTTACAGTATCACCTAAGAGAGATTTTTTGTTGGTTTGAAATTGTCAATATGGTTTTAAAGATAAGAAAGAAAGGAAGACAATAAGCCCTACTTTGGTTAAGATATATCAAATAGGCAGGTGCTGGTTTTTTTAAGTAATCATTCCCAAATAATTGCTTTTTAAAAGGCTTGAATATTAACTTTTTTTTTTTAAGAGAGAAGCTATGGCCAGAATTATTTATTAACTGATGTACCTGTTCCTGTGCGATCCTGTTGCCATGAGTACTGGTGTTATATTTATTAATCAATCTGTCAGAAATGGTTATGTCAGCAAAGACAACACAGATTCTTCTGGATAATACCCTTCTTCTAAAGTTTTGAACTCTGCTGTTCAAATTTTAGAAGAAATAACCAACCTTCTGCAGCAAATATCATAATCATTAGCTACTCATTCATTAGAAGAACTCCATGGAAAGACCTGACTGACTTGTGTGGATTTCAGTGGACACAAATATAAGATTGCTAGAAATTCCTGATGTAGGTCCCAATTTTCTTTTGCACCCAGGGGACCCAAAGAGCACTCCCTGACAACAGTTCAGAAGAAAACTAATTTTATTAAGTTCTCCTCCAATAAGAAATTTCCTTTACAAAAGCACTATTATAAAACCTCTGGGAATACATATGTATTTTCTCCACACATGCATATGTACATGTACACAGAAGTTTTTCTTCTGAGTACCTGGAGTCCATTCAGTAAACTAGCAGAACAACCAAGTCTGGACAAAACAAGAGAGTACACTGGCATCAGCCTGAGATCCGTTCCTGAGGCAAGATCAGCCACTGTAGCTCAGGGAGACAATTTCATGTCCTTGCAAAGCTGTGATTAAATATTCATCATCGCCAATGGGAAAAACAGAACAAAAGAGCAAAACTTCATTTCTTTTCTAATTCTGTTTAAATACAGAAATCTTTGGTAGGTAGAATTCCTTTTGGATTCTTTGGAAATGGAGTATGTTCTTCTCACATGAGATGCAGGAAGGAGAAGGATTATATCCGTTATAAAACAATTGTTTCACATTTGATAATGGCCCAGCAGGTTCCTGAGGATCCCACAGAAGCTGGAGGGGCCTTTTACGTTCCATCCGTCACAGATGAGAAGTCACATTTCCCATGGGGAGTCCATGTTTATCTAGGAAATGTGACTCTGGAAGCCAACAGATGGCATTCGTAGAGCTTCTCTGCCAAGGCAGCACTGCAAACACCATCACCTCTGCCAGCTGGTAGCCAGGCGTTAGAGGCAGATGTAACCAATTAGCAGAGATACCCACCCCTCAGCCACTGGCTGGATTTGAGATGTGTGAGATTGATGCATGACAATGAAGGAAGACTTGTCCAAAGTCCTTCACGGGCCACTGGCTAATACTTTCACAGAGAGAACCACAAACTGCTTGAATGGGCTAGTGCAGCAGGACTGACCCTGCTTTTAATTCAAAAGAGGCATTTGTTTAATCCCAGTCTTTTCATTTAAACATGTCATTTAACTAAAGTTTTGGTGCAAGGTGGAATTTCTGGTCAGAAACAGATGCTGATTGCCAGCATTGGTTAAGATAGAGAGGTAAGAGATGCAGTTTCAAATCCATGCTCCAAGCCAGGACTTCAATTTGGGGCTTCATCCGCAACAGTTTGGTCTCAACAGTTTGTTGATTATTAATGGCTATTTCTGTATGATGTTAGTTCTTTCACCAGAGAGAAATTGGTCTACAGTGACAACACAACATAAATGTCCATGGCTTTCGAGGGCGTATCCCAATATCAACACTGCATCGCTTTGGACACTTAGGCTCCTTCAGAGATCTCTTTCCATGGCAACAACGCAGAACAAAAGTTCACAAAATTAACTTATTAAAGTCCTCTTTCCTGGCAATGGCTCTAAGGCAGAGTCTTTGGAAAGCCAGGGGCATGAACTTGCCAACTGAGCGAATCCTTAAGCAGCCATGATTTCATAGCACTTCTGATATTTGGGCAGATAGAGATGAGGTGACACCAATTGCTGAGCTGTCATCAAAAAGAAAGAGCAGGAGATCATGCCGCCTGGAGTGACATGGAGAAACGCAGCTGCGAACTGCGAGCTCTTGGTGGCAAGAGAAGCCCTTACTATCTTTGTGCATCAGGAAGCACAGAATGGAGCCTGCGCTCAGTTGGGTCCTTTAGCTGCCACAATAAAATAATAACATTCAGACAGGGAACTCGGTGCAGAACTGAGCTCAGTTTCTGTCAGCTGCACTGATAGGTAAAAAAAAAAAAAGCACCTGAAAACCCTGCAGGGGTGGAGGACTTGGCTGTGGCCCTTAGCAGGTGTTGCCACTTGAAGAGGTAAAACATGGTGCCCATGGTGGGGGAACTTGCTATGGTGGTCACTTTACTGAATGCAAAAGAACTAAGCTGAAGGGCTGCTCACACGAGAAAATGCATATACATGCCATTTCTAAGCGCGTTGATGTCCGAGCTGAAAAGAAACCAGAGCCCAAAAGACGTTTATAATGGCAAATAATAATGGGAAAATTCCTTGCAGTGACTGCAGTAACTTCTTCTACCTTCCCAAAATCTAGTGGCAAACAAAGCGTGAATGGTGTCAAGAAGGGTCTAACAAATTCAAACCACCTGGTTTAAGAGCCCTTGCTAATGATGAGGAGCTGGCACAAGTTGGGGTGATTACAAAGAGAAGAGCAGGAAGGGGTCACTGTGTAATGGACTCAGTTGGGGCAGCTTTGTTTCAGGACGTTTATCGGACTGCGGATTAGTAGTATCTGAAGAGGGCAATTACCTAAAGAAAGAGCAAGGGTTTCTAAATACTGCTAGTCATTGAGCTAAGAGATCTTCAGGAAGGATTAGAAAAGATGAGGGATTATCCAGGAAAGCAACTGAGCTTGTTGAAAGAACGTGTTTTCAGGGTGTAAAATAGCTCTCCGACTCATGCTGGAGTGAAAACTCTTCCCTCTTTGGGGTGTTTTACCCATGAATTGGGAGGTTTTTGTTCTGACAGTGTGTGTACGTCACCTGGCACAATGTGCTTTGGGCTGTGTTTGAGAGGGTTAGAGTAATGAAAATTTATTTTCCATTATGTTCTATTTTATAAGTTTTTTAAACAGATAAAAAAAAAATCACTTAAATTCAATGTAAGTGGAAGAGATCTCCATCTGACCTCGCTATACTGCAGTGTAGGACTGGTTAATCCATCGGAGACAAAGGAAATAACCTTGTGAAGTAAATGGGCTCAGAATATGACCTGACGTTAGTGTGCTGGGGGTTGGGACTGTTCTTGAATGACATCAATGTACTAAAGACAACAGTGCCAATTAAGTACTCAGAATCAATTTACATGCCCACAGTGTTACCTTTGACATATGCTTTCAGCGTTACCCTTGAGATGACTGTTTTCCCTTGTGATGGACAATTTCCAAGCATATTTATTTAGAAATGATGAACTGGAATATCATGAAGAGGTGGAGCAGTTATATGCTCTAGTAGATGCTTTCCAGCCAACGTTTCATTTTTTTCTCTCCCTCTCGGTTACTTCCTTCCAGCCACAGCAAGGCCATTGCAATGCAAGTTTAAGCTATAAGCCATTCAACGTGATAACAATGTGACTTTACTGAAAAACAGGAGACCTGAGAATTTCCTATCAACCTGTCTGGATTTAGATTAGAGCACACCACCACTGGTGACATAATATTCCAGCTGCACTAAATCATTTCAGCAGGAATGCAGCCTGCTAGATACCTACAGAGATTTTCATCATTTTGTTCTTGTATCAATGTACCATCCATGATACGAGATTCAGCTTTGAGGCAGACCTGGAGCTAACCAGGCTGCTGTAGGAGCTACACAAGTTCTCTATATTGTTCTTTCGCTATCCTTTCTGCATGTACTCAACATGGGCTTCCACATAGGAGGAAAAGTGGCAAAAACATGGAGATTGAGCAAGTAGAGTGTGAAAGGGACTTGGAGACATAGCACAAGAGGAAAAGGAAAACCAAAGACGAGGTGAATTCGCTCCCAGGTGATGCTGAAGGGTCTTTACCGCTACCTCATTTCTGTGCCCAGGATTTGCTGGGTGGTCAGAGCTGCCATGGGTGAATTGCTACAGACCTGTATTGCGGAAGGGAAACTGGGAAGGCGCAACATCAGCACATCCGCATGTGTGCTCTTGTGGGAAAAACTCTGTGCCTTTGGGAAGAGTGTGGAAAAAAGAAGTCCCAGGTGAGGTGCAAAGCTGTGAGGCTCCCTCTCACCATCCCTATTCCAGGCCCCTCAGGAGAGTCATTACCTCCAATTTAGTTTCCCGAATGTCAGTGGAAAGGCTGTAATCGCTTGTTTGGCAGAGGCAGGGCAGGCCAGGACGTCGGCGGGACCTGTCAGGGTGTCACTTCATCTCTCGCACACTCTGTTAGAGGCTGACAGCAGCTTGCCATTACCATTGCAGGGCCAATTATCCCTGCATTGCAGGAACGTGCCCCACTTGGCACCCCCCCTTCCACACCCACTTGCCCTTCCGCTGTGGATCATTAGAATGATTTTGTACACACACACATGCACACGTGCAGCTGCACTGCTCAGTGGATTAAGCCAGTCCCAGATGTGGATTCCTCAAACCTGTCACCGTGGGCAGGAGTACTGTGGATTGGTAGAGAAAGATTTTTTTTTAATACATATTTTAGAAATTATGAGTTATTAAGGGCTTGTGTTTCCCCCTGGGTTTAATTACACTGAATGCATTTAAACTCCTCTGATAGGTAGTAATCTCTGAAAATCTGTGGGGTTCATCACCTTCACACAAGCTCTTCATCCCAGAGGGATTTCTCCAGCGTATAAAGAAAGGGTTTCTACCAAGCTTTGGGTCTTGGTCTTCTTCATGCTACACCAGGATGCTGGGAGAGGTTTGAAGTTCTCTGTCACTGACCATACACTCCTCTTTAGCTGCTTCTGCTCTGAGTCCTGAGATATTCAGGCAGCCAGGCCTCTCCTGTTCATGGCCAAGCCACAATGTCCTGCTTTGGGCAGTCATATCTGCCCCCCACTCACACTTTATACCTGCCCATCAGCCTGAGATGAGCTGTACTTCCATACTCAGTGTTGTCTTCCCACTTCCATGCCCTGTTTCTGCTGTCCTAACTGCACGTAGCTGGTATCACCCTGCTGTGAGCTGAGATTGCTATTCACCACAAACTTATTTGTGAACTCCCCGGACTCTGGGAATCTTAGCCACACTATCTTCTCCTTCACCCTATCCAACCATACCATCTTTCTCTCTGTTTTTTTCCCTCTTCCGTTTTATTTCCTTGCCACTTTTGTAAAACAACTTAAATGTCATCTTTCTGCAATTACCCACAGAAGAAAGAAATGAATAGGAACATTCCCACAGGGGTCCCTGTCTTAAATGAGGCTTTTGTTGTTATAAATTGTTACTCAAAGCAGTACAAGCCTTTGGAATCACTCACATGTTCCTGGTAACTTGATGCATGGGGCTTTGAATTCAGAGAGCTTGTTTGGAGTCTGCCAGTTTTTCTGGAGGTATGAAATCTGAACGCATAATTCACAGCAACAGCAGCAATCCCTTTTACTTAACACTGGCTGCCACCTCACCGGGCACAGGTGACTTTGAGTTGTGCCCACCACAGCCTCCTTGTCCCTGCATGCCCACTGGCAAGCAGCGCCTTCCTTGAATCTGCCTAAATGACCGAATCAGAGAGAAAATGTAGCATGGCTTGAAAATTTTCCTTACTGCGTTTGAATCCCAGCCACCCAGCTTTAGGATAGATGTTCCCCACCCTAAAAGCTGCAAGATTGCCTAGTGATTAAAGCAAAAAGACTTGGCTTGAGGAAGGTCCAGGTGTCCCTTTGCTTCTCTGCTGGTGATTTAAACCTCCTTTGGGTGAAGGACTGCATCACCACCCCTCCCCACATCGCAGATTCCCTATCAGAAGTGTGAGGCAGCGGACAAACTTCCCAAGGTAGAGGTATCGGGAAACTTAAAATGAAATTATTTAAATCCCACTCTTGAAGTCTGGGAGAAGCCTAAGTGTTAGCTAAACTCCATAGTGAGCTGCAACCCTTGCTTGCAGCACGTGGACAGAAAGTCGTGGGAGGGTGTCATGGTTTAACTACAGTTGGCAGTCAAGTACCACGCAGCTGCTCAATCACCCTCTAGGGAGAGAATCGGGAAGAAAAGAAAACTCATGGGTTGAGATAAAGACTGTTTACTAGGATAGCAAAGGAAAAGATAACAATATATATACGTAAAATAATGATAGTAATAATAATAGGAAAAACAATTTCAAAAATCCTGAATGATGCACAATTTCTCACCACGGTTATCTCACGACAAGATAACCGATACAGCCTGTCCTAAGCAGTGATCATGGAATGAAAAAAAAATCTGTAAATGATCCCAAAACTTTTCGAAACAGCAAGAGAAAAGAGAGCCCCCTCACTGGCCCAGCCCCACTTAGGTACGGAGCGTGATGTTTCTTGCATGGAATACTCTGTTTGGCCAGTTTGGGCCAACTGTTCTGGCTGTATCCCTCCCAGCTTCCTGCACCTGTACATTAGCAAGACCTGGGAAGCCAAAGAGTGACCTTGGTCTCTTTAACAACAACTCATAACATCTGTGTGTTTATCAACATTCTTCACATAGGAAATTCAAAACCTCTTGGCTACTGAGAGGAAAATTAACTCCATCCCTGCCAAAACCAGCACAGAGGGCTAAGCTTTGTGATTGCATGGCTGAGAAAGACAGGCTTCTTAGTTTATTTTTTCCCCCTTCCCGCAAGATTTAGGGGTGGAAGGGTAAACATCAAGCTTCAAAAAGGAGAGAAATGTCCACAACTGCACAAAGCTGAGCTCAGCATGAGCTCCTGCATGCATTGCTCTGGCCCTTAGAACAATCTGTCCAGAAAGCCGAGACCCACAGACCGTGTAAGCCCACAGTGGGGACCAGAGGGTCCCCTGGCAACGTGGGCAGCAATCTTTGCCTACTGCTGCCAGGTCATATCGGTTTTTTTTTTCTAGTCCTGAGGAAGAAATCAAATGGGGCATGGGTGCAAAGCATTGATATAGCCAGAGCACAAACACCAAGATAAGCTGCCAGCCTGAATTAAACTGTATAATGAGGGTGTCAGTCACTTTTGTAAAGCTTAGGGAGGTGACAGGGAATGGAGACAGCCTGGCTCTGTCGTGCCACATGTACAGGCACACACCCATTGCTCATTTCTCTTTGTGCCTCTCCCCACTGCAAAAAGAAAGAAACAAAGCCTGCTGCATCTTCCCAAACAGATCACAAAATCAGCATCCTTTGAAAAAGGGCTAAAAAAAGATATTAAACTTTAAATACCATTTCTTTCCATGCTGCTAAGCAGCTTATTTATCACAGCGTGAGCCCACCTTAAGAGCTGTGACGACAGAAAACTCCGCTGGTAATTACTGCAGGGAGCCAGCAGGCAAGAATGAGTCACCACAATGCTGGTGTGCAGCAGACAAGGTAAGGGGAGACAGACAGATGAGGAACAAGGGCCAGCCAAGCATGGTGCCTTGAAACCCTCTTGGGAAGATATTCCAGTACATCTTCTTTGCCCCTTGTCAGGAACCAGCTCACCAAAGAGGCTGGTGCTGCTGGAGCCTTCTCAAAGGAACGTCTGGAGATGCAGGTCACTTTCTTGGGTGTGTGGTCCTGACTTGCCAGAGGAAAATGAAGCCTTCTTGTGTAAACGGTCCTCAGTTGGCTTGGTCCATGCATGTATCCAAGCTGTGCCCTTCAGAAATGGTGCTGAGCAAAGATACCCTTGGTTTGTTGCTGGCTGTCCTCCCTGCTAGCAGACACGCTGGCTTCATCAGCAAGATCTGTCCTCAGTCTCACACGTTGCGGGGAGTGGAGCCACTTCAGTGAAAAGAGTGACATCGGAGTGAATCTAAGGTGACAAGCTGGGTCTGCTGGGAAGGGAAGGCAGCTCAGCACCAAGAAACCTTCACAACTCCTGCCCAGACATTAGAATATGTCCCCTCCTCCTGCGCGGTACTGGAGCTGACAGCAGGGTCAGCGCATGCCTTGCAGCAGAAATAGTAGCTCTAGGAAGAAGGGAGATCATCATCCCTTGTATCCTCGGATTTGACAGTAGCTGCCATCCTTCCACCATCCCCCTGCCTAGGGAATTGATGGCAGATGTCATGTCCCTTTTTTTTTTTCTGTAACTGGATGCTGTTCCCAGAGCAACTTCCAAGGTGTTTTTAGGAGGACTTCACCATTGCGAAAAAAAAAGCAATTAAAACATTATTAGGATTTGTTGATGGATGCTGCACAAAGATGCGCGACACTAATATTTCCTGGGCCGAAAAACTGTTCTAAATAGCCAAGACACATTGCAGAGGGGAGAAGAGACAGAGCATGTGAAACTGAGGTGCCCACATTCACCTCCTAGTTCAGCGGCTGAGGTGGGAGCAGGACTCAGATCTCTTGTTCCCTGTCCACCAAGTTTCCTGGATCTGGGCCCAGCCTGTTCCTCAAGATGGTAATTAAATGGGACATGGGCCCTGAGCAGTGTCTGATTTAGCTTCACACCTGGTGGGCTTAGTCACCAGCACACAGCCTCATCTCCATAAGAACAGTGCCTGCTACCTGTGCTCTGACACATCAAATGTGGTCTTAAAATATCACTGGGTTTCTGACTGCGCTCCTCTGGGATTTCTCCAGATCTGTCTCTCCTGCCAGTGGCACTTAAATGATTGTGTTCTCTGCTGGCTGAAAACTTTGTGGTCTTTAATCCCTCCTTGCAGCGGAGTTCCTGTCCTCACCAGTCCAGTTCCATGTCATATCCTTCCGCAAGCCTTAGCAGTGTCTTTCTGCTGTGGCTACTCCCAGGAGCAGGTCTTTAGTCTGTAAAGACACAGAGGTAGTCTTTGGCAGCCAACCCAGCAGTAGCAGATGGAAGTGTGAAGTGAGGGAGTAAAGCTACAAACAGCCCAATATGAAAAACTCAACATGTTCTGGGCTTGCACATCATGATCTCTTCCAAGCTGTGAGATAGCAGTGACTTCTGCTGTTCTAGGCAATGTCTCACGGTGTTTGGCCCTCTTCACACACTGGCCTTCACCTGCATGTGGAGATCACAGTTCACACAGCTGAAGCTTCATCACCTCTCGTGTCCTTCCCTCCAGTGTCGAGTTAACGCACAGCATCACACAGAGCATCATCCTGGGCAGTAGGGAGAGCCGCAATGGTCATCTGTGTGCATCTTTTCCCAGTAACAATACAAGTAGTTTTGTAGTGTATAGAAAGGTCTGAGCCCCACAGGTTTCTCCCCATCCTTTTGCAGAGCCGTGACCTTCAGGAGGTTCAGACAAGTGCAGAGCCATGTGGCTGCTCAGCTGGACTTGTTAATGGCTGTCCCGCTTCCAACAGAGAGGCCTGAGGGGAAGATGGCTTTGACTTCAGAAGGGAAATGGCTATTTCCATGGACAGTTATCACAATGGTGGCTCTGTGCCATCCCTTCAACTTGAGGTCCTGCCTGGAAACTTCCAGCAGCCCCAGCAGGAAGAACTCGGGTCTGGCAGTGCCAGTAATGAGGTCCAGCTGGCTCCTTGGCCAGCAGCTCTCTGATGCTATGACAATAACACTGCCAAGAGATGGTCAGGGATGTAGGAGTGAGGAGGACAAGAGATGGGGAGGCATGAGTATGACACCCACCAGCCTCGGAGATGGTCCGTCACTGCAGTGTGATGGCCTTGTGGCATGGACGTGTAAGAAAATTGCTTCCAGAAGCCCTGAGGGCAAACACAAGGTCCCTCATGGCCTTCAAAGCTCTCCTGGAATTTGGAGATGATCTCTGTGATCACAGTTTAGCCCTTTCCCAGTTCAGCCTCTACAGAAGCTACCAAGTCTGGGATGCATCCCCCTAATTTCTGCTGTATTTCAGATCATGTGAGAGCATCTTGTATTGCTCATCTCCCTTCCCCACTTCTGGGCGTGATTGGACAGAGTGAGCCAGTCCCAAGTCCTGTGTATTACAGCTCTTCTTGCTGGCAAGCACATGTGGATGGCCAAGGATAGGTGTGGAACAGAGGAATATTTGTATTTCAGAGGGAAAAGACACCTGAAGAGGCTGTATGGGCAGGAGGACAAAGGAATTTCCCCCTCCCACGTCCCTGGTACCCAGCAAGGAGAGCTGATGCTGCATTTTTCCCACGCGGCCACCGGAGGGCAGCTCGAGGGAGGGAGCCGACCCCAAACCTCCCAAATCCGGGGGAGGGATGGAGGGAGCGGGGGGAGGCAGCAGGCGGGAATGCGCACCGGAGCGGGGTGCGGCCCCAGAGGGGGTGGGCAGGGGGAGAAGCTGCTTCAGCTGCTGGAGAAAGTTCAGCAGTGCGCCGGAGATGCGCAGGCTGAAATAGTTCAGCTCTCTGTTAGGGAAAGGAATTTTATGTCTGTGCAATGAGGAAACCAATTAGAGGCATAATTTAATCAGGGTGTTTTAGTGGAAGCGTTAAGGGACCTGGATGGGGCATCCATAAGGAGTCACCAGAATGCAGGGATGGTGTCCAAAGTGGTGAAACCACCTCCTAAATGGAGCCTCTCCGAGGAATGTTTGTAGCCTTCAGCCAGGTTGGGGCTGAAATTGTGACAGGGCAAATTGTAGCTGCAGCTGACATGAGCTGGGTATGGAAATAAATCAGGTGGATCTGACAGATCCCTCAGGACACCGGGGTAAATCCTTCCCCATTGAAGCTGGCAGGACCAAGGGATGTTGTGACTGCAGGGCCTGCCTTTCTCTGCTTGAAAGAGGCTTTGATTAAAGCATCCAGGCCAAAATATTCATCTGTGGTTCATGGACGTAACCGCCTCTGCCTTCAGCATTGCTGCGGTGTCGAGCAGGAATAGGCCAAGCTGCTGTACGAGGGCGGGACACCCACCGGGATGGCTTCACCCCAAAGAATTCAAGATTGAATGCTTTGTGTTGACCTCCTGGGTTGTGTTTACCCCTTGAAGGATCCCTCAGCATCTCTATCCTCTTCAGAAATACAGAGGGTGGTGTGGCAGGATCTTGTGGCTTGGAGATGTTAGAGGCATGGATTTTGAGCGAGGTGTAAGGTAGTCCCAACTTACTTGCTTGCAATGCAGATTTCTGTGCTATTTTATTGCAAGGCGGAAAGGCAGTGAGGGTCTCTGATGAACTGAATTTCCCCTGTTTTGATTCCTTCTGCAATTTCACTTCTTCCTCCCACTGCCTCTCAAAAATCTCAGAGGCATAGGTGCAAACTGTTTTTTTAATTTTTTTTTTTTTTTTTTTCCTCCACA
>WHYT01017005.1:66337-94166 GCA_009806455.1 Tetrax tetrax
AAGAAAAAAAAAAAAAAGAGAGGAAGACTTTGCTATTTGGAAAGAAGTCAATGTGACCTTTCTTTTTCCTGGGAGAGACCAAGCCCCAGCTTAGCGGCAGGAAGATGAGTCCTATATCTATGGCAGCATTCAAAACCAAATTGCATTTACTTGCTGTGAACTCACTTTAGTGGAAAAATGTAAGGATGCCTAGGGAAAGAAATCTAAAAGGGAGATATATACTGAGACAAATGATTTAAAAACCTTGGGCTGGGGTCACAGCCCCTAGGAAATGCTACTTTTGTGAGCAAAGACTTGAATTTAGTTCTGTTACTGATACACACTTCTTACAAGTCCATGAGTGTGTTGCCATCACTAAAACAGACATCCTCTCACTTCTTTCAGGAGTCTGTACAAAATAAATATTTTCCAAGCCATGATGTACTCACATACTACAACAATATAAACTACGTAAATACCTAAAATAGATCAATTCCTGTCAGCAAATATCCAGACATTCTGAAATCATTCTCATCAGCTCAATTTCCAAAGATAGATGGTTCCAGACTAACCTCGTTTCTCCGAGGAAATGATTTTTTTTTTTTCTGAAAGGGAGAAAGGAACACTAATGTATTTAACCAATCTTGATTTCAGTGTAATATTTCAACAAAGCCATTTTAGTTTCATTACTTTTGCTGAGAATTAACATAAGACTCAAACTAGTCTCTGCTAGTGGTTAAAGGAGAGATAATACCAAGGCAAACTGAAAGAGGAGTTGTTTTTTGGAAATTAGTAAAGGTTTATTCATCAATTACCTGGGATTGCAGTTTTTCAGCCCTGATCAAGCATTTGCTTCTTGGGAGATGGGAGGTAAGATTTCACAGATGCAGGCAGGTATTGCACAGAGGAAAATTTGGAAGATCTCAAAGGCTGGAGCAAGGGGCTAGCATGTGATGCTGTAATTCACACTGTTACATGTGTTGGGACTGGGAACACATCCTCTGCAAATGTCACGAGAGGATAAACATCAGGGTGTACAAGCTGATCAAAGGAGGACTACAAATCACCAATGAGTTTTGTCCATGAAAATGTCAAACGCTATCCTAGGATGTACCAGGCAAAGAATTCCCCAAAGAGAGAGGGAGATATTAATGCCATTATGCAAAGCCCTAATGTTCTTTTATCAGGAATACGGCATGACAGCTTTGGTCACTCAAGGTCAGAAGAGATAATTTCAGCGTGGATGGATACAGAGACCATCTGAAATTCAGCGTGGATGGATGCAGAGACCAGTGAAACAGTGAATAGTAAAAATAATAGTATCAGCATGAAATCTAGAGGGTGTACACAGACTGGTGAAGTAAGGAAACCGGAGTAAGGTGCCTGATACTCAGACCAGCGGCATTAAAAGCAGCAGGTAATCTTGACCCTCCTTCAGAAGCTTATGGATGAGACAGAGTGCAGCTAAGGCTAAGCAAAAATGTCTTTTCCAGTCTATCCTTTAAGAAAATCAGGATCTCTCATTCAGCTACGTGATCTTCTGCGCTCCCTGAAAGAGGAAAACAAGGCTGCTGCTGTCAGCCCTCTGCAGCCCAAGGAACCCAAGCAGCTCTGAGCAGCTCTCTTTCCTTTATTTTTCTACAAGTTGGTCTAGGCTGGTCTCCTTTGTCATTTGTTTGTCCAAATAAACCATGTTTCTATAAATCCTTCCATAAACATGTAATCTGTATTGCATCAAAGTCTCCTTTCGTATAATCCCTAAAAGAGACTTTCACATGAGAAAAATATGGTCCATTCTCCTGACATTCAGTGCTGCATGGGTAGTCTTCTCAATCTCACTAATGCCCAATAAGTAAAGGATATTTTTGACAAATCCTGACTAGTCTGGGATACACAGGAAAGTAATAAAACGTATTTCAAAGCGAGATCTCTCATATTTTCAGATCGTAGTAAATCTTAACATAAGCCATGTACAATACTGAGCAGCTATTTCTCCTATGCCATACAAATGCAGGCAAGTTTCGTCGCCTACCCAGCAACCTGCAGACAGTCTGCGTCAGAGAGATGCTGGGAGAAATCTCTCTCTGTTCAGTGCTTTGGAAAGAAAGAGCCATAACGGCTATGGAGCCGCAGTCTGTGGCTTGGAAAAAACAAGAGGTCTGCAAAGCAGAGTTTCAACTCCCACAAAAAGATCTCAGACCCACAGCAGGGTCTTGGAGAAAGGTATCAGTAATAAGGCAGCATGCAGCTCCCAAGTCAAAGGCAGCCCCTGGAATGAAGATGGACTCTTTGCTGCTTGGAAGAAGACAGCTCAAGCAGTGGGTGAGCACAAGCTCCTTGGAGGCTGGTGTGATCCCGAGGGGGATTTCATCTGGGGCTTTCCACATGGAAACAGAACAAATTCCAGGGCAGAACTGGTGCATATTGCTTTTTCACTGCTGATTCAGCATCCTCAGCCTTGCCAAGCATTTGGGCTTTCAAGCCATTTACATCCAAAGGCAATTGGAGAAATCGTTTGACAAGCTTCATCCCGAGATGTTGGCGGATGCCCAAGACCGACTTTGTTACTCAAAGATTATGTTTACAGTGAAATGATTTAGGGATTGAGGGATTATCCAACATGGGCCCACAGCCCAACACCTCCAGAAGTACCAAATACCTAATGATTCCTGACAGCAGGAATCAATCTCTAGGAGCCGAGATTCTTTTTCTTTTTATGTTTGGGTTGTTTTTTTTTTTCTGGGATAAAACAAAACCGTTCTGTTCAAACAGTGCTGTCTACAAATCATTAATAAAGGCAATTGGCTGATTTACATCTGGCATTACAGAGGTCAGAACAATAAAACACAACTTTATTTTGCAGCTAACACACACTCTCTGCCATCCATTATCAAGGCTGTCAAAAGCTGGAGCATGAGGAGAAAGCAAGGTGGGGCACTGCGAGGAGCAAGATGGGGAGGACCAGGAATTCTTAGTGCTGGGGGGATATAGCAGGAGAAATGAAGCGGTGCATTTCTAATAGGTTGGAGGGCTTTGTTGTTGTTTTTGTTTAGAATGTTTATGACAAAAAGAACAGGGCTTTAGGTTGTTTAGGGGAGGATCACTGTGTTATTCCTATCAGGGAGCAGGTTTTTTGCTTTGCTTTTTGACGCTGGGTATGGCATTGGGTATTTCCCCATGGAAACCCCAGTGCTGTTAAGGAGATCTGGTATACAGCATCTTTAGAGCAAAGTTTGCATGAGCCCCATAACTGGAGAATTTCTTAATGAAAAATGTTTAGCAGCAGTGTTTTGCAGTGCTACCAGGCCTCTTGGTTTTGACATGCTGTTTATTTCTGTATGTGTAAGCCGCTGCATCTGGTTAAATGGAAGCACTCTAGCCTTCTCCAAATACCCCATTAGCAGAGTGTTTCTTCCAAGGTTGTGAAAATATGGAAACAAAGCAGTGGGCAGATGCCCACACAAAGGCCAAACTTCCCCATGCTCAGAAACCAGAGTGATAGGTTTGTTTGGTTTTTTTTTGTTTTGTTTTGTTTTTTGTTTTTTTTTTTAAATGCATCTGGTCCAATTTACTTTCGGTTTTGGAAAAATCTGACCTTAAATAGATGTACTTGAGCCAGGAGATGTCAAGGACAGAGCCTGAAAGCTAACTAAGGTCCAGATCCTACAAGCTGGTGCACACAGCTGCACTCCAGCTGACTGCAAGAAAAAGCAGACAGCCCCATACAGTTTGTTTGTTCGGATTATTAGCACAATAAGTGGTCAGTGCTAGATCTTGAGCTGTTTCCTCTCTATAGAAAATTACAGTTAATAAATGAATTTATCAGTCATACTCCTCACATATATTTTTTAAAATACCATGTTGAATATTGTGTTTTTTCTATATCCAAAGACTTTCCCCTCCAAAAGCAGAAAATGAGTCAAAAACTAAGCACACACACAAAAAATTGTGCTGCAAAAAACCCCTTCGACTTCCATGTATCATTCTGATCAAAACTCTGGTTAAATGCTAGACAGCAGGTCACAGCCATTTTCTTAAACTCTAGGGGCATCAAATTTTCCTGTCCATCCCTCAGCCTTTCAGGCTGCTTCCCGTAATGATGATATTGATTTTGATTTTAGTTTCATCTAGTTTTAGTCTGTCCCAGTGATGGACTCCCACTGCTCCCAACAGGAGATTATTCTATGCTCTGGCAGACCTCACTGATAGGAATCTTTTCCTGACATCCAACTTAAGTTTTCTTTTTTGTTTTGTTTAAACTTTTAATGCTTTGATTGGATGAAGTACTTAAAGCCAGGAGTTAGGGGTTAGAGAGAGAGAGGGGAGGGGAGGGGAGGCCAGATGAGATAAATTGCCAACCTACTAAAGAAATGTGCAAGTTTCCTCCCGAGGCCTGATTTTCTGTTGCAGCCATAGGTTTTATAGAAAATATATTTGCCCAGAATGCTTTGTAAGGAAAAGAAAGGGAAAGAATCATTATTTAGAGGAACCCGAGCTCAACAGGAGACATATCAAATACTTTCTGCATTGGAAAAAAAGATTGTCATTAAGACACAAGCTTTGGGTTAAATTTATATATATATTTTGTAAAGATCTTAACATCATGTGGAATTGGCTGTGAGTATTTACATGGATCGTTTTGCTATTTTGCCTTCCCATATTCCTGTGCTGCTGAAATGCCAGACCAGTCAGATGAGAAGACGACCCAGGCCACTATCCTGTCTCTAAGTTATTAATAACGACACCAGGGAAGAGCATAGGAACCATTGCTGGTCCCCACAGACCACCCTAAGCATTTCTTCTTTGTCCTCTTCATGCAGGCATTTCCCAGACTGGGAATCCCTGTAATCCTCCTTCCTACCTCTGGTTAGACTGGGTTAGGAGCCGTGGCAGGCACGCTGAAGATCAGGAGACTAACAGTTCAGAAATCTTCTGTGTTGCCCATTTTAATGCTGACTGGAGCTGCCAATGTTGTGCCCCCAAGGGATACAATCTGAGTTAATTTGTGATCCCAGACAGCTACAAACTCACATCAAAAGAAGTCAGACATAAAGATCTCCATGCAGTAATCTACTGAACTTTGTGAACAACTGAAAAAAACCTGCAAAGTAAATTGTTTGGGGGGAGCAAACAGTACCTAGGATACGGAAAGAGCAGAGGAGGAAAAGCAAGTTGAAGTTGAACAGGAAGAAAAATATGAAAATCCTTGAAGTTGAACTTGAAATCCATCCAGGACAGAAGTCACATACCTTTTTAAGCCCAAAGAAAGCCATTAGGATGATTGCAGGCTGCCTTGCTGCAGAACACAAGCGTCAGGAGCTCACCCAGTGATTCTCTCGTCAAGCTTAGGAACTTGTGATTTTAATTCAAAAGTACAGCCTTTGGAAAAGTTAGTCAGCTGCACAAAAGAGGATGACTAACCATACCTCTCAGGACCTGCTCTGATGACTAATTGCTCTTCTTGTTAAAAACGAGCCTCTAATTTGCAACATCAACACTGACAACCTCAAATTCCAGCCACCTGATCTTGGTCTTTTATCTGCTAGAAGGAACTGAAGTGGGTGTGTGAAGAAAAAAAAAAAAAAAAAGAGAGAGAAAGAGAAAAAAAGGGGTACTAAGCCTTTCTATAAAATGTTGGTTTTGTTTTTTGTTTTTGTTTTTTTTTTCTTGTAAGCTGCAGACTGAGGGAAGGGTAATCCACTAAAATAGGGGGAAAAAATATGCAAGAATGCAACATGGTGACCAAGGCAGGTATATTATTAGGGAATTACTGAAAGAGGAAGGGAGAGATTTAGATTAGGATCATTTGGATTTCATTATCTTTTTCAATTTTGGGGGAATGAGAAGTTAAAAACAATCTCTACCTTGCGTTCCTTAGGGAACAGGGAGGGGTTAGAAGGAATAGAGCAGTGATGAGAAAGATACTGAGATGCAGGGAACACCTAGGCAAGGATGTGGGGGTTTGGACAGAGCAGCAGCAAAACCACGAGAAGATGACACAAAGGACTCAGGTGCAAAACTGGACAGATGAAGAGATTTGAGCTGAAGAGGTAAATCAAACATGGTAACTAATCAAAATGCGTGGAGTGGTGAACCACCTGCAAGCCTGGACAAGGAGCCAGAAAAAGGCTAGATACATTATGTGTCATCTTCTGTGTCTAATTCTATGCTTCTAGCTAATAGACCTAAATCTTGACAGCTTAACTTGAAAGCAGTAAATTTCACTGTTGTTTTGCACAACAATAACAGAGAAATATGATTCAAACAAACACGACTTTTGCAAAAAATAACAAATAACACCCAAGTTAACCAAGACATTGTAAAGCAAGATTCCCCCCCTCCTTCTAAGTAGTTTATTACTCAGCTGTATAAAAATGCTGCTACTAATGAAAGGCAAATTGCCTATATATTCTGATTTTTGCATAATGAATTCTGAGGTCACAAAGAGTCTATTAAGAACAGGAATCGTAACAGGTGAGTTCTGGCAAGACATATGTTAAATCCACACAATTCGATAAACTTCATTCCCTTGACTAACATTTCTGTAACCAGTTATAACTGTGTCCCTTCTAAAAACCCTTTAATAAGACCCAGCATATAATTTTGGTGTCCTGGAAGTATCAACAGCCAGAAAGATCAGAACTCCTCGTTGACTGGTGGGAATTGAGGTTCATGCCCTGGGTCACTGAAAGGTAATTTCCTTTAGCTTTGCAATAAAAACTCTGTATTGACCTAAGACCTCCAACATTACGAGTGGCTAACAGCATCCATAAAAATAAAATGTAGGTACAAAATATCTGAATTTGAGTAGATTTGGTAGAATTTTATTAATTTATAGAAGTTGAAGGTTATGCCATATGTCACTAGAAAGTAATTTTCTCTGAATGTGCAATAAGGGCTTAGATTTGATTTATGACCTAAATATCGCAAGATATTAATACATCTCTATGCCAGATGGTAATGTACATGTGAGGAAATGTACCTTTTCTACCCTAAAATTGCAAGAATTTTCTTTAATTTACTAGGATAAACTCAATCAACGGCATTCATTAAATTTTGAACACTGAGTACTTACGTGGAATGTCCCCATCTCTCAAACAGATAGCTGTGTTATTCCTATATGAGATACATTCAAAATGTTTCCAAAAACTTGTTTCAGAGACAATATATGTGGTACCCACGTGTGCATCTACCAGGGTTGTCCAGACTTGACATACTTCTAGAAACAGACAACGTTTTGCACCCTTGGGATCCAATTTAGATGCTGTTGGGGATTACAGCTGCAAACAAATAAAGGAGAAATATATATTCAGAATCTTGTTACAGAAGCTAACAAACACATCAGGCAGGTTGGAGGGAAGGGCTCCTTTACAACTCCAGGGCAAAAATTCATGAGAATGCTACAGCTATTTTAAAATTTACCAATGCATTTTTGTGAAATGCAAAGATATCCCAAAATGTGTGTTCTAGGGACAAGAAGTAGTTCACCGTTTTCTGCTGTTCCCTCATAACTGCATTAAGTCCAGCAACTTCCTGGAGAGATTTTAATATCTTATTTATATACTGGGTAAACAATATGTACTTTTCTACCTCCAGAATAAAAGATATGCACCAGAAATTCCCTGGCTATCAGTGCATAAAATCAACCTCTATACCAATTCCTTTTAGAACTACAAGTATAGACTAAATAACAAGGGTTTGTTTCAAATAAGAATTTCCATCCCTTAGGAAACTCCAGTCTTTCAAGAAGTAGTTTCATCTTGAATCGGGAGATATTATTATGACAGTCACCTGACACAAGGCAGGAACCCGGTGTGTGATGGGAATTGAAGTCCAGCTGAGGAATGCAAATCACAGGGAAGAACAGAAATGCAAAGCACCAACTAACAACTGTTCCCAGATCCTCCTGAAAAATCCATTTTAATGTTGTTTCAGTATGAAACACAGTAATTTTGATTTCACAGGTGGCTGCTTTCATTTAAAATTCACCTCTCTTCTGCTCAGTGGCATTAACTCACCTTAAACATGACTTCAGCACAAATGGAAAACATGGTACGGGAAAATGATATAACTTCAAAGGTTAGGTGGGCATTGTTCACATGCATACTGTTGCGTGTTTAAAGTTTTGCTTCATAGTTTATTTATGCCCCAAGTCTCTCTGCTGCTCTTAGCAAGGAGCCAGAGTCGGATCCACGCTCACATTTCCTTGCCGGCCACTCGTGTTTCCAACACGGGGCTTTCAGGGAGTCCGGTGTTTGCCTCAGCCCTGCCTGTTGCATTTTCTCCCTGCACCCTTGCAGGGAGCCATCTAAATGGTCTGCAGGCTCTGGGAATTTGGGAAAGGCTTTACACAGATTAAGTTTCCAGCGAAAGCATGGACCAAGGGCCTTAAATGCCTTGTGATTGCCTGCCGGGAAGCCGATGGACATGTGAACGGTGGGGGTCCCGTCAAATGACAGAGGAGATGGGTTATTATTTTCCCTCCCGGTCCCTGCCATCCCAGACCTGTTATTTCAGGGCAGAGCAGTCAGCAGAGGAAGCGGAGCCTGGCTCCCCAGCTTGGTTAGCATTTCAGACGCAAGGCACCGGGTGGCTGGAGTGATGAGAGGCTGTCACACGCTGGAATGTTTGCTGTCTTGAATGAGAAATAACACTCTGAGAAAAGTCTCTTCCCTGCAAAGGTCCAACTCCAACCAGTTGGAGGCTGGGGGGGCTGGGGGGGGCAGTTATACAGGTTGGCAGCCAAATTCTCTCCTTTCTGGTTCTGGTATGGACAGAGGCTTACAGCATCAGCTGGGGCTGGGAAGGGCTGGACAAGATTCTGCAGTTACTGCTGAGCTGAGAAGCAGCATTACCGGGAGAAGTGAGTGACTGATGGCTGATTTGTCCTGAGCTCATGTCGAAAGAACAAGCTTCCTCCTGTAAATTGTTTTCTCCCCGCCTCAACCAAGAGAGAGCTGCTATTCTGGTGAAGTGACAGATGCTGCTACCAGTCATACGACTAAGCAAAAACGCTCTGATTTTTAAGAATATGGGATGATATGTTCTAGTATCCAAGAGTAATTTCTTACTATTTATTCTCACTTACCCCTGCTATCTATTTCTAGAGTTTTCCTCTTGGGTAGCAGACGCAAGTATTTTCTGCAGTCCTTCTTACGAGCCATAAGCAGGAAAGTACAGTATTTCTGCAAAAATACACAGAGATATTCACACAATACTGCATGTGCCAGTAACATCCCAGAGCCATTGCTGAGGGCTGGAGCATCACTGTCATATAGGCAGAATGGGGACCATGATGTGGGTGCAAAGAGAATCCAGTTTCACAGAAATTAAAAGCAGTATTTTTCCACTTAGGAAAAGGGACACACAACTGTCTTTTGTCATTTTCACATCACTACTCATCTTAAGCTGAGTCTGGGTCATGTATATGCTAGAAAATCAGGCACTGTTTCAAAGTGCATCCCACCTAGGTATAAAGCAAGAAAAGTATAATAGAGACAGGGATGTAGGGCAATAATGAGATTATGTGCATCAAAGTGAGAGACTGGAGCCAGAAGAGTAATTGTCATGGGTTTTGCAGACATCTCAGTGATGAGTTTGATTTCGGAAGCATTTTGGGGGAGTGTGATGAGATAGCCTTGTGGATATTTAAGAGGGCATGAGAAACAGCATGGGATATACACAAGGATAAGGTGTATGAAGATGGAAGAAGTGGGCGGGGGAAGACTGGCACCAGGGGCCAACTGAAGGTGAGAATCAACCTTTCCAAGCTGAATGACAGATGAGGCAGAGGATGGGTGAAGATGGACTGTGAAAGCAAGTGTGTGCAGCATATGTTTGAAGAGACAGAGAAAGGGTGTCACGGGAGGGGAGGGTATGGAGGGATGACACGCTGACAGCAGTGGGCTGGGACGAGGGTCTCTGCATCCGTATCCTGGAAAGATGTGTGAGTGGAGCCAGGCTGCATTTGATAACACCAGACGAAAGGGTATTAATGACCCTGCAGTCATTATGAGATGTGAAATGAGAGGCTGGACTAAAGTTTTAGCTGCAAGGCAGGAGAAGAAAGGTCACATCTATTTAGAGATGTTACAAGGGCGTATCCTGGATGCGAGGCTTCCAACTGTGATCTGGGCTGATGCCCAAGGTTATGGGACCAGCATAGGGATACACACACTGCAGGAGTGAGGAGGCAGGAGGAAGGCAGTGGGGTAAAAATTAAAATCTTTGCACTTGCCTTTATGACCCTGAAGTGATGGTTAGGCAGGCCCAAGGAGATGCCAGAGATTTCCTGGTAAAGTGATAGAAATAGAGAAACCAGTGTTACCCCAGAGAAACAATGCAGGTGGTGTTTATCCAGTGTAGAAATGACAGCCTGTTGCCTTACTAGAAATTGCATGGCACTGATTTGTCTTTGGATAATTGTTCATCTTATGCATTTTAAGTTACTCCTTGGCTACCACCCAGAACTCCTCAGACTAGCTTTGGCATCCCCCGTCTAAGCTGTGATCATTTTCATATTTCACATGTCTTGCCTTTCACGTAGGCACATGGCATGTTTAGGGTTTTCTCCTGTGCGCGGTGGGTACATCTAAAACAGGGATGCCACGGCAGTATTGCTAAGAGACGGGTTCTGCCCCAGGTCCCCATGAGCCAACCCAGACTGGGCTGTGGCTGTGGGGATCTGCATCTCTGCAGATGCTGATAGCTGTCATTACACTGCTTGATGAACCACGCTTTTTATTTCTCTGCTTGTCATTGCTCAGTATTTGTTTATAATAGGAACAGATTTCTAGGCAGAGAAAGAGTTTTCCACAGTGTGGAGTATAACATCTCTGTAAACACAGGAGTAGGACAGCATTTTTTATTCCCCTCTATCCCTAAATACAAACTCTATGACCAAACTTTTCCCAAGGGACCAGTCCATGTCTTCGTTTTCATGTAGTAAGGGCCACACCACCTTGCCTCTCAACAGCTGGACCTCTGATTGGATCCTGATCAGATCCTTCCCAACCATGTTTCTTCAAAACATCAACAAAGCAGGTGGTAGCCAGAGTTTGTACCCTTCCACCCCACCTTCCAGAGCCTCCGGCAAATAACAGCAAGCAATAACTTAGAAACAGCTTCTCTTGACAATGAAAGTCATTTTTTGTTTTGAAAATATCCTGTGCTTGGAGAAAAAGCTGAAATAAAAACTCTGCACCCATAATGTCTATCCTTTGCATTCACTTTGCCTCGGTGTCATCTGCTCTCCTGAGGAACCACTGCGGCACGCTTGCTGCAGACCCTGGCTTTATGCTCTTGACAGCTTTGTCCTCTTCTTCTTTGTGGGTCTGGTCTTTTAACAGATCAGCGTCTTTGATCTCAGTCCTCTCAGCCCTGTCAAAACAGCCCTGTCAAAACAGCCCTGTCACTAGGATTGAGAACGAGGAGTCCTTCACAGCTATAAACCTCCTTGTTACACTTGAGAGTTTACATCTTATCTGCACCACTCTTTTATATCTCCTGCTTTTCTTTTTCTCTCTTTTGTGAGAGCGGTGAGTTCCAGCAGGTGACTTTACACAGGTGCACTGAGGGGCATGTGGTATTCATGAGTCATCTTGCAAACATTTCCTCATTTTCCCTAAATTTTATTGCTGCAGTGCCTGACCACCTCATGAGACCAAAGCATGACAGGGAAACGTGAAACCAAAAGCATAGGGAAACGATGCAGTTTTTGTTAAAAGTCAGAAAGGATGTCTGTGAAACTTGAGTGATAGGTTTCAGTGGTCCTGGACCAAAAAGGCTTAGAAGAGCTTAATTAAATTTTATGCTAAAAGCATCCTATTTTCATGTAGCTAAAACAATCGAGATAAGCCATCACTATCCAAGGGTATATCACGACTCACTCTTGTGCAAGCAGCATCTAGAGAAAATGGAAAGGAGATTACTAAATAACTTTTAAGCTCAGTGGGCAGGGTTTTGGAGGAAAGACTTTGGGATTTAGCCTCTTATCTGCAGTTTTCCACTTTCAATAAGACTCAAGAGAGATAGGAGAACTAATTTCTTCTCTGTTTCCATTATAAGGAGCACATTTTTCCAATGTAACCCCTGGAAAAGGTATCATCAATCACTGCTCTTTTAATCTGGGAGTTGTGACTTCCAAGAGTTTGATGAATAGGTCCAGAAGTTACTGTAGTTTGTGACCTTCCTTTCTGGACAGATGGAAGGAGAAATTCTGAATTTCTAATACTTTATACCTCTTTGACTTTGATTAGGAGTCACGGTGTAGAGAAGATTTGGATAAAAATCCTGGCTGGATATTGGCATGGAGGAGAAGAGTGTTTGGCTGAAAACTGTAGAATTTGTCACTAAAAAAATAAAGTACAAACAACTCCACAGGAGGAAAAACTTCTTTGTGTGTGTTATCCGTCCCACAAAAAAAAAAATATTTTTATCATGCTTTCTTTGTGACTTAGAGGTATTTGATAGGAAATTAAAAAAAATAATTTGAACTACTATATATGTAATTTTGTATATAATTCATTTTGCCAACTGCAAACAGACTTATTTGCACAGATCCTGGAGGGCCAGCGCTCTGAAGTCCCTCAGCACTAAGAACCTGCACACCAGGCTGGAATATCTGTAGCACTGCAGAGTTTCTGGCATGTCAACAGCTGAGACCCAGGAGGGACAACCAGTAAAACCAACTTGTGTGCTATAATTTTAATATCAATGGATTTTAGAGACCAGATATGGCTGATATGGGGGTAATTGGAGGTGTAAGGGTAAAAATCTTCCAGCATCCCAGGCTCCAGACTTGGTGTCTTTGATGGCAGAAGATGCCTCTGACCTGTGATTAGTGTAGTGTGCCGGTGTGATCCTGCTGTAATTCTTCAGGCCTGAATCAATCATGCCAGCAAAATCGGTGCTTCTTTGATCAGAACAGCTCACTGTCCCGCATGGCTGAAGGTACAAAATCACCAGCCCTCCTGTTTGAAGTCGAACGGGCGTTCATAAATCAGGCTGGCAGACCATAAATTCATTTACCCACCAGAGACACGGTCAAAAGCAGCTCAATGGGCTTTTAAAGGCCTTTGTGCAATAATGGAAATAAACAACGGATGGAGGGGGTGCGAGGAGAAGAAAGCAGCATCTTTACCTTCTGCTGAGGCAGTGCTGCTCTGATGGAGGGTGGCCTTTCTTTGCTACTTGGCACTGAGGGGCTTTGGAGGCTGGGGCTGGATCTCCTGGAGCTGTGGCACAGCATCTCGTTGTCAAAGTGAGATGGGGTCGGGATAGGGCCTCCTGGGTCCCTTGGTAAAAGTCTTAAGCAGATCTGAAAGAATCCTACTTGGCACAGCTGCCACAAACTGTCTCTCCCGCCTGCTTCTGCTGGTCTCCAGCAAAAGCAAAATAGGAAACCACGTCATGGCTGAGTCCCAGCAGACAGGGGACTTGGTGGTTTCCTCAGTGAGGGATGTCTCCAGCTGAGCTGCAGGGACTCTCCTGCCTGTCTCCTGGCAGTGCCACATGTTTGTATCTGGATTCAATGTTACGGGAGAGAAGATGGACCATCAGACATCCAGACTCGCGTCTCAGCCCAGTCTATAAAAGCAGAGACGCTTAAAAAGCCTGCATCCATCCACAGCAAATGAAATCTTTCAAGTGCATCAGAACAAACCTGAGACATAGAATTTGCATGGCTGTTTCCCCTTCCCTGGTATCTGATTTCACCTGCTTGAGAAATATATATATATTTAAACGGTAGCACATCAACACTGCCAGTTGCTTCTAATAAAATAGTTCTGCTGAAATAATGCAGTGTCTGAGAGATTGGGTGTAATACGGTTAAATGCTTTTACAATCCCCCATTAAAGTAAGTGGATAGAAATTCATAAAATATTTATAGCATTTGAAAAGTATTCATTCACAGATCCATCCAGAATGCGAAGCTGGCCCAGCGCAGCAGGGACAGAAGACAGATGTTGATACCATGATGTTCCTCTTGCACGGAGAGAGAAGATGGACTTAGGTTAAATCACATTGCTGGAAAGTAGGAGGGTTGAGATCAAATGCTGTGCTGCAGTTTGTTTTAATCCAGTTACTAAACCAAGCAGCGCTCTGTTTTCCTGCTGAGTATGATGGAAATAATAATCCCAAACTGCCAAGGACGCTACATTTCTACCGTTCCTATCATGAGTCCAGGGGCATTTAACAAGACCTTGGAGTGGGAAAAGGAGCTATGATTTAAATCTGAGTGATGAGAGAGGGGTAGGTTGCCTTTGAGTCAGCGCTGAGATGACCTGATCTCTCGCTCAAAAGGCGTCTGGCTGAGCGGCTTCCTGTCTGTGGCGAAGGTAATAGCAAAGCTGGCTGCATCCCCCTCTTTGGCAATTATCCTCCAGTCCCCTGGGTATTAAAATCAGCTGGCACTTCTCCAAAGGCTGGGTTTTTAAAAGAAGAAAAAAAAAAAAAAAGAAGCTATATCTCTGGAATTGTTTTCCACTTGAGCAAAGTACATGTCTATCTGCTTGCATCGAGTCCTGTGTCTGCAGCCACGGACTGCTCAGTGCAGCATCTGGGGAAAGGCAAAAGCTCTTGGAAAGCTTAGGGACCATAAAAATAACTGCAGGATTAGAAGAGGTGGCTATGTCAGGGACTAGGATGAACTGGCTGAGTGGAATTAAATCAAGACCTGGTGTTATTCCAGCAGCTTTAGGTTGAGAGCAGCTTTGAACTCTTCGATGAAGCCGTGGACGAGGTTTTGATAGAAGTAATCTACAGCTGCAGAGGAGTAATCACCTCAAAAAGTGATGGAAGGGAGGAAATCTCCTCTTGGTACGGAAGAGGTGGGAAATGACCAGTGCAGCATCCCTGAGTGGCTGTGTCTGAGGTGTCACACCACAGGGGACTTCTGTACATCACACAGGGAACTGTTCTAGACTCATCTCTGTCAGGGAAATTCCTCTGGATGGAAGCGTGTAGGAGAAATTAAGGTACCTGTGGACTCCAAAGACCATTATCCTAGGGTTGAATTCCTGCAGTAAATATGCCAGCTGTTTCCAGAAACTGGATATTTGGGAAACAACCCATCAAAAAATATTCTCCATCCTCCTGTGCCAGGATGTTTTGACATCGCCTAGAAGTATTGGAAAGCTCTAGCAGTTCATATTCATTAGAGATCCCAATTCTCGTTCACGCCAGGTTCACATTCATGTCACTCAATTGACTCGATAGCAAAGGAGACGAGAACCCGGGCTCCTATTTCTCATTTTGCAAGAACAGTTAAATTAACCCTGGGGTCAAAGCCAAATGCCAGCCTCTCTGGACTCCTCCAGGATTCAGTGACTACCCAGCTGTATTTCAGTAAAAGTACGCGAGCTCGCTGTAGACTAGCAGTACTCTATTCAGAGTGGGCAAATTCTATTTTTTTTTTTTTTTTAAGGGCTTTGTAGTCTTCATCGACCTCCAACCTGCTGTTACCTAACTCTAGAAAGCTGGTGTTTCCCCTGTACACAGACCTTTAATATAGACATCCTCTCAGCTGGATACTGTCGTTAGGACTATAAACTAGGCATACTTTCACCTGTCTGAGGAGTTTGTCCAAGTCTTATTGAAAAAGCAGTCTTTTACTTCCCAGCCTGCACTCAGCTGCTGTTCTCGTTACACAGTTACTGTATCTCAACTCAGAGGCACATCAGAACCGAATCTCTCACCGATGTGTAAATTAGAGTAAAACAGGTCTTTGGGATCCATTAGGGAGAAAGTGTCAATCTAAGGTTATTTTTCGCTTAGGTTTGCTTCCAGTTTTCTTCACCTTGTTTTATCCTCTAGCATGGCAGCAAGTTGTGTATGTTTATTAAATGCACTAAATATTCCCTTATAAATATGTATTTATTTAGTCTGCTTTAATAAATATATATATACAAAGACATATTTATACATACATTTATAAATATTATAAACAAGTATCTATTTATACATTAGTATACTAAAGAAATACAGCTATTAAATGAATTAAATATAATTAAAAGCTTACTGTTTTCCATCATATTGGCATGTGATCTGTCTGTTTTCTGTCTCTGAACTATTACCCAAATTTGCTTGTGTGTTAAACCCTCATATGCTCTGCTTCAGGGAGTTTCTCTCATGCTGTACAACCGTGTATCTGTCTGAGAGGGAACAGGAAAGTCCATCTTCTGATTTATTGCTGATGGGGAGCAATAAATTTTCTTTAGGGGAAGCACCAGGATGTAGATCATAGATGTGGGAACTCTGGATCAATATTTTTTTCTTTTCTCCTATATAGGGTGTAAGTAGCCACTGATCTGCTCTCACCGGAGCAAGAAAAATAAATAATTTCTCTGTGTTATCTTCTTCAAGTCTGTGCTGCTACAGAAAGGTAAGTCCTGGAAGCTCAGAGACCTTTTTTTTTTTTTCCCCCCTAACCTTTATAGTGGTTTTCTAGCCCACACTTCTCAGGCCCACTAAATCTTTAGCAAATCTGACCTGTTCTCTGTGCAAGAAACCATCCCTGTGGCTTGTGTAGCTGCTTCTTCCACTGACACATGAAGGACAGCATTATAATCACTCTATCATCTTCTCTTCAAAGATGAAGATGAAACAGCAGGTTCCCAGCAGCTGAAAGAGATGCTCTAGTTAAAACCTGAGCTCAGGAGGAGTGGGAATCCCCTGCAGGCTTCCCCAAAAAGACACGCTCCCCAAATGTCCTTGGTAGAATAGCGAGCTCCCAGTGCCCCAGGCCAAGCAAGGGACTCTTTGCAATAATACATTATATTCATGTAATTCATACAATTTTATTCAAGAGTATTTTTCACTGCCTTTGTCTTCAGGATTGCTAGATCACTAAGGGATTAGATAAGTGATATCCGAAATAACAGAGATAACATACCAGGAACCTTTTATTTAGAATAGCTGTGATCATGTTATTTAGATTCTGGACATCTCCTGCTCAAGGATTTAAGGCCTCTTGCCAATGCTCATTGGCTGGTAAAGAAGATGTGTTGTGTTACAATCACCACAATCCTCTTGCTTGGCTAAAATCACATCTTAAATCCATGCCTGAGCCTGGAATTAGAACCTGCAACATGGACTCCTCCTGCTCCCTGTCCCCAAAATCTCCATGGCACAGCTCACATTCTCCACTTATCTGCCCTACAATTCAAGAAAACAGACAAACTCATGGAAATCTGCTCTAACCCTGTGGTAAATCTATGTAGGGGATGTGGTAACCTGCTACTTTCCATCAAGGGAAGATTTACCTAGCCAAGATGGGTAGATCTGCTTTTGAGCGTTAATGGATGCTCCCTTTGAAGACCATGTGCACTTTTCCTACACAGCAAATGCAGAACAACCTCTCTTTTTTTTCCTCCTTCTCCTCCTGTTCTCACTTACAGATGCTGGCTGCACAGCTGGTAAAATAGATAGGTCTTTCTAACTCTTTCATGCATGCTTGGTGAGTCCAGGTAGCTTTATAAATATGGTAATAGTTTCCAGAGCATGTCTGGACTGGAAATAAGACAGAAAGCCACAGAGGCTGGACTTGAAGAGATAACTGCAAAAACATCTCCGCTGTTAGGAGAGACTAAATCCACACTCCAGGTCAAATTAACTGCCTCCCCGCTCCCCCGCATTGGTATGGGGAAAGCTCTTGTGCTCACCTGTTTGCTGATTACATCCATGAAGAAAGCAGCAGCTCTTGTTTAGTTTATTACCAGAAGGCCCAAGCTTGTGATAAAATGCATTGATTTATACAATGGGAGATCCTGCCTGGCACTTCAATGCAGTTGTCCTGCTGAGAAAATTACAGATAAACTCTTAATTTATTCTCCCTTTAAGGTAGAGGGAAAAAAAAAAAAAGAGAAAGGAAAGAAAAAAAAAAAGCCCCAAACTCAACAACAACATTCTGATATGTGCTCACGGAAAGGTTAGTTTTTACCAATCTGCTTCTGAAGGCTGATTCCCTGCAGATATCATCCCGGGGTTGCTCCCATCAAGGGCTGGACCCAAGGACCATTTATTACAGTCCCTTCAGCAGATCTCTTTCCCTAGAGCCTGGCTTATGGTGGCATCTCACGCAGGTGGGTGGGACACCATCCCCTGTGCTGCTGGTGACAAGGATGTGTGCCCAAGATCACACTCAGGCATTTCCAGGACTCTCTGGAACAGTTACCAGAGGATAATCAATAGTGACTGATGGTTTAGCCAGGGGGGAGGCAAAGAGGAAAGCTGTGATTTCTGGGACAGGTTAGAGTCGTTTAAGACGAGGGAGGCAGAAAAAAAAGATGCAAGGGAGTGGCAAGAGGAAGGAGATGGATCTCAGCTTCACAAGCAATGCCTTTGACAAATGTTTGAGATCTAACCTTGCCTTAAAAAATTAATATTGCCCAGAGCTCAGAAGTAAAATGAAGCAGTACATCTAAGCTGCCAGGAGTACAGCGGTGGTATCGTGCACGCTTCTCCCGTGTTAGGTGTTTGTTTGTGCTGGGCTTTGGGGATGACTGACAACAAAAACGCTTGCTGAGGAAAGGAGTCACTGTTCCACAGCCCTGGCTTCCCTGGGAGCTTCTGGAAGCATCAAAGCTTTTTAACCAGTAATGGCTTTAGAGGCTGAGGGATGCCATACTGTGAAGGAATAGAGGTTAATGCATCCAGTGGAACAATAATCCAGGTCTCCTGGGCTGTATTTGGGTCTTCCAGTATCATGAACAGAGCCCTACACTTGAAATGAAGTGTTGTCATGGATTAGCAAGTAAGTCCAAGGTGAAGCCACCTCTCTCACATGACAGTTGAAGGTGTATCTACTCTGCCTCTTCCTTTTGATGCCTAATCTGGCACGGTCCCTTCTTTTTTCAAATACACTTTGGTTATTTCCCATTTTGAGAAAAAGATGAGCTCTTCAATTACTGGTGTCATGCTGTTTGCACTTTGCTATATTCTCTTGATTTCTACAATATTCTTTATAAAATAAGATGACCAAAATATATATGTTGTCCCTGTTCTGACAACAGAGCCGAACTTTCCGTATCTGGGCATTTGCCTCAAAACAGAGAACAGCCTTCCTGGCCAGTCCACTGGCTGTTAAGAAGACTTATCCAGCTATTAAGAAGCCTTTGAGTCTTTCCAAATTTGAATGGCCTGGCGTGATATCTTCCAGGAATTTTATTTCTGTTGGTGCAGCAACTGCACAGAAGCAATATTCTCTAGATCCTCCCTACACATGCGTTTATCTAGGAGTGCAAAAAAAAGATGGAAAAATATGGCAGATAAATAAAGAACTCTTCCTTTCCTGAGATTTTTCTTGATAATTGAGATGTACAGGACAGACTTTCTCAAGCTTTTAGATTTATTTCCTAAGGTTGGAAGAAATAGCTGGAAGCCCGACTCCATGCAATATTGTTCTAACCTGCCCTTTGTTTCTGACAGTGATGGATTTTACCCTCCGCCTGTAAAAAATCTTGCCCTCAAACATCTCTCCCGGGATAGCCATGAGAAAAATCAAATAGATGTGACCTCTCTGTCCACAGTCCTTGTTTTGGAGGACCACTGCCCAGCCCAGCCACTATTCTCCACCCTAACCTTTCTTCATGCAGTTCTTGAAGAAAGCATTAAAGAGAGTTGTGATGCTTATTCACAGCTTTTCTCCTGTCAAAGTTAACAGTGTTTCCCTCCTCAGCCTTGGCATCTTTTCATTTTTGTATGCTCCTTCAAACCATTTGTTGGGTTGGTATTTTCTCTTTCTGAATCCATAGCAGCTATCATTAATTAAATCGCAGTTCCCTAGGTGGTTTCCCTCTTTTGTTGCTGATCAGCGTAGCCAGTATTTATAACCCCCCCACTGCTGGAATCAAGAATTACAGGTCTCACGTTTCCCAAATCTCTTCTCCATCTCTCTCTAAACACAAGTGTTACCTTTAACAATGATAAGAGCATCATATGGAGCTTCTCATTCCTTTGGGGCCCAAAGGGCTTTTCAGACCGTGAAGGCAGATAGGCTATCCACTCATCACCTTGCAAAAGCTGCTCTCTGTGCAGAGAAATGCAGTCTGTGTCCTGTGGTGAGAGCATTGCATGACAGAAATGGCTTCTCGCGCAAAAGTGGAGGGATGCTCGTGCTGTGATCCTGCTGCAAACGCACCCAGCCAGCCTGTGCCGCTGGGTGAAGCTTGTGCCAGGTGTACAAATCAAAATATGAAAAGTAATGGCTATTGAGCTTATTCTCACAAGCTGACACTGTACATATGAAGAGCAGATTACCACAAAGGTTTGGCAGAGCAAGCGTGGCTAATGCAACCGCCGTCCCTCTTCAGGTGAACCAGTCTTGCCTGAATGCAGCCTTTCACCATACATTTTCCTCCGAAAGGCCGATCCTTTTCCAATTCAGCTTGTCTCCACCTCATACCCTGCTGCAATTGTTTGCTTAATGCTGTGTCTGAAGGAAAAGCATCAATTACTGAATCACTCGCCTCACCTCCCGCAGCACCATGGGCTTTGAGCCTGGCCCCAGCCCTCCTCACCTGTGGCTGATGTTAATTGGGTTATAGCAGGACTGTGGCTCGGGGCATATGAAGGACATTTTCACTGTATTTTAACCCCATCACTACTTGTCTTTATGTATTTCTTTCCCTCTTCCACTCCTTTCTTTGCGTTCCTTCCTTTGACGTCCTAATTCCAGGGCTCCACAGGATCAGTTTTCAGAAGGTGGTTCTTCTCCTCTGCAGGTACATATTGCTTTGTCACAGTCTATTTTATTTCAGAAATTTTTCTCCTGCTTCCATTTTCTTTTTCTTTCAAAATACATAGCTGCCAAAATGGAATCAAATTCAACACAATTTCTATTTAGAAAACTTTGATTGCAGGGGGAGGAGGAGATTAAATGTCAATGAATACATGACTCTACCTTTTATGCGAGGAATTTTGGCTAATTGTTGCATATATGCATATCTTTATACATAAAAAATTATCAGCCTCCAGAACACTCACAAATGTCTTTGCCAAGCCTGACAATGGGTGAGAAACAACAACAAAAAAAATCCTTTTGGTTTAGAGATGGGCTCTGAGGCCTCCATGTGTGGTCCCATGGCTGTTCCCTGCTTGTGAGGCTGTACAGGATCAGGGAAATGACAACATTTTCCCTGGGCAGAGGCCAGTGCTGATGCAGAGCAGGGGCAGAGCCTCCAGGATGGGGCAGAGGAGGCAGCAGCCCTGCCTGCATCCCCTTAAAGCAGCCAAGGAGTCCCAGCCCCCAGTTTGGGCAATGTGCCCTGAATCGAATGAGAAATCTGGAAATTCAGCCCAGTTCCCTGAAGTTCCTGCCTTGCTTTAAACGACAGGCTCCTTTCTCCTCCATATACATCTCGGTGCCGTTTCTCACTGTGGCAGCACCCAGTAGCTTTGCTGGGGCTGAGCACAGCCAGTCGCAGCCTCTGCGCTGGAGGAACCGCAGCCTGGACGGTGCAGGTAATTTGGGCTCTGTGTTTGCAGCATCGCCCTCACAACCGCCTTGTCTCTGCTGTTTCCTGGGGACCTGCCTAACGCTTTTGCTGGCCTCTTGATCCCTGTGTGTTTGAAACACTTCTTGTCATTTAGCTTTGCCTTCACCGCCACCACCTTCTTCTGCTCTGCTTTCGCTTTCCCCGTGACACTGTTTCACGCTGTTTATTGAAAAAAATCTCCTTATCTGCTCAATTGGTAGTATCAGTTCATGCCTCTTTGTTCTGTTTATCCATAGGGAAAAAATGGGGTAAAAATCGTAAATCACAGAAATCAAAAAGTTTGGACTATTAAGGTGTGTGTGTGGAGGAGTGGTGGTATTGCAGTTTTTCTCTGCCCAGCAAACACCCACCTGGAAATTAAGGGGGAAGCCTCAGATGGCTCTGAGCTCCAGACTCACTAATTCAAAATGTCCTTGATATTATAACAACAAGAATCAAGCCTATATAGGATGCTGCCAGCACTTTCTTCCTCTTCAGTTTTGTTAGGAAGCAGGAAGGAGCAAAATTGTTTCAGCTCCTCAAAAACAACAAAAGTAGGAATCTAAAAATGCACAAAGGTTTGGCATTTAAATATCACAGCTTTAGCCTTCTTAGAAATACCAGAGATACATAATGAATTATAGATTGGGCTGAGCTGCAACATCCACCCCCTCTCCCTGTCCTTTAGCGAAGCTCTGGTCTGACCCAGGGGTTTGGTCCAGGTCCATCTCTAATTCTGAATTCACTCCCACTGTGATCCCTGACTTTTTGTGTGCTCCCCCAGGTTTAACTGGGAATGTTAATGAACTGGGAGGCATTGTCAGGCAAAGGGAGTCAATGCCAGGGTCTGGACATTTGACACTTGAGCTCAGGGTGGGGTTATAGTTCCTGAGGCTTGGTGTGGGCTTTTTGAGTCTTTTTGTTTGTTTGTTTTGTTGTCTCCCTCCTGCTCCTCTAATAGCATTGTCAACACTCCTTCACATTACAGGTTAAAATTTTAAGATCTCCCTGTGCAGTGGTGCTGATCAGAATTCATCGGTCCTGAAGCTAAAGATGCGGAGAGAAACAGGGAAGATGCCAGCAGTCTCGATACCAAACCCCCATTTTTTACTCTGTCACCATGGCCTACTTTTTTATTTGTTTGTTTATTTTGCAGAGACACCATGACCTCACGATGTCTCCTGCATCTCAGTATCCTGTCCATGTTTTCTTTCCTCAGAAATATCCCAGTGGTCATAGGACAGAAAAGATGAGGTGGGAAGGGACCTTTGGTGATCTCAGACATTTTAACCCAATAGAAAAGGCATTGATTCTTCCTCTAATGATGCTGGGTTTTTTTGCTCCTCCTCATCTCTATTCCCTCCAGCGTGGGGCTGCACTGTCATCATCCCCTCCTTGTCTGAAATTCAGCCTTCCCACAGCCCTGGGAAGCCTCGTAAAGGCTTACTGGGGCTGGGGTGAGGATGGAAAGGTGAGCAGCAGCTGCTGGGGTTTGGGGTTTATGGCAGGGAAAGGATGCTCATCAGCAGAGGAAGGTTATCAGTCCCAAGAAGCACTTTCTCAGAGAAAATTGAAACTGTCAGACTGCCTGTGCTCCGTGCTCTGTTTCTGCTCTGAGATTTTTAATTATTATTTCTCGTTGGATTTTTTTTTTTATCCCTCCTCTCTTAACTTCATTTGAAAAATGTTGTCTGCAGATATAAAAGCCGGATAAATCACTCGTGACCTTCAAACATGCCACCTTGTGTTTTCCTCCTCCTACTCCTCTTGGGCCAGCCCTGAGCAAAGCTGTGCACTCGTTTCCCCTCAGGACCCTGTGCTCACTGACTTTAGGACCTTATTTTCCTTTGGGGAAGAGTTTGCATACCTTTCTACTAGCACTGGGAATGTTTGCACAGCCGGGACAAGGCTCATCCCACCTTTCCCCCTTAGGTCTCTCCTCTGTTTCCTCTGTGGGGCAGGGGGAGCGCAGGACATCCTGGGACCATGGCACAGCCTTTTTCTCTCCCCTCCAGCCCAGACACGTCCGATCAGTTGGCAGCCGATGAATTACCATGTATGGGGTAAGCTGCAGAGCCATACATACAGAGCATTTGCATCTTCTCCTTTGAGCTGTTTCCCACCTTAAACCACTGAGTTTTCCCATCACTTCCTTCCCATTTTGTTGCCAGAGCTTTGTCTCTTATTGCTTAAGCATCAATCCTGCACAAGCAGGAGACACAGGACACAGACGGGCTCTGTGGTGATTCAGGGTACCAGCATCTCCAGCCTACACCTACTGAGCACCCCCCCCACCCTAAAATCCCTTCCGCAACACTTGGGTGACGGTGCTGCTCCTCAGATCCCGGGGCTGCTCAGTGCCCAGGACAGTGGGGACAGCAGCAGCGAGCCAGTGAATGGACCTGAGACATGGGCCAGCCAAGCTCTGCTCCATCTTGGCAGTGCTGATTTGTGAGGCAAACGGAAAATGCAAGCAGCTTAAATTTCCCAGGACCCCTGACAACAGCCGCAGTCCCAGAGTAGCAAGTGGACATAATCTTCTTTTGAAGGGCACCGCAGGAGGATGGCAGGCTCTCCGGAATGGCAATGCTGTTCCTATCAGACAGCGCAGTCCCACCAGGAGGATGGTCACCCTCTCATTGATTACCTTTTCTCCGCACCATTTGGGACAGATATATATATAAACAGAAAGGGAAGTTTGTCGTGGTGGGGAAGACATACTGGTTTAGGATTCCCTTTGTTTTAAAGATAATACTCACAGAGAGACCTCCTGAAGTGTTGGAGTTTGGGGTTGTTGGTTGGTGGGGATTTTTTTTTTCTTTCAGAGCCAGCCATTCAGTGAAAAGCTTTGACAAAACAGATGAAAAACATCTGGAAATGCATAAGAAAACAGGGTGTGAGATGGAAGTGAGAACACAAAGGGCAGCCAGGATGTCTCTTAAACTGCTGTAGCCCTTTGAGACTTCCCCAGGAGAAGCCCACAGCAAGCTGAAGTCAGCTGGGTGGGCTAACGGTACGTATCTGAAACTGCAAAGCCAGAGATAGAAACCCCTGCTAAGGTTTTCAAAGGGCTCAAACCGATTGTGTGGGATGATTTCTGAGCCTGATTCAACTCGTAAGCATACACATATTGAACATGAGAGGCTTATTTCTTGCAGACTGAAGTTCAGTGTACTGAAGACGCAGGACACCACCACCATGGCCCATACGCCCATCTTTCGCACAGGGTTTTTCCATGGTCATTAAAATCCCGTTCATGGAAGTGGAACTGAGAGATAAGGGATGAGAAAGCAACTCACTGGTGGTCCCTGACAAAGCCGCTGCCAACATCAGTAATCAGTAACAAGCCACAGACGATGTCTTGTCTTCAAGGCTGCCTTCTGCAGGCAGTCTCATCCGGCCCGACACCACCTGAACCTCTTGTTCAGCAGGAACCAAACACTTGCAAACCCTTCAGACAGGCAACTTGCCATAGCCCTGGCCTGGAGGACCAAGGACCTGCAATGAAAAGAAAGACAGTCAGATGCAGAGACGTCCCATTGTCTCCCCTCAGATCTGCCAAGACCCACCCTAACAAAGTTTTCCTTTTTTTTTTTTTTTTCTCTTTTTGCATTTCCACTTTCCATTAAGCCTCCTCAGCCTTTTTATTAAGGTTTATTTTTACCTCAGTGCAAGAGGTTAGGAGCACGCAGCTCTGGCTTTGACTGGTTGGCATTTTGTGAAGATTGTGTCATGTGGTACTCCATACCTACCCCAAAATAACTCCCTGCGCACGGGAGCTGCTTACCCACCTGCAGAGACTACTTATTCCCAGCCTTTTTGGTTTTGTTTTAGGGGGATTGCTGGGAATGATGGTGTGGGGGGGCAGGGCGAAGAGGGGTGGGGAAAGGCAGGATGACATTTCTGCTTTTTCAAATAGATATTCCTTATGTTTTCCTCCCTCCCTCTTTGCCATGGGAGAGGAAAAGCAAGGAAGAGGCAACATCTCTCAGCATCAAGCTGGCCCGGTGTTTGACAAGAAAAAGTTTGTAAAGTGTTGGAGGAAAGAAAAGATTTGTTTTAGTGATGAGCAATCACTGGAGGGCATTAGGAGAATCCTGGGGAAAATCAATTTGATTTAGACCAGCACACTGCCGAGGGAAGGTCCCCGCTGAGCCTGATGTGAGGTCCTCGTGCTCTCAGCAGGAGGGACGGGGACCTGATGGTTCCCAGCAGTGGGCTTTGTCACAGCTCTTCCTTTCAGAAATGGAGCAAGAGCAGGGAATGTGGGGCTGTAAGGTGTCTCTGGTGCCGGTGTCGCTGCTGCTGTGGGACTGATGCCCAGGGAGGGCTCAGCCCCAGACCACCGTAGCACTGCCTCGCTCGCCTCCCCTCCTCCTCCCAGGGAGATGGGGTTCTGGTGGCAATGGCTGTCCCCAGCCTTCGCATGGGGACACACAAGCTCAGAGGAGGACTCGGCCATTCCACAAAAATTCAAGTGAAAAAAAAATGTCATCCTGCCTGTTAACCCCCTGCTCCTCCTGAGCCACTCACCCGCACAAGGAGACCGGGCTGTTCCTTGAGAGCCCCCCCCCAAGAACCGGCTGTGCCGCACCGCTGTATGCTAAATGACATATGTTACAATTTCCACCCCAAACCAAGCTGTCCAGCATAACAAACTCAAAACACAGCTGAAATGAATCAGTTGGAGTATATTATTTTCAAACTCTTTTCTTTGGAGTCTTGACTTTTCTTTTAGTGAAAGCAAATGACATCTAGAACCTGTTTTTTCTCCCATGAACATCAAAATAAATACTGACAGCCTTATTTTCTGCAAGCCATCTCTTTTTGTGTTTTGGTTTGGTTTTTTATTCCTTTTTGAACTGGAAAAAAAATACAGTAAACTGTTTCTCCCCTTTATTTTAACCATTTTTTCCTTCCAATCAGATAAGGAAAGGAAAAGGTTATTAAGTCTGAAAATTCCCAGTTAGGCACATTGCACTTAGTAGAAGTTGATGTCCAAATTCCACCCTTTGAGTTATTCAAAATCCCTGTTGCTGAAGCTCAGAGGGACCAAACTCCTTGCTGGAGGTGATCCGATGCCTTTCCATGCACATCCCGCACCCTGCGCTGCCTGGGCAAGGGGGTCTCATCCTGCTGGGTTCACACACGTGCAGAACAGCACAGCAGGAGTGACAGAGCTGGAGGTAATACCGCTTTAAACAGATAGCTGGGGGATTCGTTTTCTATATTAAAGTATTGATTTTTCATAAACTAAGAGCACAAAAGGCCATGGAAAACAATCAAGTCCCAGTGCAGGAAGCTGAAAAATTAGACAGCACTCTAAGCCCTCGTGAATGTTTTTGTGCCGAGACTTTCAGTTAAAAAAGCCTTATTTATAGGCAGTGAACTTCAAAAATATCAGAGGTGTGGTTCTAGCACACTGGAAGTCTGTTTCCTTTCAGATGGGGTGCTGTGGATCTCCCATCCAGGCAAGCAATGTCAGCAGAACCAGACTCACGAGATTTCTTGTATGTTCTGCTTATGGCTGTGCTCAAACAGCTCAAGATCCTCAAAACAGCCTTTCTTTTCAGCATTTCAGCTGTTACATTGTCATCTTGTGATGGGAAATGAGATATGCAGAAAGACAGAGAGAGAACACACTATTTCCTTTTCTTCACTTTCTCTCTGCCTGTCTACAGGAAGTCTAACTTCAATCGGACGTGGAGCCAGAGAAGTTCAAACCTGAATTAAGGTGTCACTTGGTTTCCAGTGAAAGTGATGAATCGCTGGAAAATCCTTTTCCGGGAATGTGGTTAGATTGCTCATCCTGAGACTGGTGTTAAAGACTGCATGTCTCTGCCTAAACCATAACTCAATTGAGGTTCATGCAGAAACCAGTAAGTGGAAGAAATCTATGGCCTTGGTTATACAAAACAGCAGAGCAGTAAATCACAGTTGTCTCATGTTTGAAATTTACAGAGCGATTAGATTCATAATTTGTTAGATTTCAAGTTTTGGTTCTGGATCATTTTTATTTCAACTAAAGAAAAGAGAACAGTAAGGATTTTGATATTGTGCTTAAATGTAAATTAAGGCACTGTCAAACTGGGTTGGAAATCACATCTGGACGAAGACTTCACCGGTCCTTAGCCTTGTTATCAGCATGGAACTGGAAGCCTGGATCCATTTCTAGGAGGTATTTGTGTAGAAATCAGCTTCGTAGAGTTTTACTCCAAGAAGGGACCAAATCCCCAGACCAAATGTATAGACTCTCCAGACTAACATGCATAGCTGGCAGATTGAATAGGATGTTCTCCCCAGTTTCTTTGTAAGAAAACAAGACACACCAACAAGGAACAAAAGAACAAGCAATAATTAAGTGCTCTGATTTA
>WHYT01017005.1:114302-144266 GCA_009806455.1 Tetrax tetrax
ATGTGGACATCCCTTGTCCTCTCTCCTAGTATTTCTTGCCCCATCCAGATTTTCCAGTACGTATCTTCCTTGTTCATCCTGCAGTTTTGACAGGGTAAACACCTGGGTAGGAGCTATCTGTGTTCACTGGGCACGTGAGATCAGCTCTACAAAAAACGAGCAGTCAGTTTGAGGAAGCTTTGTGCCATGCTTGTTGGAAGTGTTGTGTGGGCAAGTAAGCGGGGTGTTAGAGCCTGAGTCTGCAGGTCTGGGTTTGCTTCCCAGCTGTGCCACTGACTCGCTGCCTAACAGAAGGGATGTTACGTTATGTCTTTCATTGACCGTATTTGATTTCTGTTTTTTTCTCTGTCCAGAAGCTAAAACAAGTCTCAGCCAAGCTTTCTAAGGGCTACTACATCATTATTACTAACAACAGAAAGTGACTTTGAACGTGAAGGACTTCCAGAGCTTCGCAATAGCTCTTGCATCCAGACTTGTAGAAATCTGTGATGAATAGCCGATGATTGCTCTTTTGGAAGGACTGGGCTTGCTTCAAGTTTAATCAGTAAACAGCTTCTGATTATTTTTTCTGTTCTGTAAATATCCCTCGGTGTTTTTGAGGTGACCGTGGCCTACTGCTTCTTTAACACCATGAACTCGGCCAAATGCATGACACCCTCCTCCACTCTCACACGCCCACTGAATTACTCTGAGAAATAAATGCAGCACAACATTGCCCTGCAATTCAGAGCTGTCATCCAAGGGTGACCAATGACTCCTGGAGTTTGTTGGGCAGAGAGGCGGAATTTGTCCTTCAGGGACAGTGACCTTCCCTTCCCATGTGAAGAACTAATAATACTTTCCAAACAAGCTGCGATACAAAGCTATTGTAAGCAGATGGGCACATGCAGACAGATTTTACGTGCCCTGAGATTCTCCCTCACTTTCCTACGATGAAGGGGATTGAATTGTATTGGTATCTGACTGTTTGGCTATTTTGACAAACTATCATTGAGTCAATGTTTCAGACTTCATATTGTCATAGTGTTAAATATTACTTTTTTTTTTTTTTTTTTTTTTAATACCTCAAAACAGGGCTGAATTTATGTTACACTGTTTGGAAAAAATTCTTGGTAATTCTTTCTTTGTATCAGACAATTTATACATTCCAGCTGTTAGCACTCAGGCAGATAATGGTCATGCATGTGTCTGGCTCCAATAGTAAAATACAGAATATAAAATCCCAAATGGGATAAAATACAAGTGCAGGCACAAACACTCACACCAGGCAGTGGCTCCTGATAGGCATGCATCTCCCTCAGCATGTGCTATTGCAAATTCAAGTAGTCATGGTAGGAGAATAAATATCTAATAACAAACCATAAAACCACCAAAGTCTCATTGTCTGAACCTCAGTGTCTTGTGCTGCATACATGATACCTAAGATTTTTCACAAAAGGGGGACCAAGGACAGGTTCTCTATATAGTGAGGCTATAGAATATTTAAGCAATTTGAGATATTTTCCATCCCTATTTTCTTTAATATTAATGGTGGAAGAATTCCAGTTCAAGAGGGTGGATTTCCTGGTAATCCACGGTGACTCTGCCAACTTTCCAAGAGCACCACAAGATACATCCTTTCAGCAATGCCTTTGCATGAATTTGAACCATTTCTGAGTCACTTAGGTCTGTTTGTGGTAGCAGGAGGAGGAGACTTGTTTCTGCAGCCTGCTGTCAACAGTTTGATTTAATGTCTGATTGCATTTAATTTGTGGCAGCAGCCCAGATGCTATGGCCATAGGTGCCTAGAAAATCATTAAGCAAATGCAATAAGACACATGGAAACCTAAATCAGAGCTCAAGGACACCTGCATCCTGAGATATTGTCTCATAGCTCCAGGACATTTGACCTTAGCCTTTATTCCATGGTCACGAGCTTTTAGCAAGTGATTGGAGAGGGACTAAAGATTTGCAGAAGGAATGTTTTCTGCAGAAAATGGACTGACCTATTTTTTATGCTAACAGCGCGCTGCTTCCTCAAGTTGAAGCTTAAGCCGTGGGTTTTCACACAGCTGTGAGGTGACAGCCTTTACTCCTCGGGTAAAGCTTAACAATGGAAGAATTGTGCTTTTTGGGCCGCGAGGTGGAACTGACCTAAAGGTGAAAGGCAAGGTCTTTACACATGTTGAGCAGCATTTTGCCCCGTTGGATAGTATTTTAGAAGGCCTGAAGGCAGAAAAGCACATCTCAGTGTGAATAGATGAGGGCCTGAAAGAAAGACCTGTTCTTATTGCTAAGATCTAGGAAACATGGCTGCAAAAGGCTCCCCTGGAAAGAAATGGAGAAACTAAAATTAGTTTCAAGTAAGCAAATAGAAACAGTCCATTTTGAAAATGTAAGAAACCCTGCGCATTTCCTGAAGCATTTCTTTCGTCATTATTTCAAACTGAACCATAGAGCAGATCAGTAATGAATTTATAAAACATGCTTTTATTGCCCCCCCCCCCAAAGTATAATGTGTTTGGAATATCTCTAACTGCAGGAATATGATGCTAGATTTGAACACTCAAAATCCTGTAAAGTTGACAGATATGCCACATTTGAGCAATCTGGACCCTGGCCGTGACATGATATTGTGCAAAAAAACCCCACAGAGGCAGGGAGATAGTATCCGCAGGCTGTTTGCTTGGATTAATCAGGCTGCTGGGGTCTGCCATAGGGGTTTGGAGGTGTTCCTGAGGATGGCTCTTATTATCATATCGATTCCTTTCTGCTTATAATCTGTTTGCTGCAAATCGAAAACTCAAGTGAAGTTAGTTCAGTTTCAGTTTTCATCTTTCCTCAATGCCAAATGAATTTGTTTCCAAAGGCGAATGAAGATTGACAAGGCTTCTTGCTTTCTCTAAACGGTTTTCCCATTTCTGGAAATAAAACCTTGGGTCTTTCTCAGCCAGAGGTGGAGAATACTCATAGGAGAGCAGGTTTTGGTGTGTCTACACTGCCACGTTCACCCTGTATCTCAGCATCTCACTCAAGCTTAGACTTTTGGGGGACTTGAAGGGCTTGTGCTCTGGCTCAGTTCTGGACTGGCCAAAATAATTCTTGGGGTGGAGAAAACAGACTTTTCATGTGCATGAAGAGGAGGGTGAATCTGTTTCCATACAGAGAGTATGAATGTGTCTGGCTTGCCTGGTGAAGCATACTGAGGTGCAAAAACCAGGCATGACCCAGGTACTTCCCAGAGGTGAAACTCAATGCTGTGTAACTCTAAACATGTAACTTCAGCAATTTTTGTGGCAGGTGTAACTTCTGCTGCATAGGAAACACAGCTGAAGATGCAGAAATGGTTTTTCAGGTGTATGGAAGAGGACTAAGCAGAGCAGGGAACTGCCTGTTCCAATGCAGCTCTTCCTTTCTGTAGCAGGACCCCATGTACCCCGTGGAAACCTCCCAGTCAGGAGCCCAGAAGCAACCCAGAGCTCCTCAGCACACCAGAAGGATCCAGCTGATCCAGCTGTATTGCGAAGGAGTAAAGTGACTTTGAAGGGCTCCGTGCAACCTGTCAAGGCATCTTCAATACTTTTCCCTGCTAGAATATTCACCTATTTGAGGCTTCACCTGCAAAACCACATGCGTGTGATATTTCCAGCTGATTCTGTCCCCCCCCCCCCCCCCCGCAGAAAGCCCAAGAGCACGAACGGGTTAAGGCATCCAGCTCTCTGCTGCTAGAACATTTTGAACTGAACCGCTGCAGGGATGGTAAAACAGCGCCTGTCACCCGTTCCCAATCTCTCTTTAATGTAACCAGAGACTTAAATATAACTGAGTTAATCTTTGAGGAAAACAGAAAATACTGTAACAATAAAGGTTGTAACGTGGTTACAAATGAGAGCTACTGCTCCCCTCTGCATTTTGAATTCCTGGGATAATTCTGCGGAGCTTCATTACCAGAGTATAATTGTGTTATAGAACTCTAAATCACCCTGCTACACTTAACTGGCAATAACATTAAGATAGCGCAGATATTCATTTTAATTAAAACATAGCCTCAAACTATTTCCCTGCTCTAAGAGGCAAAACTTTTTTCTCCCTTTTTTTTCTCAACATCCGAAACTTTCATTTGTTCCCAGTGTGTCTCTGCTCACCAGAAGGTTCAGAACCGAAATGCAATTAAGAAACACCTTTCTGCAAGCCATCTCTTTCCTGTGAGCAGCTCTCTCTCCATATGAATGACTCTGCTGCAGGGAGAGGGACGGCTTTCGCTGCAGCGTGACCTGCATCTGTCGCATCCTAGCAAAGCACAGATGATCTAAACTGAGTATTTTATCTGATTCATGCTAGTTGTAGTTAGCTGTTACATTTCAGACCACCTGGCCAACCCTTGAAGCCTACAGAGGCTAGTATGGCTAGAAAAGTCAGCTAGAAAGAAGATATGAAATGCTAGCAGCGGCAACTTGACAGCCTCTGTTACTAAATCTTGATCTTCATATCGATGCAGCCTATCATGCAGCCCAAGGCCCTTCCTAGCCTGGTGTGTATCTAGAAATCAAGAACTGGAGAAAAGTGGTTTTGGAAGGGTCTTTTGGAAGAGATATCCAGTCACGAGATGAGCAAATAACATACAAGTGAGCTGAAATACCTTGCGATATCAGGTGCTGAGATCCCCAAAACACAGTAGAAAAATATATGTGAAGTTGGCATGTGTATGTTTGCTTTAGCAAACTGTCCAAATTCCTTCCAGATGCGCAACAGTTCTATTCCCAGTTCTGATTTGCAGGTAAACCTCAGCAAAGCTCCACTCACTCTGGTGATGAGAGAACTTGGTTGCGAAGAGGTTCCACTTGAAGCCGGTTTCAATTTAAACTCTTCCAGTGCAATATAACCAATGGGGATCTTGGCTAAGCTAGAATATCATTGTGTTCTCCAAGATCAGGTAAAAGCTGTTTCAGCCTGCATCTGCCACTGAGCCTTGCAGAGGGCTCATCCTAGCCATGAGCTTGGTAAGAAATGTGGTTTTGTCTTTTAGAGCAATGGTTCAACAAGAGCTCTGGGTCACTGCCGAGTGCCTGTGGTGCTGGAAGATTCCTCTATGCCTATCCCTACTGCTTTCTCTCTTTCAGACCAATGCCAGTGCTTCCCCTCTGTATTTAAACCTGTCTTTATGGTTTAACATCTTCACATTATAAATGGATTGTCTATGCATCAGCTTCCTCAATAAGAAACCAACAGAAATGAGGAAACAGCCAGGGACACTTTTTCTATCAGCGTGGGAAAAAAAAAAAAAGTCATATTGGCTTTATGGAGATATCTTTAAGTTGGCTTTGAAATGTATAGAAAATAACAGTTAATAACAGTTTACAAATCTGGGAAGAACCAAGACTACTTATGTTGTGTTCTTAGTTGCAGAATGAATGATATTAGAGATGAGAAATGACAGTCTTATGATGCCTCAAGGTTTCCATGCAGGGTTTTCAAACATTTTTAATTTCTCCAATTTAACTTAATTTAAATTTTACTTAGAGGTAATTGGGATGAATTAATATAGTTACAATTATACAGAAATCAATCCATTAATGTCTGGAAAATCTTGTTAATATGGTAGCAATTTCATGGATACAAAACAAAAATCTACCCACTTAAAATAATCTACATAGTTCAATTTTAGATAATAACAATAAAAACCTTCTGAATTTATATATATAAAATCTTTTTTACCCTATAATTTTTGTGGCTGATTATCATTGTTATTGCAGCCATAGTACCTGACAAACATCAATAATCATTTTAGCTTAGGGTCATTCTTTTAATAGTTTTGGGTTTTTTTTTATTGCTTCAGACTGTAGTATTCAGGATTTGGGCTCCAAAATGTTACTGCTATACATATAAATTAAAAAGCAACCTAACAATCAGTGGGTTGTAATACCATTTATTTATCAGTCAATATTGGCAAATAATATACCATTGATACATTATTAGCATATTATTTGAAAAATACTGTTGTTATTTTGTTCATTTTGAAGATGATTGGAATTAGTAAATGGTCTGAATTACAAGAATCCATGTAACAATTCTGCTAGAATGCTAGAATCCTTTTTCAGTTAGCTTGAGGTTATCTCTTTGTCGTATCCTCCAACTCAAGTTAACATCCTTTCTAGGTAGTAGCTTCTAGCAATAGTGGCAACATTTATGGGGAAATAATCCACAGGGTCAAATGTATTGTGCTGATTGGTGAGAAAACCACAAAATTGAAAGAATATAGAGGAAATTTACCTTATGGACTGGAAGTGATTGGATATTGTCTGATTATGTGGAACCCATTTTTATGAAGATGAAAACTTGGTTGACTGCTCAAGGGTAAAGATGCTGTAACGTGTTAAAAAATATTAATGAGAATCTTAGAATATATGTTGGGTCCAATTAGGTTAATAATGCATGGAAATTATCAGAAATGCAAGCCTTAACTAGAGGGCTTCCAAGTAAGAAATTTTGGTGCAAAGAAACTTATTAAAAAGTACCCAAAACTGCACCCTGGTTTTCTTTGGAAAGCCCGTCACTTAGATTTGAGTGACAGGTAACAAGGGTTTGTGAAATGCCAAATATCTCAATCTAAATTATACCTGACATGTTTCAGATTTGATAAGAAATAATAGGCAAACCTGATAAGATTAACTTTTGATGACTATCTAAAACTTTTCCAAACTATCTGTACACCTTATATTAAAAAGAGGGCAAGGACTATATATCTTTTAAGTACAGCATTTTTTGAACGTTTCCTCATCCTTACAGGTACGATGGGAAAAGCATGAATGCTAGCATTTTGAGGGGTTTTGGTATGCAGGCATATGTGCCGCATTTCAGCAATTCCTTTCCAGAAAGAGAGGAAAAAAACCCTGTTATTTTCCAAAATTCAGCTCGAGCTTCCAGAGGTGTTTATATCAGATATGCCAACTGTTTCTCAAATCAACAGACAAAAGCAGAGTCACATTAGAGATATTCAGAAATCAGAATTTCAGTTCCAGCAAAATTATTTCATTCTTCAAAACAAAATCCCAAGCAGACAAAACCAGTCTATTTAGTTTATCACAGTAAGTAGAATTTTTCCCACAGAAGCCAAAACACAAATAGATGATATTTTATTCGTTTGAAAGCAATTGAGCCTGGGGACTAATCAGCTGAGGATGAAATAGAAGAGTAATCACTCTGAAGCAATTGTAATGGAGGAACAACATTATAACTGTACCATTTTCTGGACCAGACTCCTCCTCTGAGAACTGAAAGTGCAGGGAAATACACTTTTTCTTTTCTTTTTTTTTTTTTTTTTTTCCCAGACATGTTGGTTTTGGTAAATAGATATTTATGTGAAAAAGAGCCTACTTTATTCCTGCAAACTTTTGATCAGCTCAGCCCACAAATTAGTGCTGACTGGCAATTACCTCAGAGCAAAATGAAACCCGAACCACGCTTGGAATTTTTTGAGACTCTGACAAATGTGACTTCTGTGCAAGGGAGAGGATTACAAAATGCATTATGGTTTCAAATATACAAAGTTATAACACTGTGGTGAGTGAGTCATTTCCCATCGTCGACCACCACCATCTTAAAAAAGCTTGGACTTAATGGTTAATGTGGTTCCAAGTACTGTTTTACTGAGCCCCTCTTTTTTTTTTTCCACCCTATATCATTTCCCTTCTTCTCCATTCAAAGACTGAGGGATTCTGGAGGCTGGTTGGTACAAAAGTGCAGATGCATAGCTCTTGACCTGCCCAGGTGGCCATGGAAATCATCCTTGTGGAGATGGGGCCATTGCTCACAGCCTGTTCCTTGCTTTTGTTCTCTCTAATACCACTCTTTTGACCCTTAATAATACTTGAGATGACTCAGTTATTTCCTGGCTCTATTCACAGATCATGGGCCTTTAAGCTACTTTTAGGAGCCCTCTATTCCTTTTTTAACCATGTTTCACTTCCTGGGAGATGACAAAGTCCCTGTGACTCACAAGAGGACTCGTTCTGCTCATTTTAGTAAGGCTTCTTCCAGGAGAAGCTGATGTCTGCAGTTAGCTATGGGCATATCATGATAAGATTAGCCGAGGTGTTTGCAGTAATCAATGACATTTTCTAAGTGTAAGACCTCTTTTGAGCTCCAATTGAAACAAGTGAACGTATCTGAGTGCAGAAGTACAGACATATATGACCTCAGGATCTCAAATGTTTTGCTTGTTTCAATAATCTACTCTCATGAAGAAATATGAACACTGGAATTCTTCTATTTTTTTTAATGAACAATATGGCTGTCTGGAAGCAATATTAATCAATAACTAATTTCATAGTTGGACAACTGTTTTTAATGACTTTGTACTTTTGATGCATTGTTACAAAAGGCTTCGGATCATTCCCATAAGAACTTGTCAAGGAAAGGGCAAATTCATTTACTTGTCATCATGTGAGAGCCAAAAGGCTCATTAGGCTAATTAGGAAGAGAATCATTTGGGTTTTCACTCATTCAAACACAGCAAAAACCTCTTGTTCCTGATTCAATGAAAGGAATTTGCTGTACCTATCAAAATAAGGGTGCTATGAGGGGATATAGGACAGGTTAAAGCTACCACAAGTTGGATGCTGTAGTTGAGATTAAATAACTTGTTGCTCATGTCCAAAGTGATATCTGCCACTGGAAGTCATCAAGCTTTGGCACGGCTTACCTGAATTCATTTTGTACCAAATCTCCCAGCTTTCAAACAGATGTGGGAGTTTTTTGTTCATCCTATCTTTTTTCTTGCTGTCCTTCATGCATATAGTTTTCTATAGTTCTGCCTTGGTAGTGCCCAGAGGTGGCTGCATTTCAGTGGTGGTGAAGCATTACCAGTGCAGCCCTGTGCAGTTTTTGATCCACACTCTCCAGTTTTCCTGGAGCACAGAGGATCATCCTCCGTACCAGGCACAGTGCTGACAGGCAGCCCCAGGCAGGCAGCCTCCGAGCTGGAGAAAGAGCAGTTATATGGGAAAAAAGAATGGCTTGATGGTCCATGTTTGTCCTTTCCTATCTTAAAAAGGGATGTTGATGCTCCAGCAGACACTTCTCATTGTCTGCTACAATGCTTTTTGCTTGCATTTCACCTGGGCAAAACCAGGATCATGGGAAGAGATGAAGGCAGTATTCTTTGTGAAAATATCTAATTCATCAATCTAGGCATCTAGGGGAAGAGATTAGCAGTACTTTTCAGTTCAGACTCAGGAAGCAAATAATTTCAGCTAGGACAAAAATACAAAGTTAAAATTAAGAAACAAAAAGAGAGGCCAAAACATTTTCCCACATTTCTGTTTCCTAACAAAATGCTTCCACTCTTCCTTCTGAAATAACACTTTCTTTTTGAAAAAGGCCTCTTTATCCTTTGTTACTTAGAAAACAGGAAAAAAAAAAGACAGGAATAAATGTCTTAAAATATAAGTAAACTTTCAGGTTTGGGTCAAAACCTCTTGTTGAATAACCTCGAAGCACTTCTTTTGTCCATGATTTTGCTTCAGTTTGACCACAGAATCAAGTGAGTCATTATTTGCAAAGCTCGAGATGCTGGTGAGTGCTGACACTGCTGACTGTGTCGGGGATGCGAGCACGGCATCCTGTATCCATCAGTTTAAAAGAAAATGCATTCTGTCTATTTTTCACCCCCACTCCCTTCCCACTGGTTAAATGAATGAAATTAACTCCACGGCTTTATTGTCTGAGGCCAAGAAAAGTTAATGGAACCGCAAGAACCGAGACTGATGAATGTCCTTGTGATGTTTTTTGCAGGGAAACCCAGCAACAAAGGCAGCTTGCGAGGAAGGCTGGGCTCAGCACAGAGCCAGGCTGCGAGCCATCGCATCAGCTGGGGAACCCCACAGCCCTTTGCCAGCACCACAGCTGTATCACGATGTTGGTACCACACCGTAATGGTACCATGCCGTAACAGCATCCCGAGGTGGGTCTTGCTCAATCATCCAAAACTCTTTCATCCCCTGGATCTGTTTCCATGTCTACTTAGTGGTAAGGATAGTTCCAGTGTTTAAGGAGCAAATTGGGTAGCTCTCAATCAAGCTGCTTACAGCATTCTCCATTTGTAACAAATAGAACATCACTATCACTAGCCCCGTGTCATCCCAGAGAAGGTCATAGCATGCAACAGTATTTGGCCATGGAAATTAAATTATTTTCACCCAGAAGCCACTGAGAAGTAGAGGGAAGTGCTGGTAGTTATGCTCACCACATCACCTGTATGGTGTTTAGTGAAACCCAGCCCTAAAAACTGTCATGCTATCTTGGGTTTCCTGCTGTAAATCCTTGTTCTTTCCTTTTCCGCTCCTTTTAAATGCAACAAAATGCTCAGCTGCTGCTTTTAATATGCAAATTTAGTAGCCTTATTTCTTTTCCCCCTTCTTTCCTGATACTTTATTTCACTAAGAAAACTTGAGCAAGTAGGAAAAAAAAACCAAAAACAAACCCCTTCCTCCAAAGGCTTTAAAACAAGGTGATGAAAAATAAATTCCTGCTGCTAAAATTTGGATGTAGGACATCTGTGTGGAAATAAAAGTAACATTTACCCCCTGTGTGCATTCACACTCTCCAGCTCACTTCCTCTCACTTGCTTCCTTCAGCTCTTGTTTTACATAAACTTTTTATTGGTGATGGACTGAACAATAAAGCTGGTAACAAAGCAATCAATACGGGTTACTCAGCATGAGTTAGACACAATATTGGAGACTCACAGCCATGTAAGTCAAGGAATAATCTTATTCCCCATCCTTTTTAAGCAGGAAAGGGAAAAGCAGAACTGGATTGTACATCAATTCCTATCTTTCTCTTTGCTTGTTTCCATGGTTGTTTACACGCTGCAGCCTCTTCTGGCAGGATCAGAGCATGTTTGGGTCACATGGCTAACCATTAAAGGACTTCTCAAACCCTCTGTTGAAATATTGGTCATATTTTACACACTTCCAGGAATGGATCAGAGCAGGTTTAGGTGTCTGAGTAAGCCTGCTGTATTGCTACTGTTCAGGTTTTTTTAATAATAAACTAAGCCATTGGAGGGAGTTGTGCTGTTTTGTTGTGTCGACAATGATAAGTACACGGAGGAGGATGTGAACTGTCCTCTTAGTTGAGGACTTATTCAGACTGGAACAAGAGCTGAACATGTATTAGTCTCCATGTCTTGATTTTGACTAGTAACAACCAAATTCCAGCTCCCATTAAAAAAAGAAACATTGTCCCTAAGCCTAGAAATGGTGAGGAATATCTTGAAAATGTGATGATGTCTGCTTGAGCCTGCAGCCAGCCCAGAGCAATAGCTCAGAGTCAGCTGAGCTGCTCCATCTATTACAAAGGTATGGTACCCTTGGGACCCACTCCTCCGAGTGTCCCAGCCAACGCTTAGGAGGCAGATTGCCAGGGGTGGTAGCACCAGAAAATATAAGGTCAGCTCCTCTGCTCTTGGAGTGAGATGAAGTCTCCCTCTTGAAGATTTACTTGAGGTTGGAGCATCTCTGGGTCCAAAAAGGACAGAAATGCAGCAAGGACCTCTTTCCTTCCAGTCTTTTCCTGTCCTGTTCTTTTCTGCTGCCAGCCCTTCAACATGAGAGCAGTCTCTAGCTGGGTATTTGTGTAGTATTTCACATTTCTGTAGGACAGAGTTAAAATTTAAGCTCCTGTTTTCCCTTGCACTTCACCAACAAAGCTGGAAGATGTCGGTGTAGACAGTGCCATTTGGAGATCGCTGAATCCCAGGAAAAGCCAGATGCTTCCCAGAATATCCATCACTCTCAGCAGGATGAGCAAGGGTAGCACGTGTATGTGTGGGGAGGATGTTGCTGCCAATGTAAAATAACTGTGTCAACAGCATTTCCGAAGGATATTTTTAGCTTACAGATTCAGTATCTTTTGTGGGCTACAGTCAGACTGACACAATAGACTCTTAATGACTTCTTGGGGACTTCATTGTCTTTTTCTATACACAGCTTATTAATGTGCCCTCCGTGCCGCTCATGGATGCAAGAGCCAATAACGACTTCAAAGGGGTCATTGTGGTCCAGAGCATCTGTACGTAGGAATAAAAAATAAGCTGAATAAATACTAACCCACTAATCCATGGCACAATAGATTGTAATCAGTCTATCAGGGTAAAGATTATTTTTTTACAGCATCTTTTCAACCAAGGCATTTTCAGAACGTCTTTTCATCCTAGCACTCTGTAGACATTATAAATTGATCATCTTAAGTCCTTTGACAGAGCAGAGAGGAGCAGAAGTGCCTTTAGTGGTTGGAAGCTGGGACTAGCTTGTAACAAGCAGAAAAGCAGATAAAAAGTTTGATTGTCTTTTTTCCCTGGAGGTTCTGTAATAATCCCACAAAAGCAGCTCTCCTTGGGCATTTGAGAGAGGGGGCACATTCCCATGGAAACCACGTGCAAGAGGGACAGGGCCCTGAGCAGCAGGCAGAGAGCATCTCTGGCAACTTTCAGACCAGTCCCTTCATCTACCTGGAGTCACTGGTGCAAGGATGGACCAAAATTACAGGAATAAATTACATTTGCCTGGATTTATCTGATTGCTGTAATGGCTGATTGAGCTAGGAGTTTTCCAGAGACAGAGGAGTTTTGATCTGCTGGAATCTCCTTATCTCCTCCTAATGCCTATCACACTCTGGTGATAAAAGTTAGTGGTCCCCAAAAATTGTGGAAGATGGTGGCTTTGACACCTCCCTTCAAATCTTATTTGCCCTTACCCTGTGTGTTATATTGAAGCTGCAAATGGTACCAAAGGAATTATATGCTGCTGCTCAGCCATGTACACATCTTTTAGTTTTTATGTTACAGGATTAATGAAATATTGGAATGACAAATCCTTGCAGAGTAAATGACCAGAAAAGATTATTATTCAGTGAGTATATCAAAGATTAAGGTGGGGAGGAGTCACCTGCCCTTAAGGTGGAGAGGAAAGGACAACGCAGAGAATCTGTCACTCCCTGTAATAGGAGAAAGGACAACTTTCAGATGTCAGTTTAGAAAATCATTGTAAATAATTAATATATGCAAACACTGCAGGAAGTCCAGCAAGGTGTTGCAGACACCTTTGCTCGCTGCAGCCTCTGTGTCCCCTATTGCAGAAACAGGGAGAGACACCAAGAGCTCTGGATGTCTGGGGAAGGCAAAGCTTCCCGAATGCCAGGCCATTGGATGCAAGAGTCTCAGCCGTGGGCATCTCCTTGCCCCCACTGCCTGCTTCTGTGGAGCTCCAGCTTCCTCCACACCACCACACTGGAGGGGATTTTGCAGAATGGTACCTGCAAGCTTCGTACGACGGGAGCCAGTCTCTTCATGCAGTGAGGACAAGGAGCTTATTTGTTTTCCACTTTATGCAACCTTTTATAAACTTTCCAGCCTGGGCTTGATCTCTGATGTGGTGGAATGAAGTAGTTTTTACTCATCTATAACTTTGAGCATGATTTCTGGAGCAATCTGACTCACAGAAGGCTTTCAGTTTCCATCGGAGGTGACGAAACTGTAAAGTTGTCAAATTCCTTAATTTTAAGTTGCCTAGCATAAGAAGTAAAAATCACTTGAGTCAAAGCACATGGTAGTTATTCCCTGGAAAACGATGTCAGAGAACTGAAAACGTTTCTCTTACTGTCACCCTGTCCTTGTTGCACTGATTTTTGATGCATCAATGCCACTTTTCCCAGGAAAGGATTCCTCACAGCACGCAGCAACGGGAAGCCACCACGTGCATCTCACTGTGGGCATCTGTATCCAGGGGGACTTGATTAACTGTGCAGGTGAATTTCTGGAAAGCTCACAGACACTTATTTCTGTCAGTTTGTCTCTCTCTGAGAAGATCTACCAGCTGCTGACAGAAGCCTTTGCACAAGATGATCTGTTTGACAGCGTGATCATCTTGACTATTACCGTCCATACTGCAGCAGTAACTAATCCAAGCCCCTCAATAATTTCAGCCCAGGGAAATGACTGTGCTCTGAAGTTACTAGGATGGGGCCTTTAGCAAACCCTGAGAGCTTCAAGAAGAGTTTGCTACATTTGATTGTTCAGATATATTGCTGAGATTATCCCTGTCTGTTTCTTTTTTTTTTTTTTTTTTAAGCTAAAATACCCAGCTGCTGCTGTACTCCTGCTCCATAGAGGGCAGGTGGAATTCAAACCCTGCTGAAAGGAGGAGATTTGCCACCGACTTTGGGACTTTTATGTTCTCCCATCTCTGCAGCCAGCTCCAATTTAAAGTTTTTCTGATAGACTGATTGTACGAATGGCTCAAGTGTATTACGAAAATCTTCCCATCTACCTTCTCTAATCCTGCCCTCTAAAATTATCTTGGCACTGTCTCTACCCATAATCAACAATGTATTTATCCCTCCCATTGTGCCATTATACACCACGTAGCTAAACCTCAGCAGATTCTCCAGCCCTGCCTGACGCCTTTGTAAAACTGCCTTTCCGTGGAAAAACAAGCTAAAACCTAATCCAAGGCGATAAAGGAGGGAGCAGCAATCAAAAGCATGGAGTGTCCTGCACTCCCTTCCTGCACCCAGTGCCTAAATCACAACACACCTTGCAAGATTGTACAGTGTCCAAACTACTTCTGCAAAAATAGCAGACAATTCTGTAAAACTAGAGCAAACTGCACCCCTGCTGAGTGCATCAGAAGAGACCACATCACAAAAAAAAAAAAAAAGTCAATGTTTTTGCTTTAGCAATGGTTTTCTTCAGGCTACTCTATTGCAGAAGTGCACAGCAGTATCCTCCAGCTCTTGTCTTAAATACCATTGCAAATCAATTACCTTTCAGGCCATAAACTTCACTTAAAGAGACAGAACACAGCCAGACCTCTCCTGGCAACAAAACCAATTATACTGATGCTTCAGCATCTTAAGTTAAGTCTTGTCTGCGTGTGTGTGTGACTTCTGATTGGGATGGGATTGCAGAAGGAAGTTGTCTTAAACTGCATCATTTGTAAACAAAACACAAGCATATTGATAGCAAAGTTAATCTCCAGAGCACAGGCAGCCAGCCACCGTGGGGAAAAGGATGTCTGAAGGACAGGCAACAAGCACTGCCACAGAAAAGCCAGGAGTGAAGAAGCAGCTGCCCCCAAGCGCTGCCCGTTGGAAACCAGACATTTCCGATTCCGAGACAATCCGTAAAAACCAAATACAAATCATCCAATTCATTCCCTCATACGTGTTAATATTTAATGCCCAAATAATGAATCTTTCAATAAATATTTAATGCCCAGACACCAACATATATGGCAGAGCAGACCAAGGCCTCTAGTAATTTAAAGCGGCTTGTTAAGAGGACTGGATATTGCAATTTGGGATGTGGCAGAAAGAAAAGGACCCTGTCACAGTGACGGTGTTTTGGTGCTTGCAAGCAGGAGGGTGGCTTCTGTGGAAATAAGCCTCGCATAACTTCTAGCAGCTTTGTGCTTTTCTGCCTTATGCCAAGGCGTTGCTACCTGCAGCCTAGGTTCTTGGAGAAAAACACATTTGTCAAATCCAAGCAGCAGGTGCAAGGCTGACTGGTAACATCTCAGGAAGCGTCTGTCCATGCACAGACCCACTCAGAGATTTAACACTACCCTCTATGCATCTGGCGTTCCAACCCTGAAAGAGGTCTCTTTCCAGAGGTCAGATCTCTGCATTCCCACTGCTATTACTCCCTTTCTGTATCATCCCTCCGCAGCTGCTGGAGAACATGGCCCAGGAGCACGTTCTGCAGATCCTTTTTCTTCTTGTGGCCAGAGCATCCAGCCTTTCCAGTAATTGCTCTGTGAACTACTACTGTGCTAAGCGGGTATCCATTTTCCTTGATGCTGCATTAACCCAGGGTGAAGTCCTCCAGCACGGTAGTGCACTCTGATGGCTGGACTAAGTATGGATGCTGAAAAAACCCAGCTACCTCAGGGCAAGTGGAGAATGGGGAAATGCAGTTATTTCTCCAGCTTTTGGTAGGGAAGGTCTATTTTTTTTTACTCTGAACAGGCTACACTGGCACTCCTGACTGGATTCTTTAAAATCAGCACTTAGGACATCTCAAAATAAATCAGTGTTTCTTGCTGAGGGGGATCTTGAGTGTGGAAATAGCCCTTGAAAAAGCCACCTTTGGAAGAAATTTTGTCATGGACAGAATGGAGCAATCTACCTCCTTACAGTGGGGTGAGAGATCACCTAAGGTGATGTCATTTGAAGAAAAATCATTCCCACAGCCTCATATTGCAAATAATCTATGTGAGAAGCTGCAGGTGCCTGGAAGACAGGGAGCTGCCACTGTACTTTTTTTCTCCTCCTTTTCCAAGATGGATCTTCTAACAAATCTGCAGATTCAAAAGGCACACATGTGAGTGCTGTCAGACCTCAAGTCAACACCCAGCTCTCCTGAGTTAGCTCACCCACACCAGAACATCTGTTTTCGGGTCGGGTCAGAATAAACCCTTACATTCTCAGTGGCACTTCAAGCCAGGCACACAGACTTCTCCAGCGATCCAGAGTTGCCACTTACTTAGCAGCACTCGCGCAATTCTGTGCAATCCCGAGTGCTGGAAGGTGCTTCAGTTCCTCGAATGTAGCACCGCACATCACTCACAGTGGGATGCAGCTGACATGTGCCCCTATTTCTGTAAGAATCTGCATTGTTCTGCTAATGCATCTCCACTCGCTGCTCTGACTATATTCTCCCCTGTGGAGAATTTACTTTCTATCCATGCAGGGTGGTTTCCTCAGCATTTCGTTATGTAACGCTCCGGGTGGTAAAGAAACACCTTGGCTGATTGAGTCCCCAGCTGCTGGAGTGGGAATACTGAGCTCTCTGTAGATGCTGAGCGCTCTCTGTGATTCGCAGGATGGATTTCGCTGGCGGGGCAGTTTGTGTTTCCCTAAGCAGTTTTGAATCTCAGCTGAAAGATGAGTGAGTGGCCAGGGGTGAGAATGCTGGTTTTGGGTAGGGCTGGCTGGGATGCTGGTTTAGACTTATTCCTTAGTGCCCACAGTGTGTATTTAAATTGAAAATGTGGACTCAGACACCACACATTAAGAGTTATCACTTTTCAGCTGCGGCTCCGTGCCTGATGTGGTACAGGCTCCTTCACTATGGCAAACGTGAGGTAATTCACCCCAGCTTATCCCCTAATAAAGGAGCTGCCTTTGCAGCGGGCTCTCGAGTCACACACAGCTCCTGCCGAAGAGCTAACATGATAACTTAGTGGCCACAACTTGACCCTGTGTCTGAGCGTCATTCTCTTTCCAGCTGGGGAAGAAACACAAATTGAAAAGTAAAATCCATAGCTGCCTTGGAACCCAAACATAAAAGCTCGTTAAGCAGCTGGTGATATACTATTGCAAGCTGGGTGGGAAAGTCCTACCATGCATAGTCCTTCCTTCAGCCCTAGAAGTAGCTGAAGTTATTTAGCATGATCATCTGCATGGATGATGCTTTCTGACTTAAACAGATTCTTCTTCTGCAGTATAAACAGCTCTAGCCTTTACCCAGTAGACTGGAATGGACTCAAATGGGAAACCAGAGAAACAGCAGATTTCTAGGACTGCGTTTGCATCTCACCTACCTCATATTGCAGTCAATTCGTGTAATCTGTGACCACAGTGCTGAAGGAGACAGCACTGCTATGTTGGGGAGTGCTGTTGGGCTGTCAGACAAAACTTGCAACAGTGGGGCTGGGTAAAATAAGGAAATAGATTCACTGGGAAAAAAATCAAATTATGTCCTCTATCTGGAGGGGATGAACTGGAACATGCTGAAAAAAACTGAGTGGAATTTGCTGCCTGAATACCGCGAAGCTCTTTGCAACCATTTGGAAATTAACTGAAGCAAACCAGCTCGATGTACAGCTTCAGGGAAGCAAGCTAAAGCATCTGCAAGGCTCCTCCTTGACTAAGGGTCCACTAGAGATCAATTAAACCAATTCCCTGCTTTCAAAGCAATGGAGGCCATTTATTCCCTGTAGCAGACAAATGCTGCCCTGGCAGCGGATAACTAAGTGGATTTAGTGCATGCTTTTCCTCCTGATCCTTTCACCAGCCCTGTGCTATTCCTGCACTCTGGCCAGACAGAGAGCTTCAGTCTTCTGTACTGTCAGCTCATCTTCCCTTTTATTAGCCCATATCAGACTGTGCCATCTATCCTTGTCCATTAAGAGCACAGAGGACTCCAGTGTCCTGCATGTCTGCCTGCTGCGTACTCTGACCCTCACAGAGCTGCAGGGCTGTCCACTCCTTAGCTTTTTTCCCAGCCCCATGCATGCTCTGTCCTCCTGAGTTTTCCAGCTGACAGGCTGGAAACCATCCTCAGGATGGTTCTCAATATCCAGCTGAAATACTTCGGAAACAGGTTTTTTTTTCAGATGCTGTGACTTGATGCTACAGTGGGACTTTGCTGATTTACATCAGTTGAGGATCTCAAGATGAGTTGAGATGCTGATATAACTGTTTAAAATGCCTGCCATCTGGGTTTTGGTTTATCCCATTATGTAGAGCCCAATGTACAAACATCAGTTTGGAATCCAAATCCAAAGTGATGGAGAGCAAGACGAGAAATCTCTGTGTGCCGCACAGGGCTCTCCTGCATCTGTCCCATCTCCTACAACTCAGTCTGCCACAGAAACATGAGGCACAAATGGCTCTATTTGCTCACTTCCCAAAGTCATGCAACAGCCTCAGTGGGAATTATCTTCAGTGGTGGAAGGGGACAATTACCAGCTAATGAAGCACATTTTCTTTTTTCTTCTCCACCATAAAGCTGCATGGAACCTGACTCTCCATCCAGGCGCGCAGAGAAAGTGCCGAGCGCTTGCAGAACGGGACCCCAATCAGTAGTGGCAAATGCACTTAACATTCCTGCTGGAAAATGAAATGACTGATACCATGTAATTAGGCCTTAATTATTTATCATTTTTGTTTAATTATTGCCACTTGGAAGTTAACAGGTTATAAAACTCTTGGGCTGTGTTTATTAAATGTTGGTAGATTATTAGGAAGTAAGTGTCATTTCTGAACATTAATGAAATATCTGTGGAAAGCCCATGGCCAGAGGCACTCCAGCACGGCACAGCCATTGCACGGGGGCTCAGGGCTAATTACGCCTCGTAGGCAGGGCCCTGTGCAGTCAGAAAAGGGCAAAAGTCAAAAGTACCATCACTACTTTGCACCCAAATAGGTATCTTTGCCTTTGCCTGATATCATCTATATTGAGGAGAGGGATGTCATCCAGAGGGACCTGGACTGGCTGGAGAGGTGGACCTGTGCCAACCTCATGAAGTTCAGCCAGGTCAAGTGCAAGGTCCTGCACGTGAGTCAGGGCAATCCCAGGCACAAATACAGGCTGGGTGGAGGATGGATCAAGAGCGGCCATGAGGAGAAGGACTTGGGGGTGCTGGTGAACAAGAAGCTCAACATGAGCCAGCAATATGCACTTGCAGCCCAGAAAGCCACAGCATGCTGGGCTGCATCCCCAGCAGCGTGGCCAGCAGGTTGAGGGAGGGGATTCTGCCTCTTTACTTTGGTCAGAGGGCTGGAGCACCTCTCCTGTGAGGCCAGGCTGAGAGAGTTGGGGGTGTTCAGCCTGGAGAAGAGGAGGCTCCAGGGAGACCTGAGAGCAGCCTTCCAGTGCCTCAAGGGGGAGCCTAGAGGAAAGACGGGGAGAAACTCTTCAGCAGGGCCTGTTGTAATAGGATGAGGGGTAATGGTTTTAAAATAGAAGGAGGAAGATTCAGACTAGATATCAGGAAAAATTTTTTTACGCTGAGGGTGGCGAAGCACTGGCCCTGGTTGCCCAGAGAGGTGGTGGATGCCCCATCCCTGGAAATGTTCAAGGCCAGGTTGGCCGGGGCTCTGAGCAACCTGATCTGGTTGGAGATGTCCCTGCTCCTGGCAGGGGGGTTGGACTGGATGGGCTTTAAAGGTCCCCTCCAACCCAAACTATTCTATGATTCTGTGATCTATCATACAGGTTGGGAAACACTCCTGGTGCTGAGCAGAATGTATCCATGCTTGGATTTACCCTGAGCTCCTTTCATGTAATTGCAGCGGTGGGATGGGGTTGTGCCATCGCTGTTGTTCAAAGTGCTAGTTTGGGATAAGGTAGTCTGCACCGCTCTCGGTGTTGCAGGCAAGGGAAGCTCTGAGCAGCAGAAAATGACAAGATAAAATAAATGTTCTCAGAATGTAATGGTAAACTTCACAAGGGAGAGCTTATGTGGGATGAAACCTGAATGCTGCTGATAGTTACTGGTTTTAAGATTCTGAAAACTGAACTCAAAACACAGTGATAATGCTCCAGGAGCAATAAAACACCTGTTGTGTTTTAAAATGTGTCTCTAAAAAAGGAAGTAATTATTTCTCTCTGTTTAAAGCACTGAAACAAGGAGCAGTTTTTCCTCTTCTATGGACACAAAGATAGTGCCATTCTGCGAAGCTAGAGCTTAAGCACAATCCACAAATATTGTAGGCACGTTTGCTGATCCGAGCCTATAGCACTGAGCAAAGGCACAAAGGAAGCCTGAGGTAGCACAAGGCTTTGGCTTCGTTTCCTCTTTCTTAGTCTCATATCTCCATCAAGGATCCAGTCTGCCTCTGCTGAACACAACCCTAAGCCTTTCTGCTTGCCTTAAAGTGAGATAACCCCCCGAGCTGCACGAGAGCTGGTGTCCCAGTTGTTCTTTACCCTTTCAGAAAACACAGGTTTGGCAGGGATGTCTCTGCGCCGATCCTGTCCTCAGTTCTTCCCGCGCTGTCTCCTCCCATGGCCCACGAACAAACCAGTGCCAAGGGATTTGCCTGCAAACGCCAGTGCTACACCTGCCCTGCTACTTCCAGCTGCCAGTTCCTAAATTATAGATGGAAGGATACTTCATCAGAGCATTAAAGGGTAAGAAGTGTCATTTTGTACTAACCAAAACTTTCAGGAAGAAGACAGGCTGTAAATTATTTAGGGAAAAAGTCGCATTTTATTCTGCTGGAGAGTGTGATGGGGAAAAGCAGGTTTATTTTCTTCCCTCTCTCCATGGGGAGAAAAACTGCAGAGGAGGAACAGCTGCTTGTTTACCTAAAAGGCTCCCAGTGAGCTCCCAGTTCTCCCTGGTATTATGGTCCTTTACTAAGCCATTATTTCTGGTGTGAAGAGAAATGGATGTCTGGCCTTCCTTTCCCTTGGAAGGATGGACCCAAGGAGTTGCAGAGAGGTTTTCTTGCCCCTGCTGTGAAAACAGATTTTGTGTTGGAGGAAACACAGTTAATTGCCTGACCTGGAGCACTTCTGCCAGGGGAGAGTCCAGCCTTTCCTCTCTGGAGCATCTCAGCCTCCTTCAAGCTGGTTCACTCCCTTTGCACTTGGGTATATAAATAAATATTCTTACTTCTCAGAGACTCACTAAAATGCTCTTCAAGACCTCTGTCTAAGTCAAAATATCCCACCTGGTTCCAAATAGTGTAATTTCTCTGGAAGAAACTGCAATATTTCTGCTCAAATTGATTTCACAAATGGGGATGAGATTTCTTTTTCATCCCTTCCTCCCCTCTACCTTCTTCCCTAGTCTGTGCAAGGGGATAGTCCCCAGCTCCCCCTTTCTGCAGGACTCTCTGAGGTCCTTTTCTCTCCTGCCTAGGAAACACCTGCATATCCCAGGAAGGTGCCAGCCTCACAAACACGAAAACCCTGCTGTATTTTGCCTCCACTCCCCCAAGGAGAGTTAAACACAGAGATTATTTTTAAACCCAACCAGCAGATTAGCATCTAATTTCACCATTTCTACACTGACGATGAAAGATGGGCTGGGGAGAAAAACATTCCATTTTTTCCCATTTCAACCCCGCACCAGGCTAATTAAGAAGCTGAGGTTAAAAAGCTCATCATAAACTGAACAAGTTCCAACCCAATTTCATTAGGATGCCAGGGCTTCATTGATTTAGGCAGGATTAGCTATTGTGAAATGGAAATGATGCCATTAGATGCATCTCCCCCTGCCTCCTGCTCCCCCCCGCCTCCCCACACATCCACCTCTCACGCCGAGCCCGGCTGGCGTGCTCAGCCGAGGCACAAAGCTGGCTCCTCTCATTATGGAGAGTTTAAGCAAAAGAGCCAATCAGCGTTTATTCGTCTGGCTGCAGCTGGAGTCAGCTCATCAAACAAATTAACAGGATTTTCATGGAGGGTTTTGGCCAACACACCACATTTCACTTGAAGTTGACTAAACAAACCTGGGCTGGGTTTCATCATCAGAGGGGAGAGCAGGGAGGATGGGAAGGGATGGTGATGGGACCCTCAGTGGGGAGAGGGCGTCTTCCCCATCCTGCTGGACAGGGGCTGGGATGGTGCTGACGTTCTTGGCCCCTGCCCTGGTGAGGGCTGGCTGGGAGGGAAGGGTTTGGGGCCAGGAGCAAGGGGAAGGGGCCAGCTCTGCTCTGGAGCAGCAGCAGCTGCTCAAGTGTCTGCTTGCGAGCGACAGGGAGGCATTTGACTGCTGTACTGAGGCTTTCATCACTGCTTTCTGTGTCTCCCCTGGCTCTTCACCCTTCTCCTGCCCTTCTGTCCACTCCATCCTCTCCCTCCTCCCCACATGTGTTCTCCTCCTGGAGAAGACGCAGCTTTCCCACAGTGTGGCCCCTCATGTCTTTTTCCCCCTCTACACGTACAGGTGGTGGCAGCAGAAATTAGGGCAGGCAGAGATGGGGCAGACTCCAGTGTGGAAAGGCCAGGATCCACCACACTTGCCCCTGTCTGACAGAAACTGCAGACAAAAGAAAGGCAATTTTCTGGGGAGGGAGAAGAATACTTTTAGGGGGAAAGTAGAGAAGAAAGGGGAAGTAGACTGAAGGGGAAAAAAGGGGAGAAGTCAACTTGTATGCAAAATTTCCCAGATGAAGGAGAGTCCTTCCAGGCCAGCTTCAGTTCCATAAAAAGGATAAAACCCTCACCACAACATGATCCCGTTCAACTTAATTTTTGCTGCTGGGCTGTTGGCTCCCATCCAGCAGACAGAAGTATGAGCACTGAGGGATGCACGGCAACCCAGACCTGCAGCTGTGGCCGAGGGGCTGGGAGAGTGCCACCAAGATGTCTTCGATTCAATGAGATCTAACAAATCTATCTGTCCTAAAGCTTTGGAAAAGTCAGAGGTCAAATCCTCCAGAACCTGGATGATTTATTATTCATTTATTGTGCTTAGAATTGCTGGAGAACTTGATAACTATAGTATCTAGGTCTATGACTTAAATATACTCTAAGGTTTTCATTCAGTGTCCCCAGGAGGAAAGAGTGGCCACAGTTTCTTGTGTTAATTGGCTTCTGGGACAATAATAGAAAATTATTTTGGGGAGGGTGTCCATTTTTATCTAAATCCTGGAAAATCGATCCCTCCTGACCAAAAAGGACTTAAAGAAAGTGAACACTCCCAATTATGTCAATTATCCTCCACCAATTATCTCAGGAGACCCATTTCTCACAAGCCCTTTCAGTTTAATCTTAGCAGACCTGTTCTTTTTCCATCAAACAGTGCAAGAACATGCACACAATTAGTGAAACCATAAAGGCAGCTCAGGGAAATGCACTCAGCATACGGGTGACATTCACAGTTCGGCACCTCAGGGAGGTTATCGAGACAAGAACTCCACCCGGCTCCCTTTTTTTAAAGAAGGTTAGTTATTTCCTCATGCAATAAAACCATCAATTGACAAGCAAGCCAGAGATCTCAACTCAGTCAGCCAGGCCTGAAAATGTTTTTTCCTTCTCCAGCGTAAGCCATGTATAGCTGGCTACAAATGTAATGCAATATTTAGGAACCAGCTACAGGTGAATGATTGACTGACACGATTTCTCCAAACTGTTGGATGCTAGTGCAGGATGTCAGAATAAACGAGTCGATATAAATGGTCAATATAGCAGGACAGATTAAACCTTTGCGTAACTCAAAGATACGCAGGAGCTTTGATCAGGAAAATAATTTATTATCAAAGCAGTGGCGTGTCCTCCTGCAGAGACTTTTCCCCTCCCTTGCAAAGACATGGAGTGGTTGCCTTCTCCCATGTCTAAAACATGAGTCTTCAGCGGTTTTATTTTTCAAGCTCCAGGAATGCAACCTCTGCTGCTGTGCAGGAATATACTTTGCAAGATATTTTCTTGTGTCTCATTTTCTATTCTGAATGTCTTCAGGTGTTTGTTTATAAAACTAAAATAACAATATTAAACACATTAGAGAATCTAAGCCTTGTGTTTCCTTTCCTAGGCTGGGTTTCTAGAAATTTGTGGCTCTTCTGTTTCCATTATACTTGCCTAAACACAGTATTTCTGTGTAATAATTTCTCAGCTTTCCCAGGACTCTTCTAGATAGAGAGAAAATGCAAACTATAAGGGTAAGGTGGTGTCAAATTTACTGGATTTCTGTCTCTGGCTTTCACATGATCAGTGCTTTGCAAATGGAATGCTTTTTCCTCTCTCCTCGCTAGCCTCCTGTTTTATTTATAGCTCAGACTTTGTGGGTCAGGAATTTTATCTAACTAGGTGTTTTATACATGGCCTAGCCCAACAAGGCCTCAACCTTGGTCGTGGCCTCTAGACACTATCGCGCTACAGATACTAAATACTAAGTGCTTTCATGCATGCTGCTGGGTGTTGAATAGGACATCTGTCTTGGCTCATTAAATGCAGCACTCCTTTGTTTTTCCAGGGAAAGTTTCACCTTGAGAAAGACCTCCTCACTCCCATGGTGAGGCAGAAAAAAAGAGGAAAATGTAGCCAAGGCTGAGCTACAGATGCCTCCCATGTGGAGGAAAAACCACGAGATGACATCTTGGTCCATTCCTCCCCTCTCCTTTTGCCCTTCCCGTTTCTCTAAACAACCGTGCTTCTGAAGGGGGAATTATCTCCTTCAAATCAAAGCAGAGGGTAACCTGACTATTTCTTGCGGAGAAGTAATAATTAAGGCACTAGAAGGATGCAATCTGCATACATTATTGCAAGTTATGCCAACAGAATGTCAACATTTGTGTCATAAGTAATCTTGAGCGGCAATTACTCTGCACATTGGCCTGGGATCCATCGGCAGAGCCAGTGGTACTAATTACAGAGGAGCTTCTCCTCCACTGGAGGATGGACAGAGGATTACAAAAAAGGATCGATGTGCAAAAGAGATCACCTAACTAGACCACTGTGAATATGCATCTGAGGGAGAGGCTAATATCTTAAAAGGGATGCTGCCTCTTGCTACTGAAGATACAAACATCAGGTAAAACAAGTCTTGCTCTCAGCTTAGTCCACTGGCACTGTTTTCCTGGCAGGATGCAAATTGAGAGGGAAGACTGGAAAAAAGTATCTGCAAATGCTACAAGGCATGATTCCTCATCAGTAGGAGAAGACACCTTGACAGTAGAGGAAACAATGCATTTATTGAATTCTGCAGAATTTCTCTGTCCTGGAATGGTAAGCATCAGACTCGGGACGTTCTAATAGCACAGTCTAAGACTCCACTGTAAATAAAGCTGCAGCAAGAGTCAGATTTGAGGCTTCCTTTAATTTCCTTGCTTATTAGCACTAAGTTTTGATATTACTCACTAAAAACAATGCTTGGCGACACTCTAAACACAATGCTGTTTTAGTATCATAGAAAGTAAGATGCTCAGAGAGTTCATAACAAAACATTTCCGTCTTTAATTCACCCTGACCACCCTTCTTTCAGGAAAGGGAGAAGAAATAAAAATCCTGTGAAATTTACTGAGGAATGTCTTACCAACTTCATCTTAGAAGTAGTATTGTTAACCTGATAAGTGCATAGCTCTGTAGTGTGTGTGCTCTGCTTCTTTCCTGAAGAAAATAAATCTCTTTTTCAGCTCTATAAGGGTAACCTTGAGAAATAAGGTTATTTATTACTTATATAATATAATATAATATATATTTTATATATATTACATATAAGCTCTATAAGGCTAACCTTCAGTCATTCATAGCTGCACATGCTCACGGTCACCTGCAACAAAGGAGTCAGGGCTTGCACCAAATTTTTCTATATTGCCCTTTTCCTAGCCTAAAAACTTGATGTTTGATCTGAAATTTTCCCTTAAGAACAATTCCTGAAAAGCTGTCATCAGGGAAGACCAGCTGGTGTGAAATAAAGATAAGTCTTTATCATCTTCATCATTTCTGAGGGACAGTTGAAAAATGCAATCTGTGGTGTTTAAAATATAACTTTTGATAACTTTGGAGACAATAATTGTCAATGTCTAGCAATTTTAGAGTACTTTTTTCACTTTTCCCCTTGCTTAGACAAAGGAGAAGAAAAAGCATAAAGAAGTTCTTTTCCTCAAATTAGTAACTTCCCAACACCTGAAAAATTATATGAAGAATGCCAGGATTTTTATTTCCAGGACGAACATCCATGTATTTTGTACTGTTCCAGGCTTTTCTTCCACATGCTGTTCTTCCTTGTTTTTTTATCTATATATGAGGGATACATAAGCTCTGGCCAACATTTTGGTTAGAACCAATCTTTTTTCTGCCTACTACTGCCACTTTTTAAAGTTTCTCTGCCTTGCCTACTGGTTAACCCAAAAGCATCGTTTATTGTCTCTTTTCACTCCATGTTTTTCGTGAATTTGCCTACTATCTTGCAGATACACAGAAATCTTCAAAGTGTCCCCTCTGCTTCATTCTTTTTCCTCATCCTCTTCTGGAAGCTCTATAACTTAAGCCTCTGTCTGTCTCTCAGATGCATACGCCCGCCATCCCCCTCTGAGGATGCTGGCAGAGATACTGTCATTTATACCGAAAACCCATAGGTTTATTGAGCAGGATCGGCCCCTTGAAGAGTATCTTGTTGAGCTACCATCCACCGAATGTGTGTCAGATGGTCTCCACAGTCTGCTCTGAGTGGTGTCTGATCCCCGGCATGCTGAGCTTGCTGTGTTTCACACACGCCTGCAAAACAGAGCTTTCTTGCCAGGTACAGCAACGCTCCAAGGACCCCATGCCTCCCCAAGGCCTGGAGCGCACAAAAGTTGCATTTTGTCTTAATACTCTGTCATTAAGTGGAGTTAAAAATAAAGCCTGTCAGAGCCTCACAGCCTGCAGGGAAAAGGATATTAATTACAGCAGGCAGAGAGTGGAGAGGAGCTGCCGTGAGTGAGAAGTCTTCCTGCTGAGCTGTCACCTTCTTGGTGTCACCAGCTGAGCTCTGCTCCGGCTCTCACACAGAGCAGAGCTTGGCCCCAGTACCTGCGACACGGCGGGACAGGAGGAGCCAGCACAGGGATTTCGTTGCTGGCTCTGACAGCGCAAGTTTCCCTGCCCACACAGCAAACCTCTGCGCAGCTCAACGCAGGGACATGGACTGGGAGATGAAGAAAAGGCAGTGGTGGCAGCTACAAGGGAAGAGGCTCTTCAGGGACCCAAAACAAGATGCAGTGCTAAAGCCTTCCATGCCTGGGACTTCAGTTATAGGGACAAAGTGGGTCATTAAGGACCAAGAAGACAGCAGAGCCATCAGAAAGTGGCACTCAATTTTCCTCCAAGAAGAAGGAAAGAAGACTGAGCTGCCAAGGGAAGACAAAGATCACAATATTGCTATCATCTCCATCTCACAGCTTCTTAGCAAAGGAGATATATAGTATTACATTTCCTTTTCTTCTAACAGATAAATAGACATGAAAATACCCCTTCAGAAGTTAGGCTTAGCCCTGACTGCTCAACTCTTTGCACAAAATATATTTAGGACAGATATATTCAGTATTGAAGCGTATGTTTATATGTCTGTATTCATGTCCATTGCATGATGCCTTGTCTCAATAAGCCACTACTTAGTGGGGCCATAGAGGCGACCAGCTCCTTAGCTGGATCTTCACCTGGGAAAGTGAATGGTAAGGGGAGTGGGGAATGGCTTAGCAAGCCAGAGCACCCTGTGTTTCTGACAACATGCCTCCATGATTTAAATAACCCCTAAACTTTGCTGGAGGGGACAAGAGAGGGAGAAAAATAATGAAATGAAAGAAAAGCAATACCAGAGCCAAATATTGTGAATTGCTGTTTGAATCTTTAGCTGGGTGAATCAATCAAGCTGGCAGTGCAAGCCCTTCTGATGGGAAGGCTCCCAGTGCCATCAGCTGAAGGGTAACGGCAGGGGGATGGTGTCGTACCCATGCTGCCGTGCCAGGACGTGCTGGCACCTACTTCTTCTTTGTCAAAACCTGACTTTACCCAACAAACCCATTGACAGAGAGCAGCTCTTTGTGCCAGTGTTTGACAAACTTGGCAAGGGGTCTCCCTCCGCTCGAGAAGACTTGAGAGTTCACTTAGAGGGCACTACACCATCCCATCCCCATCTGCAAAAGAGCCCTCCACCGCTGTTTCCAGAGCACTGTTGAGGAGAGAGGGAAATGAAAGAGAAGAAAAGAGTTAAGGCACAGAGGCTGGTCCTTGAAACCAGCAGGAAAGAGGCAGTGAAAGAGCTTAATTAATGGCACATCAGAGTTCCCCAAGATGTGTGTCTAACGAGGCCTTTGCCTGGCACTTTAGCTTTGCTTGTGAAAAGTTAATGTAGGCAAAATATAAGCAGAAGGCTGTGTGAAAACAGGAGCCAGCATGAGCAGATACATCCTGATTTAATTCTCTCCTTTGGATGACAGCCCTCTGTGCCTCCTCCCCTCTATCCCCTTCTCAGGGACACTCTTATTACAGCTATTTCAGAGAGAAGAAACAACCAGCCAAAAATATAGGGAGAGATCCACTTTTATCACGAACAGGGAATGAATAAAACAGGGTCAGAGTGTTGACTTAGAAAATTACGGTCTTTCTGGCTCCTGAATAAATCCAGGCACGATATCCTATGCCACTCAGCTTTTGCAGAATTTAATTTAGAGCAATTGATTTATTTGCTGTGGACAGGTGGACTCTATAAAGAATTTTTAGGGCAGAATTTACGGTGGGCTTTGTTGTGCAGTGAGCAAAAGAGCAACAGGAGTCTGACAGGCCCTTCCCAGTTCCCATGGGCTGCCCCCCCAAAGCAAGCAAGAGGCGGCTACCATGAAACACAAGGCCAAAAACCTCCCGTCTGATGATGATGATGGTGTCTGGCTAAGCTTGGTACTTGGATGACTGCAAAAGCTAGAGCTGGGGCATTTGCCAGCTGGTGGGGACACATCCTTAGGAAGACCTTTCCTTAGAAACTCTTCCTTCCTTGCCACCTTCTCTTGAGCTTTAGGGTTTGAATTTTCAGTTCTGGGAGATCTTCCCTGCCCTTGTGCTGCAGTTAGGATCAGGGGAAGCTTTAAGCAGGAAGATGCCCTTAGGAAGTAATGAGTTTGACAACTGCTGGTTTCAAGGACAAATTGTTAGTCAAGTCTGAGAGGCTTCCAGTTTCAGAGACCTCAGGGGGCTTCAGCTCCTAGATCCTTTCTGGGTTCAGCTGGCTCTCCCTCGCACACAGCTGCCAGACTGATCTGCTTCCTATGCTGTGTTTTACAGGGGAGAAGATAACTGAGACAAACAACCTTGGAAATCCTTCCCAGTTGAAAGGGTTAATTGGAACAATCGATAAGCAAAAATACCCTGATTTTTGGGCTTGATTGGCTTTGAATGGCACAGCCAGGGTTTGGATGTGACAGAGCCAGGGTTTGGATGTGACAGAGCCAGGGTTTGGATGTGACTGAGCCACAGCTGTGAAAGCAGCGGTTGTTCTGTGTGAGTCAGTGAGAACCAGTGCCCCAGCATGCAGAGGTGGGTGCTGTCTTTGCTGTGAAACCTAAGGCTGAGAACCTGATTTTTCTGTCCAGTTTGAGGCGGCAACGCTGCTCCTCTGAGCTTTCTACTTTGTTGCATCAAATCAATCTCCTTAAATAACTGGGGCTAGAGGAGAGCATCCACCCCCTGTCCAAAATCGTTAGATCTTCAAGCACTTTCCCAAGAAGGTCCCTGTTACTTTGTTCTTGCTAAAGAAACTGAGGCACAGAGAA
>WHYT01017005.1:155850-275922 GCA_009806455.1 Tetrax tetrax
GCACGATATCCTATGCCACTCAGCTTTTGCAGAATTTAATTTAGAGCAATTGATTTATTTGCTGTGGACAGGTGGACTCTATAAAGAATTTTTAGGGCAGAATTTACGGTGGGCTTTGTTGTGCAGCGAGCAAAAGAGCAACAGGAGTCTGACAGGCCCTTCCCAGTTCCCATGGGCTGCCCCCCCAAAGCAAGCAAGAGGCGGCTGCCATGAAACACAAGGCCAAAAACCTCACGTCTGATGATGATGATGGTGTCTGGCTAAGCTTGGTACTTGGATGACTGCAAAAGCTAGAGCTGGGACATTTGCCAGCTGGTGGGGACACATCCTTAGGAAGACCTTTCCTTAGAAACTCTTCCTTCCTTGCCACCTTCTCTTGAGCTTTAGGGTTTGAGCTTTCAGTTCTGGGAGATCTTCCCTGCCCTTGTGCTGCAGTTAGGATCAGGGGAAGCTTTAAGCAGGAAGATGCCCTTAGGAAGTAATGAGTTTGACAACTGCTGGTTTCAAGGACAAATTGTTAGTCAAGTCTGAGAGGCTTCCAGTTTCAGAGACCTCAGGGGGCTTCAGCTCCTAGATCCTTTCTGGGTTCAGCTGGCTCTCCCTCGCACACAGCTGCCAGACTGATCTGCTTCCTATGCTGTGTTTTACAGGGGAGAAGATAACTGAGACAAACAACCTTGGAAATCCTTCCCAGTTGAAAGGGTTAATTGGAACAATCGAGAAGCAAAAATACCCTGATTTTTGGGCTTGATTGGCTTTGAATGGCACAGCCAGGGTTTGGATGTGACACAGCCAGGGTTTGGATGTGACAGAGCCACAGCTGTGAAAGCAGCGGTTGTTCTGTGTGAGTCGGCGAGAACCAGTGCCCCAGCATGCAGAGGTGGGTGCTGTCTTTGCTGTGAAACCTAAGGCTGAGAACCTGATTTTTCTGTCCAGTTTGAGGCGGCAACGCTGCTCCTCTGAGCTTTCTACTTTGTTGCATCAAATCAATCTCCTTAAATAACTGGGGCTAGAGGAGAGCATCCACCCCCTGTCCAAAATCGTTAGATCTTCAAGCACTTTCCCAAGAAGGTCCCTGTTACTTTGTTCTTGCTAAAGAAACTGAGGCACAGAGAAGCCAAGTAAGCTGCTAGATGGTATTTAACAGGAGAAATAAAAATGAGGCCCCGCAGATTCCAGACCTCTCATTTTCTGTACCATAGAGCATATCCAAAACTAAAAAACTGTAACTATGAAAGCTATCCAGAGACACTGAATTAGGTTTATACTAATTCTAAGGTTTAACAAATGGGAAAAAAAAAAAAACAAACCCAAAACCCTGCCAAGGACTGAAACATAAGGAGGCTCAGACAGCATCTATCTTTCTTCAAGGCCTCCAAGGAGCTGAAGGTGGTACTGAGGGAGTCTCTGTGCAGAGATTTATGGAGTGAAAGCCAAGTAGAAACACAGCTGCAAAACACCACTTCTCTTCTTCTGGGGACATTACCAGCTCTCCTGACCAGCCTGTTCTCACTCCTGTGAAGAGGTCTCCTGTGTAAACCCCGAAATCTGAGCCTGCTCCTACAACTGAGTGTAAGTTGTGTGCAGGTCTCTGACCTCCCTCAGGCAAACAGGGTGGATGATGTACATTTTATTGCCAAGGGGGGATATCCCTAAATGTGGGTGCCTACAGGGTCCAGAGCTCCCATCTTGTCACTCAAAAGAGCTACCTGCTCCCCAGTATCTGATAGTTTCAAGAGTTACTAAAATTTCCAGCCCAGGTTTTGACCCTCCCTAGCCTGAGGGTCTTGGCTTTATTTACTTTAGACAAGACTTACCCAGAACAGAGATTTTGGCTGCAAAATACTGGTATTTGTGAGCTCGGCAGCATGCAGTGAGAGCGAATGTGACACACAGAGCCCAGCCGAGTACAGGAGACACAAAGCATCTGTGTGAGCTCTTCAGGAGAGCAACAAATGGAAAACAAAGTATTAATGTGACCCAAGAGCAGACTACTCATGGGTGTTTTTAAATTACAACAGACTATTATAAAGGGACAATGTTCTCTTATTAACAATAAATTTCATCAATTTATAAATCATTCCGTTATTTAAGAAAAACACACAATGCAATACAAGCTCCATCTGGCTCTATTTAGACTCCAGACCTTTATATTTGTACAGCCAGAAGCTGTCAATTATTGTGTCAAGACCAAGGATTTCAAGGCCCTGGACACAGGAAATTAAAAGGAGGCAGGGCAGGGAGGGGACACAAACAGGAGCCTTGAAAAAGTTATAATTAGTTTTGTGGTAAATTATCAACCTGGGGGCCATTAAGCATGCAGGTTTACAGAGACCGTGGTGCTTTGCTGGCTCTTTTGCAAAGGCAAAGCCGCGAGGACACAGATACACAGGGGGTGTGCGGAAAGGAGGCACAACAGGATTTTCCTGTTTGCTTTTGGGAGACTCGCTCCAAGCCAAGCACTGCCTTCTCCAAAGGGCAGTGCTAAAGCCTCAGACGGTTACCTGGCACATATTTCTAATTCAGGGACCAAAAGGCCTTCCAGGTAGCCCCTTCCACCCAAATGCCACCTGCATTAACATGGGTGAGAAACAGCCGTGAGCCGGCAGTGGGCAGCCACGGCTCTCAGGCTCCCAGACATGCATGCGTGTCTAAGCAGAGCTGTTTCAGCCCTTGTTTGACCAAAAATGGTGCTCCCAGGTGAGATTTGATGCAAGAGCCTAAAGGGCAGGTTTTACAGGGCAGCACGCCAACACTTTGAGCAGAGGACTGAGGAGGAAGATGGCTGAAGGAAGGGACACTGAGATGGCCTCTCTCTTCCTTAACAAAGCGAGATGCACAGCACCCAAACTGCTGTTTCACACTTTCCTCTTGTGACCAATCCATGAAATGATACCAGACCAGTACAGCTAAAAGCAAATATGCCTCTGTTTCTTGTGTTAGAGGCCTAGGCTCTAAAGATCTGACATGAAATACAAGGCACCAAGACATACAAAAGCTGGTTACACCCACAAGCAGCAAAACAAGCTGGTGGACAAGTTCTGGTTATTCCATCACTGTCAACTGGAGGAGGATGGGATGACACTCACATTCCCCAGTCCTTGAGGTGAATCAAGGCTGTGGTTCAGATCTGAACTCCTGGCTTCCTTAGCTCCGCAGCAAACGTGCAGATTCTCTCAGGTGAATATTAAACACTGCTGAGCTTCGAAGGGGGTGTTATTAGCATGGTCAGCCATGCAGTTCTCTCATTTTAATAACAATCTGGTGACTCATCCATCCCATTAATTTAACATTAAAAAAAAAAGTGGGGGTCAGATCCTCTTCATTTACCCAAGTTAAATTAAAAAAAAAAAAATTGCTTGGCTTTAACCTGAAAAATCCTGCTACCATAAAAAAAAATGTATTTTCATCCGCAGCTATCATTTTGCCAGTTTGTAATATTACAATAATTGCTTTCCATGTTCAAAACTGAGACACTTAGAAGTGTTAAATTGAATACTAAGGACCTTCTTCCCACTATTGATCTGTATTCCAGAAACACGGAGGGACCCTCAGCCCTGGACCAAGACCCCGTTGTGCTGGGAATGTCTAAGCGCAGAACAAAAGGACAATGCTTGCTTCAAGGAGTTACAGGCTACATGTTACAGCCCAGTAATGAGGATCACCATTATCTACCTAACTGCAGGCATTGACCATATAATAAGCACATACCCATACACTGAACTTCTGTAAATGCGTATTATTTCAGAAGGAAATAGCATTAAAACTGTATCACAAATGGTGTCATTTTGCAAAGTATTTTTGTTCTCTTAGAATTCAGTTCCCAAATTCTTTGCTCAAAGAGAAAGTTGCAGCATTGGAAATACTTGCAGGTATATTTTGAATAAGAATAAGAATACTTGGGTGAAGTGGTTTGTACTGCAGTCCTAGAAGCTGTGAAACCTCAATGGTTGGGTTAATCCAAGCTATTGTTTTGTCCCTTGTTCAGATGTGCAAGTTGGCTTTGCTTAAATCTCCCCAAGCTATTAGAGCCCTGGAGTTTACAGCAAAAAAAGTTAGACATCTGGATTATATTTTACGTAGTGACAGTAGAGTGTCTACTTGTATCTGCCAGTGCTGTGGGAGATATCCTGTCGTAGCAGCAGTGGAAAGCTGCCTTCCTCAGTTTCTGAAGCCAGATTGAAGAGAGAGAAGGTGAAAGGAAAGCTGTAGAGTGTCCCCATTCTCAGATGTTCCCTTCTCCAGGGGAGAACTCTGCAGAGAACGTCCCACCCCCAGCCCAGAGTCTTTCTAAGACCATCTCTGAAGACTGAACAGCAATAACTCAACCTGATCAAAAGTAGCTTCTGTGTGTAAGAACAAAGCATGCTCCAGAGTCTCACGAAAAATGAAAAAACAGCACTTGTGTAGGACCAAAGGCGACAAAGGCTTCAAGCCAGATTAAACCCTTCCTCTCTTTAGTTGTCTCAGCCCCAGGACATACCTAGATACTGCATCACATATCAGAAGAGGAGAGGTCAGTTTGGAAGAGGAGTTTCACACACAAGCAGTAAACCCAGACCATGAGCTAATTTGTACCCTGCACTGCCTAACCCCTTGATCAATCTCTGCATGGCAGAGGAATGTACACTTAACCACTGCAAAAATCCCTGTGATCAGCCAAAGCCAGGCTCTCTTCTCTTTCATGTGGTTTGGTATGGGATTTTGGTTTGCAGGGCTGTGCCCAAGGAAGAATCACAGCTCAAAACTATGCAGAGAAGGAAGTTTTCTAAAAAATTCCCACAAAGTAGTAGTGTGTAAGCCCTTTCACATCACTGTGTTGTTCTTTTGTTCTATTAACTGAATAAGAGCTGCTGTGAGCAGGTAAAATGAAAGGTAAATAATGCAACAGCTACAGCAGGAGAGGCAACGGGGGTAATTGCAGAAAATGCCAAAGAGGGAAGAGACATCTCAGGTCAGAGATACACCTTTAGATGTCCAGGTACACAAAGCCTGTGTCACTGTTGGGGCACAGGCTGGCTCTGTGGCCAAGTCTTCATGCTCTGTCTGCCCACGGGGCAGGCTCTGCGGAGACGAGGGGTCAGAGCTGCTCAGGGGATGCTGGGCATCTGTCGCCAGCCTTACGCAATGGAAGGGAGGGTTCTTGCGGGAAGAAAAAGCAGATTGCCTGACCTTTGAAATGTGTTTTCTGCTAAAGGGTTTAATTTTTTTTCAAATTAGACATTCAAGAATATTCTGTGGTTGGTGGTTGGTAGGGACATATCCTCTCCATGTCTGCTTGCAATCAGGGAAAATGGGACAGGGCTCTTGCTGAGGTGGTCGCTTTTCATTTTTACCTTCTTGTAAAGCAGAATGGACTAATGGTAAAAGAAAAATACATATTAGATGCCTTTGGTTTGAGTCCTATTTCTGCCTCAGGCGAACTCTGTTCCCTTCTTAGCATGCGTGATTTAACTTTTTAATGCCTCTGTCTCTCCTTTCTAGAAAATTATGGAAATAACTCTTACAAAATGCACCCGAGTTTTCAAACAGAAAATGCAAAGCCTTCTTTGCTGCGTAGGAACAGCTATTTTCCACGATGACACTGGAAGCCAGCATGCAATTCTGGTACCCTGTTCCAATATTGCATTGCCTCTTCACGTGTTGATACGCCGTGACAGTTTGTTTTGTGTTTATAGGGCAGGTGTTTTGTTACTACATGACTCAATCAGCATGTGGTTATAGCAAACAATGTGCTGAGGTACTGTTCTCTGGTGACAAAACCAGCTCCTCTTCTGCGAGCTCAAGGGCCTTTGCTTTGGACTCTGACACTTTTCAGCAAAGTGGTGAGCCCCGGAGCCACACGGGCAAATGGCAAGAGACAAAGTCAGTGGCTACGTGTGGCACGGATGGGTCCATGGGTGCTAGACCACCATCTCCATGGGATCTTCTGACAGACCTACCTGCTACAGTCCCAGAGGAGCCCCATGACTCTGGCTGTGTCTCCTGAATTTTGATTGTGGCAATTAGCTGAAGCACCAGTCTTTGACACCGTGTGCAAGGGGACAAAAATTCCTGGTGCCAGTCAGCTTGCCCCAGCTAAGTATGAATGGGACGTGAAAAATACAGGCACAGAGAAAATGTTGGGGATGGAGTGGGGTAAAATAAAATGGAGAAAATGTAAAGCAAAGAAATTATGTTTATAGACAATTCCAGTGATGTTACAACTGCACCATATCTTACTGGAAGACATTTTGATATTCAGATTTGCAGGATCCAGTGGTTCTGTAAATAAGACTCCTTTGAAGAGGTTTTGGTTTAGGGAAGATTTCTGAGAAGTGAAATTTCCCTACCAGATCTTTTTGAGGAGCATTCTGTTCATAGTTTTGACTGCGTAAGTTTAGCTTAGAGTTGATTGAACGTAACAAAGAATGCATTTTGGCCTATTGACTTCAACGCATACACAGGTTGGTGAGAGGTAAAACCCACCTGCCAAGTCACTGTTATAAATGTTGATTTAGAGCCTGCTTTGCTCTATAGCATTTGGATTCTGGTTCATTTGCTTCCCGCTTGTAAATGAGATTTCACATATTGTCCTTTAAGTTTTACCTCTAAAGCATTTTCTTTTATTACTCACGCTTCTGGGGATTCTCACTGAGCATGAGAAAGTCGACTTACAGAGAACGTGGGGCTTCTCCGCTTCAGTGTTTAAAATCCTCTGACCGTCCCCCCTGCCACCGCTTTCCTCTCCTTTTTTTTTTCCTGTGCTCAGGCTTTTGAGCTATAGAAGTGATCAACTGCTTAAATTATTGTAATGGTTTGCAGAGGGAAGGGGGAGGGGGCATAAGGGGACGGAATTAAAAAACGTCCCTCCAAGCTGCGAACTTGGTATTAAAAATCTCAGTCAAATCCATTCTGAAACCGCTGAGCTAATAAATCGCACAAACACAGCTTTAAAGTGGAAAGTCTAACTCGGTTGTAAGTATGTACTGCAGGTATTACTGCAACATGACTAATGGTGAGTGAATACTGCAGAAAGATGTCTGTGTGTATTCATTTGAAGTCCTGAACAAATTTGCTTTGAATCTCCTGGTCTGTTTCTATGGCTGCTTTCCACAAATACTCTAGCAAATGAGCTTTACTAGTGCGAATACTCATCAAAAGTCAATTTGGAACTCAAATAGCTTAATATTTTCCAAAAGTGTCCTCCAAATTACACACATGAACATGCAGTTCAAAATGGATGCTGGTTCTGATGTGATTAGTTACACAACTTGCCCAGTCAGAGATGAGAAATAACACAATACAGCTCATGTAACTAGCCATGCAGCTTGGGTTTCAAACTTTAAATGTTGGAGATTTTCAGTGAATTGTTTGTGAACGGCTTAGTAACCTTGAGTCCCCTCCTCTGCAGACATTTGCAAATAGCCATTTTAGCAACAACTAGCAATTGGGAATTTTGAAATTTGTTAGTAGCCAACTTGGAGGAGGAGAGGAAGACTGGATTTTTCTAATGAACCTCTGATTATCTGTCTAGCTCTGAATGTCAGGAAGCTCAATACTCCAGCTCTATAGACAGAAAAGCAGTAGCAAGTCACGTTTTCCATTGAAGTCAGCTGAAAATTCGTGTTCCTTCTGTGCTGAGGATTGGCACGTGCAGAGATTTACCCCATCTCTGATGGGAACATAGAGGACTCATCTTGCAACCTTTTCTGGGGAGAAACAGCCAACCATGAATCACTTAACTAAACAGGGAATCCTGCCCACTCGCTCTGGTTGAGGAGCTGTTGTACCTCCAGCCCAAGGCTGCTGCCTTAGAGTGTACCGGCATACTGGGATAGTTGGTGGCAAGCAGTTTCTAAGGTCCTGGCATATCTCACTCTTCAGATCAACTTTTCATAATTTTTCTGCAGGTGCTGTTTCTTATCAAAGGCTTTATGTCATGTACTATCACACCTAAAAATTACAAGATGAATCTAATAGTTGGAAATGAACTATTGATGGCCACGGATTTACCAGATGACCTTTTCTGCTGTAGAGGAGGATTTCAGGATCCCTGTGCAAAAAGACACAAGCCAGGGAAGACTGGGCTCCTCCACATTTTTCAGTGACAGGGTGCAGAGCGAACTTTTAAACATTATTGGAAGGCATTTGCTGCTGTTATTGGATGAGAATCAATCCCTGTTCTCAATGTCACTGCTGTGGATTTGCCGTACCGCAAGGGAAATCCTTACTGCCCTTCAGTGACAGGCTGACCAAGGCTGCTGCCTACCATCCATGGCTTCTCTTCTGTCTCAGAACAGGCTTAAAGCCTTTGGACTCCCTGAGAATGGCATATTTCTCAGGCAAGTGAGAGAAAATTGACAGCAACACAGACAGCCATGGTCCTAAGCGGATGGAACTCGTGGAGAAATGATGTCATTACTGTCCCTGATGGTTTTCCAAGAGGAAACTTCCATCGTTTACCCTGAGCTGCAGCTCCAGCTGCATTAAACACTGTTTTCCAGCTAATAAAACGAGGCACAATTTTTTACATGCTGTTTGTGGTGACAGCGTAATCAGTCTTGCTGGGAGCCAGGCTCCAAGCAGCCAGGAGCTGCAGAAAGCCCTGAACGAGGCACCCAACCGCCCAAGTTTTAGGTTTATTTCTTTCTGATTTTATTTTTCCCAGTGAAATTATTTCTGATCCCCCCCCCCCCCTTTATCTATTCATTTATTTATTTACTTGTTTAATCTAGATTTATTTCCGTTCCCCAGCAATTTCAGGTAAACAAAAGGAGACTCACTTCTGGGAAAAGGCAGTTAATAGCCTCGCCGAGGGAGAAGCAATGCGACTTTCCTAAACAAAGCTGCAGGGAGCATCGCTGCACGCCCAGCGGGGTCTCTGGGGCAAAGCAGGTTTGTTAGCAAAAGAGCACGCACGGAGTGAGTTGGGTTTTTTTTTTCCTTTTTCTTCTTTTCTGTTCCAAGAAATACTCGCAGAAAGCAACTCAATGGGAATGTGAAAATAAACCAGAAGTTCTGCTTCTGCTGAATTTAGAATGGGAGGAGAGGGAGTGATTACTCACTCCTGTATGGAATAGCATGGGGTAGCCCCACTGCAAATCAAAACCAACTGAGGTGGCTTCTTGTTTTCTTTTCTAGTTTTTCACTCCTCTATCACGCTCTTTTACTCTCTGCTTATTTCACTTCCTTTCCCCACATTCTGGATTTGCATCCTTTCTCCATTCCAGTTCCAGTTTTTCCTGAGAAATAAAAAATGAAAACCTGTGCTGCATTGTACTGCCCTTACACCGTCTGTCTCAAATAAAAGGAACAGGGGGTGGGATCCACAGTAGAAATCTGGAAAGCAGCTGTACCTTACTGCTGAATTAAGTTTGTTGTGTTTGCATGCAACAAGTAAGTCTGATCCAAAAATCACTGATGTCAGTAGAAAGATTTCCATTGACTTACGAGGACCGTGGATGAGGGCTTTGGATTAGGGTTGTGATAATGACCAGTCACCTTATCTGGTAAAGAAAATGTCAATAAAACCCTAGGCAGTCAAAGTTTGTCATTATCACCCCCAGTCTCCCATTTATGTTGACGCTTGCCCTCTCTCAGACAGCGGTAGAGTAAAGAAAATGCAGATATTTCTCCCTCCAAGAACCTTGTGCAAGGATTCATGAGACATTATTTTCTCTCTGGAAATTCAATTTCTGAGCCCCTTACTGTCTCAAATGACCAAATGGAAAAGACAGTAATTGCTGAGAAACTTATTGACTTTTCCTTTTTAATTAATCCTAAGTGGAAGAAAACCTGCAGTTCCCTGTCCAGACAGTGTATGTGAGAGAGGAGGAGGAAAGAGAAAGAGGGGAGAGAATCATAATTAAAATAACTCAAATTAATCTTGGTGAGAGCTCCTGCCACTTCAGTGCTCTGAGTATAAGGGGAAATCGTCGTTTTACTCCAGCCTCTTCTGTTTCAAATGTCAGCTAGAATAAGGACCACCAGACAATAGTCATGGCCCATTTGAAGGGAGGCTTTTCCGGTCGCTATAGCATCTGCATCCTTCCAGCCACTGTAGTAGGTCAAGGTGCCTCACATTTCCTCTCTATGAGGCCTAAACATGCATTATATTCAGCAAAATGATAAGAAACCCTGCTGTCTAGGGAAGTGGGTGATGGCACAGCTGCTTGCAACCTGTGGATGAGCTTCTGGGCCAGAGAGGAGGAATGAATCCTCTTGGCTCATCTCATTAATGTGGGCTGAGCAGATTCTTAATAACACCACATCCTGAAATCTTGGCTAGGTGATGCTTATAAAAGCGTAAGATTTTCAGGTAGGCAGTCTTTTAGGTATGCTGTATTCCTCCAACCAAAATAGTAGTCACAAATGTATCTCAGCTGTCACAGGCCACCTTTCTGCAGCCACAGTGTGACATATTCATGGCACACCTGAACAAATACTGGACTGATAAGGTTTGGTTGATGTTACACACGTTGGATCGGCTGGCAGTGTTCAGCTCTTTAGGAAAACGGTAAGCTCTGAGTTTTGCCCTGTAAAATAGCCAAACTGGACCAAGCTGCTTGTCTTGGAGTGATGTCATCTTGATGGCAATGGAAGTTGACCTCAGAAAAAAACAAATTAAGCGGGGAAGAGAAACAGCTGCTCAGAAACAGCACCATCCACATGTACGGGAAAGGAAAGCGGAAAGGAAAGCTCTTTCTCCCTGCCGCTCCACTGCAGAGAGCAGCTACCCTCCCTCACGCCCACGGCGACCCTGGCCTCAGGTGCATTTTAGAGCACTGTTTAATGACAAGCAGTGGCTCAGCTGATGGTTAATCCTTTTTGCTGGAGAAGGGACCTCTTGCTATGTTTAGCCTCCTCCAGAGAAAGAGCAGCCTCTTACAGAGAGAAAAATAACCCAGTGCTTGACTTGCACTACGTAGCGCTCAGAAGGAGCAGGACTCAGCGGGAATTTGCATGCTCCGCACTGCGAGTTTGTTTTATAAACCCCTGGCTTCGTTCCCCGGCTCGTGGAGCATCCCAAGCCAATTAGATTACATAACCAAATGAAGTCAATTGCCGACGAGCACAAAAAGCTGCTGTTTGATCTGGGTTCAGAGAAACACCCTCCATCTAGTAGTAGAAGCTAATGAAGGCCGACAGCTCAGGAGGCAGGAGCGATGTAACCGTGTGAGACTGGGACTTCAAGGCCACCCCCAGCCTCCGTGCAAGCGAAAGCGTGACCGGACAGTGAATCGGCAGTGCCAGCCATGCCGAGCAACTCAGATCCTCAGAGACCTTTTCTAGGCCATCCTTTCCACCCCTGTACTCCCTCTCCAAGCTACTTTGCTTTATTTTAGTTTTCTTCCTGCTCGCTGAGGAGTTGCTGCTGGGATTAAAAAACATCGGGCAAATCATCGGTATGAAAGAGACACGCTGAGAAGAGAGCAGATTAACCCACTCTGCAGAGAAAACTCCTCATTTCTGGAGTGTTTGTTTTGAAAATGTCACTTCAACAGGTCACAGAATTCATTAATAAAATCCCATCCTTATTTCCATTCAAAAAGGAATACAGATATATTATCCAGCCTCACCAGGAAAGCAGTATTGACCCACCAATGAGTCAAGGTCTACAGCATTGCATGCAGGAATATTTATTGCTTTTAATTACCATAAACTAGCAAGGAACTTGGTTTAATAGATTTTTATTATTATTATTTTGTTGTACTGTGGAAAATGTAAGTGCAGAGAAAAGAAAGACTGAATTGCCAGCAAAGTCTCCTGAGACTACACAACGATGGAATGAAAGACAGCTTGGTGCTGATGGGTTAAATAAAAGGTCACTGGCACTCAAGAGATCTTGGCAGCACATTGGTAAACCTGCTTTGAAGCATCATTAACCCCATTTTACTGATGAGAAAAACAGGGGCAGGGTGTAGCCCCAAAGATCTCCAAAACCAGCATTTGGGATCCCCAGGGGAGGAAATTAAATATCTAAGTACCAGAAAATTTTGTCTCACATGGTTGATTCTAGTTTGCAAACTGGAACTGGTGTATTCAGAAGTGTGGAGATACCCTGGCACTAGAAATAAGGGGAACATTTAGGGAGAAGCTGGCTGACATCACCTGCGGGATCTGCAGACCAGGGTAACCCAGGTGTTACTCACTGTACCTCCCTTGCTGAGAGGAAGGTGAAGACCACCACCTCCTATCTACATGGCATTCATATGCATGAGCATTTCTCAGGAAAAGCCTTTCTGGGCAGGCTGTCTCTGAACGCATGTGTGCAGCAGGGCAAGAAAGTAGGCAACAGACTAATGCCAGTCATCATGTTACCTGCTCTGTCTCCTTTCACACATCCAGCTTTCCTTCCCGGCCAACGGTGACGGGAACCTTTCAGTCGGAGAAATGTACGGCAGGCTTGGTGTGACAGCAGGTGATTGACAGGCAGCCTGTGATAATGAAGTCCATTTTTATTTTTTATCTCTTGTCGAGGTACAAGGACTCGGCCAGTGTCCCAGGTAATGACTGGTCCCTCTCCCTCTCCCTCGCTTGGATATGAAAGTGTGTGTAGCCATGTGTAGCTGTGTTAACACTACATTACTAAAACCAATCCCGGGAGCCTGTTACTGCTGCACACCTCACCGACTCCAGCACTTCTTCACGTTGATTTGCATTCATGCAGTTTGTGTAAACAACACTGTTCGGAGAATATAAATAGCTGCGGCCAGGAATGCAGTTCGGCTGCTCGGCCTGAGGAGCTCAGCAGCATTCCTCAGTTGCTACTGCAGGGCTGGAGCACGCTGCTGAAGGGATAACCCAGCTCCGGTCCCCAAAATGGAGGATGCTGCTGCACCCCAACCTTTCTGCCTCCATCTCTAGCCCAAGAAGCCAAGGATGTCCCACTGGAGACTGGTTTTCAAGGGATCTTTTCATCCTGGCATGAAAAACTGATGAAAAAGCCTTAAAAGAAAGCTCAATTTTCATGCATTCATGATGCTTACATGTTGGGCATTTTGGCAAGGTGCTGTGCTTTGGGTTGTAGTTGTCAGAGCTCTCTAGGTGATGATGGAGAAGAGTAGATGCTTCCAGAAAGTGAGTCAAGTTTTCAGTGGGCTGATTTGCCCATGAGATGGTCAACTCGTCCTCAACAGTGGACATGTGGGGTGATGACATCACTGCCCAAAATCAGTGAGCTGTGACCCTCCACTACCCACCTACCTCTCAAGCTCATACCCCTCTCCTCCAAAGACAGGCTCAGGATTTGTAATATTTGGCCCAAATTCAGTTAAACAAGAACCCCAGTATACATCCTGCACAGAGGTATCGTAAGAAAAAGTCTTCAGTATGAAATCAGGTAAAACTCTGCCTCTTTCAAATACGCTTTGACCAAGCTCGGAGATCTAAAGCCCAAAGAAATGCTCACACGCACACGTTTGAAGTGAAGCTGCTATTGATCACCATGCCGTAGGGACGGCATACTCATGCTTGACCACCGTAATTTCCTCATGATGTATTTGCTTCATCTCTCCTTGACTTCTGCAGGCAGGGGCAATGTCTTTAGAAGCACCACCTGGGAACTTCATGTTAATTAGTCATAAGCTTACATAAAACTCTCAGGTGGAGGCAACAAAACCAGATCAAGTAATTTTTTTCACTCAGAGTAAGAACAAAAACAGCTAAGAGCACTAAATATTAAAGGGATTAAAACTGAAATTTTCTGATCTTTTCAGGACTCACATAAAGCCTGGTCTGGAGTTGCAATTTTGCATCCAGATTTGGATCTATATCCGCTCCTAAACTTAGCCTAGAAGATGTTTGCAATATTTTTTGTCTTGAAATTTAAAATTCCAACAAAACATTGGCCGAACCTCCACAGATTTCTGAAGTCTGCATCTTTACTTTGCATTTAAGCCTTTCTCAATCCTTTTTTTTTTCTCTTTTTCTTTAGCTGAGCTGAAGTAACTCAGATTAAACACATGCACTCTATTTAATTGGCTTCATATGGTTCTATTTTAACATTTGGATTAGAATAATATTTCAGAAAATGACTGCTATTATTTTTTTAACAGATGGTGAAAGATCCACCAACATAGGAAGTGAGTCACAAGTTGTACCGTAAATAATAAATAATAATAATAATAGTTCTGCTGACAGTGTAACAAGGGCTCCGATTTGCTATCGCACAGGAAAGCTAATAAACCAAAGTGGAAAGCGTCTCAGAAATCTTTTGTTTTAATTAGCAATGAACAAATTCATTCTGCCAAACACTGAACCCACTGTAACACTGGTGGCTTCGCATTTTGCTTAGGAGGCAATTTGAAACAGTAAGGAGGAGTTGGAGGGGACAGCCAAACTCTAATGAGAAAATACACTACATGCATCTCCAGCTGGGCTTCTTTCAGGGCCATTTCACAAGTGAGGAAGTAAGAAAAAAATGCTGAAAAAATAATAGTGATTACAGTATGAATTCATGCATGACTCCAGAGTGGTGGTCTTTGCTTAGTGTCTCGTGTCAGCCCCCCAAAACAGTTCATTTCCCTTCAAAACACCCATGTGTAAGCATCCTTTTTATCGTTATCTGCTCATGGTATGATGCTGCACTTCATCCTGCAGCCATCTGAGTGGATTTGCATATCGTCTTCCCGCACATGCTCTGCGCAGGCTCAGAGCAGCTGTATGCTGTGCATACCCTGCCACAAGATCTGCATGCTCCCAAAGGGCTGAAGAGGATCGGGAAGGAAATAAAAGGGTGGCCCCCAACAGAAAAACTCAGCCTGCTCAGACCCATGCTGTGGATGGGATATCAAGTGGTGAGATACTGGATCCAAGCCTAAAGTGGGTAGATGTTTTTTGACAGGCACAATCTGGTATGGCTTTCATGCATCTTTGGGCAAGCAGGTGAAGTACGATAGGTTTTTTGGGGGGGCTAAAGAAGATGCTGTCATGGCCCCACTGCAAGGGAAAAGGGCTATCATGCAGCAAGCTGTACTCTACCTGAGCAGTGTCTATACATCACAGCTGGCTCCGGACATGTTCAGCCATATCATTGAAGAACATCTACTATATCATTGAGATCTAATTCTCTATAGAATACCTTTGGTAGCTGGACACTGTGGAAACTGATTCTGTAGACAAAGAGGTGAAAGAATAGATGTACATACGCAAGACCTTGGCAGAAAAGGTTTGGCAAACTAATGGAGTCTATGCCATGCCCACATTTCCTCCACGTCTATGTGATTGCCATTGTAGTGAATAAAACCTTTACAACCAGTGAGAGTCTCAACTTGTATCCACGGGGGATTTTTTGACAACGTGAGCTTCCTTCTTTTCCCAAGCTCTTGCAACTTCAGAAATTACTTTGGAGATGAAGTCAACTTGAAAAGGGTTTAAGCACTTCAGATCTCTCCAGGTTTGCCTAGCTGTTGCTGATAGGAGTCACCAGTACCTTCTAACCCACCTTTGCTTGTCAGAGCTCTCTCACTTTATCATCTCAGAGACTGGAATAGATTGGAGACAGAGCAGAGATGCTCACTGCCCACGAGGAGTTGTATGGCTGAATTATTTCAAGCAGCCAAGGAAACTGTGACCAATGTGCCACAAATATCTGCAGCTTCCCTTTCCAGACTACGGAGCAAAGTGGAGCTCTACCAAGGAGCATTTCCTTTATTAGAAATGACTGATGTCCCTCACATTGCCAGACTGCCAGAGCTCCTTTCTCTGAGCCAGGATGTCTGACATATAGCGGCTGCCTTCTTACAACCTTTTGTAGATGGACAAACATGAATGATTTGTTCTCTTTCTTTGCTGTGCACAGATGCAGCTGGACCTATTCCACCATTTGCCTGTCTGTCCAGCTACCTTATATCTGTATAAAACAACCAACTGCCGTAGTACTTGAGTGACTTTTGTATACAACTGACAGGAGAAAAGAAGTCCCACCAGACTTGGGAGACAAAGGAAAGGCGGAACAGAGGCAGCCGGGATGACTTAGGTTGCAGTACAACACCGAGCTGCTGAAGCCTCGCTATTGCACAGGTACGCCAGACCCTGATGTGCTGTATCTATGGAGTGTAACTCGACATCTGAAGTCTAACAAATTCTCAGCAATTTACTCTGCAAATTCAGGTTTGATAGGACATCAAGGGCTCAAGCCCACAATGAGCTTTTTATCTCCTTTAGTGATTGAGTGTTTCAGATTTCCCCAGTGGGGACTCATTCTGACTAGATGTATCTGTTGTTCTCTACATCTGAGTTAATCATCTGGACTCCCTTCATCATCGAGGGAGAGAAATAACACACCTAGGGCATGACTCATCTGACTTATTGGATGTGTCCCTTATGCACATTCAGGGTGCAAGTAATCGCCTGTCCCATATAGCTGCTGAGATGGAGGAACATAGTCTTGGAAAAATTCACAACAGGTTAAGCCTGTGCCAAATTTTGATGCTTACCCTATCCTTAACCCAGAGCCTATCTGAGTAGGTATCTTCATTTCTCAATTCCTCTCATAGTTAATTCATAGTTAATCTTGAATAGGTGTGATTTTAATAATCATTCAGTAGATCTAATACTGCAGAATTGCCACACCATTGAACTTGAAATTACATGAAATGAGACAGCTATTTAAATAATGGTCTCTTCTGAGCTTGGGTGTTTGGGGTTTTTTGTTACAGAGTTATCCAGAAGCTGTAAGTCGCTGTCATGACGTTACACCATTTCTGCAGCTGTGTAGCCAAGCTATTAATAAATTCTAGTGAGTTACAATCTACCTGGGAAGGTACTTGCCTATTTATCTGTAGTTTCACAAATGATAAGAAAGTGCCTATTCATCGCCTCAAGCTGTCTATTGTAGAGTTAAAAAAATGACAGTGGCTGCTCTTTGTATTTATTAATGAGCTATAATGAAGTAAAATATTGAGCTTTAAATGTCTTTATACATTAGATAGTTAATGGTCACCTCAATTAGCTGTGCTTCTCCTGCAAATCTTTTTTAATGAAACTGTGCTTCTGGTCCAAAGTTGGGGACAACATCCATACAATTTGCACTAAGACATTGTACATGTCGTGTAAAATACTTTTGATGTAGCTTTACTCATTTAACTGAAACCAAATCTGAAATAAGCCTTCTGTTCTCCTCAAGTTTTTTTTAACCTCTCACTGTCAAAATGACTGATGGATTGCAATGAGTAAATAAGTGGAGATTTAAAACAAGCTATGATGTAGGGCAGGGCTTTAAAGTGACTTAACAGCTGAGAAAATGACTAATCATGACTAATAGGAAAATAGCAATACATCTGGAGACACACATATTGAGGTTTCCTTAAAGTACCTTACGTTGCAGCCATACTTGAGTCCTCCTGGAAATAAGAAAACTGAGATTTGTCTTTTCCAGGGTTTCTTTTGCCACACAATTCATATAAATGTCCACACAAACTGGAGAATAAGCAGAGGTACAAAATTTAGGAGTGTCCTTAGGATGATTTTGCCTAGGTTGCCTGTAAGGATTTCAGTGCTGTTTGTCAATGGAGATAGATAGCCTAATCAATTTTAATTTAAAAGACTCCTATATCACAGTGATTTGGTTCCATAAGTTTATAGCATGTTCCAGACATTTTATTTGCTACAATGCCAGACAGCAGAACCACTTTTTCTTATGGCACCGGTGATATATTCCAGCATATTATCCCATGGGATTTATGTATCGATATTTTCATCCACCTCATTAGATTCACCCTCTTGCCTTTTTATTTTATATTTCAGATTATTTTCTGCACCAAGTTCATCCTCTGCCTTGTGACTTGTCATAGGCTTTGGATCCCTGTTTTGAAGGCTTGGTGGGAAAAGGATGAAAAGCAGTAAACACCAACTCTATGACCAGAAATGCTGGGTAGGTAAGGAGAAGGATTAACAGGATTACCCAGAGGGACTAAACAATTTCTAGCCTAGCCACATGTACAACCCACAGTATGTGTCTAGAAATGAAAAGATTTTCCAGCTGAGGCAGGCACAAATACATATAATTGCAAAAAGATTGTAATTAAGGAGGGAGCTTTACAGTCCTACAGAATTACAAGAAGTCATGGGCTTCAGTTTGCAAGTGGCCGTGAGAAGGGTCAGTCCAGAACACACTGGTCAAGAGGAACTGCTGACAGATACTAGATGGGGAAAATCTGGGGTCTGGGCTAGGAAAAGTAAATGCAGAAGACAACACTTCTAGTTAATGGCTAGATCATTTAAAACATGCTTTCTGGGAGGATCTGCCGTTCTCAAGACACTTTTAAGTGATGCCATCCAGCCAAAGATGAGAAATAATTATGTTCTTCAGGAAAGCAGCACAGCTCTATCACTGGGACTTGCACACCTTACAATCAAAAAGCTGGTCTGTTTTATATTAACTTCAGACAACAGGTAAGTTAGAAACCATCAGCATCTCATCAAACTACATTAAAGACTGTGACTTGAAGAGGTAGAGTTCTTATCCTTGCTCCACATGCATCTTGTGCCTGGCAGCAGGAATAGCCCTGTCCCCATGGTCCAGCTAACAGAACAGTCACCTTGCAGAGGTTCTGCGGACCTCAGGAGAAGCAAAAGCATCAATGATTCACTTCGGGACTTTTGTTTTGCTCCAGTTGGCAAATGCCCAGTCCAGTTGCAGATCAGTTTCCTTCCTAGGTCTGCTTTATCCTTAAGGGCCAAAATAAAGATGTCTTTCAGAGCTCCATCTGGGGCTGACTCCAGTGGATAGACTTACACTACCTTTTTTTTTTTTTCCCCCAGGTCTCTGGTATCCATCTACACTCTGGTCCCCTGTGTGGTGGTTAGCAAATTGATGCCTCCCTGTGGAAAAGACTGCTATCAAGTATGGGAAACATGGAAGCAGGAGGAGGAACAGTGCAGGAGAAAGCCTTGGCTTAGAGAGATTTTCATCACTGTGTGCCACCATCCATGACCCCTTGTATGACGAGCCAAGGGGCTTTTCTGATTCCAATTCTGATTTGATAAGTGGAGGGAAGCATTGGTTTTTATAGCCCTGTTCAACATAAACATTGATTTTTAAGGCCTAATCGTCTGCTGCAGCTGAACAACATCCAAGGATTTTTTTTTATTATTATTTTTGTAGCTGAAATTGATCAGCTGGAGAAGGGAGGAATAAAAAGGAAGCAGAGAAATGGCTGTAACTTAGTTTTTTGTGTTGCCCAGGAAAGGATGCTGCTGCTCTGTCACTCAGACAGCCCCCACTCTGCTGGGATGCTGCCGGCAGCCAAGGATGTGCTGCTGAATGAGCCCTTGTCAGCTGCCATCCTCGCTGGCTGGCTCCCTCGTAGCTCCTATTTAGCTTCATCGCTGGCTCCCTCATAAATATTCACACCACACAGGCAGCGGAAGACATTGCTTTTTCCCTAATTTCCATATTCAGCATGACATCAAAAATGATTCGGAGATGGGTTCAGCAGGGGCTGTGCATCCAGGGAAGAGGACAAGAGAGAGCAAGGTGTATGTGTTGGGTGGAGGTGAGGGGAAGAAGACAAGAGTATGCAGCAAGGAGGGAGATCTGGAACAAGGTGAGGAGCATGATGGAGGTAAAGAAAGAGAGCTGGGGATTAACTTGGTTGAACAATCACAGCAAAATGAAGCTGTTCCCATTCATAACCCAAGCGATCCATGTCCTCATCAGGAGGTTTTCATAAGTGATTAATGGTTAATTTGTTAAAATTCAATGAAATCTTGTTTCCTCTCTTTAAATTAGAATTCAGGGAGAGAGGGAGAGAGAGACGGTCCCAAGCATCCCCTGCTGCTTCTCGACAGAATATAATTCATCTGCTGGAACTGGCTATTGCTTTCAAAGGATTACAAATAAAATAGAAACATAGCCCAGGGCAACAGCCACAGAGCTCAGGAAGGCTCAGCCGAGTCAAAGGGGCAGAGGGGAGACCTCAAACCCCCGAGCGCGTTGGCAAGCAACCTTTGGAGTAATGCCAGAATCAGCGTGGTCGAATCATGGGAAGTTCAGTCCTACAGTGAATTCTAATCTCCTGCCATGAGACATAATTTCTGTGCTTTGCATTTTGATAAGGAAGCCCCACTAGCACTGAAAATGCGTGGGGGGTGATTTCTATGTGTTGCATCCGCAAATGTTTGGGAGACATGGGCGCTAGTTTATGGAGCAGATCGGAAGGAGCATTTCATGGGACAGACACACAGGTTGGAGATTGGGCTACTTTTTGTTCCTTCCTGCTTTATTTCATTAGTGAGACATTTTACTGATGGTATGTAAGCACTGCTTATACAGAGAAAAATGTATATAATTGGTTCTGAGCCATTACGGAGACAACCCTACTTCAGCTAATTTGCTTCTATATAACATCATTATCCTCATGAGATATTTCAGTGTATCTCAGGCCACTGAATCTGACATTAGATGTTATGTTCCAAACCACAGACCTTGCCCTTATTTTCCTGAGACAGAGAACGTCAAAGATTCATAGCGTTCTTTGATAGAAAGGGATTTAGTCAACAGTACTCTGGTGGAAGATATTGCAACACATGATTCAGTACCTTAGAACTGCCTGTCAGACAGACATCCAGGCTGGAGAGAGAGACAGTGAGAAACAGAAAAATTCTCCACATCCCATGGTAGATACTCTAGTAATTAATTAATACTTTTTTAAACAAAACCCGTACTTCATTTTCCACTCAACTCTGTTCTGTGTCAGTTACCAACTATGTGATGTTACTACAATGTCTGCTAGACTGGAAAAGACTCTTTTACGTTTCTTTTAAGAAGAAATATAAAGGCTTTTACCACTTAAGTCTTTAAAATATTTTGAAAATATCTTAACTCTAATTTTAAAAGAAAAGTTGCAGTTTTTTCAGGTTTTCTTCTGTGATTTTATTAAGTATTCAGATAATTTAATTGTTTCTATTTGATTTCTAAGCTGAAATGCATCAGTGCAAACTTCTAGTGAACTTTCAGGGTTCCCCTTTTTTTCCCAGAGATTGTATTTCAGTAGAAGTTCAGCTACTAATTTATCCTAACTTTTTTTTTCTGAACCGAAATCTGTTTATCTGAAAATTCTCAACCCATTCCATTTCAAAGTTTTGTCTCATCTACATCTTCCCAAAGGAAAAATCATGGAAGAAACTTTAAATTATCATTCATTTTCAGATGGCACTTCCAGTTCAGTTACATGGCTTCTCCTCACCACATAACTAGTTAAAAATGCAGTTGCTTTCAACCAATATTGAAAGCATGGATATAATACACCTCTGTTGCTACAAAAAGCACAAAAAGAGTATTAGTTCATTTGGTGAGCCACAGACAAGATTGTTGCAGTGACACCAAGGCCTATTTATGCCATTTAGGTACATTATAGTGAACATCAGTATTGACGTTTATGTTTTTCTGCCACAGAGAATCTAGCCTTTAATTATGGCAACGGAGACATTCTAATTCTATTATCTAATTATAAAGAGTAAAACTTTTTCTTTGAAAATACTCTTATAAGTAATTTTTTTTCCAGATTCTTCCCTGCAAACTGTGAGGTTCTCTTTTTGATTTTTATAGGAAAAATACTCCTCTTAATAAGCATATGGGTAGCGCGCCACTTTAAGGTTAGCTGTGTGTGAAAGAAAAAGCTGAATTTGTTGAGACATTGACTAATTCTTCTGATGTTTTGTGGATTGGTTTGTCGGTGACTGAGAGTACTAAATGATTTTCATGCACTTAGTGGCTTAAGGTACACTTCTCTTTGCTTTTGTGCAGTGCTCTCACTGAATAAATGCCCAACACTTTGATTTAGCACAATTTTTGAAGAATGATGCACTTCCACTACCAGGAAAGGTGAAAAAATTAGCTCAATGTACTGGCTGCAGAAGTATACCCCAAAAAGCATTGCTCTTCCAACCTGCTGTCATGTCGTGCTGTCTTGCATTACAGTTTCCTGTGTTGTTATATCCTGTAATCTCATTTCACCAGTTTTCCTGTCTATGTTTTTGCTGTTTCTGCTAAAACCTATGACAAGGTTGCAGTCAAGCTTGAGAACCCACTGTGAGAAACACAAAACAAAACCTCGTAAGACCCCATCTGTGTTCCCACTAGGTTGAATGCTGCTGAGGAAAGCAGACAGAGTCAGAAGGCAATCAAGAGGTGCAGAGACAGCACGTGGCTTATTCTTTTGGCAGGTCATGGGCAAACCATTAAACTCTACCCCACCTCTCTGTGACGCTGTATTCCACTGAATTACACATGTGAGAAACAGTACAAGGACTAGAAATGGAAGATGGAAAAGGAGTCTGTAGGTGCTCAACATAGGTGTTATGGTAGTTGAGTCACAACGTATTTGGTCTCTGAACTGGGATTTAGTGGTCTAAAACTTCCAAGCTTGGAAATGTTGACCCGTCATTTTGTGAAATGTTCTGCCTTTTGTGTGTTTATAGCATCCACCTCAACTCTGCATTTAAATAAATGTTTGTGTTTAATGATTACTCCTTATCTCTTCCATACAGTGTAATAAGAAATTGAAAATACTTCTGCTGTGCTGCATGATCCATTGCACCTGGGCATGAACTTTCAAGAAATGACAGTTCCTGAACACTGCTCATTAAGACTCACAAGCACCTTGTGATACATATAAATCTTATGAGCCCTAGATTAAAGATGGATACCTGAGTAAGAGGCATGTGGAGTATTCTCCAAAAGGAAGTACAGCAAGAAAATATCAGAGCAATGAATATAATGCAAATATTTTCTTTCCAGTTCCTTTTAGACAATATCCCCGTTGAATCCAGGGAGAAGCAATAGGCTATACCCAATACCTAGCTCACTCAAACTGACATAGACATAGTGACTTCGTTGGAGTTATGCTGATTTACACCAACACGATAGCCAGTCCATGATACTTATTCAAATTTGAATATTTTTCCCTTCTTTGATTTAATCAGAGTTGTTTTCCCCCTGGAGCATCAATAATGAAATATTTGAAGTATTTATTTATTGTAAATTCTCACTTTAATCAAGTGATTCTTCAGTGGACCTCTTTTAGCCTTGAAGTAATTGTTTTACTGATGTTTCTGCATAAAGAGATTGGATAATTCCTGATTAATAAGTTTCAAAACATTATCTAGAACACACAAGCAGAGCATCACTCTTAAAAATACGGCCACATGGATGACAGAGTGTCTAGGCTGTGGAGCACATGTAAGCATGCCAGTGGAGATAGAATTAAAAGCTTGATCATTTTTCTTTTTTTTTTTTTTTTTTTTTTTTGCAGTAGTATCCACCTGGTGCTACAGCAGAGGTGGATTATCAGTGAGAATTCTCCTGCTTCCTCTTAATGAATTTTCCACTCACTAATATTTGCATTATTCAAATCAATGACAACAAGGTTAGAGGCTTCCCACTGGTTTTTGCAACAATTTGGATTGATTGACGAGTTTTCAAAGAAGAGTGAAAGGAGTGGGAAAGAGATAAGAAAAAGCAGTGTACAGTCCTCGGAAATAACAGCCAATGGAGGATGAAGGCAGAGATCATTTTCAATGTGGGAGAAAAGTGCCACAGAGAGGTCCAAAGAGATGAAAGGAGGGAGGTTAGAAGCTGTGTAATAACTATGATCCTTCTTGGTCAGGACTAGGAAATTTAAGTGAATCAAGAGACATAAAAGAGGACCCAGCCAACATGGAGCAAACACTGGTGCCACACAATTGCAACAGAGTAGGAGTGACCAAGAGCAGCTCGCTGAGGCACAAGATGTTTGCATGTATATACAAAACAAGGAGCCACCCTGAGCCCAAAGTCCTCTGCCAACACAGTGTCAAGCCGTTGTGCTGAGACATTTGCACTCTCATGCAGCACTGTGTTTTCTGCACACTCCTGCAAGGGTACAGGTGTCCTGCTAAGGCAGCTCCATTCTTTTAGCTGGGAGGGAAGAGGAGCTGGATATTGCCATTCCTCAATAATCTTCTCTTTGAGATCCTTGGAACTCCTCAAAATGGCTGTGTAGAGGATAACATTAAAGGAAAGCCAAGTTTTGTCTTTGCAGTTGATTTTTTTTTTTGAGGTTTCTTTTGACGATTTGATGATGTCCAAGAAAAACTCATTAAAAGTTTCCTCTTTGGTCTGTTTCTGCTGAAAGTCCTGACCCTTTCTCATTTGCTGTAAATTTAGCTTTGGGACAGGATCTGTAAAACAACAGTGAGTCGTGGCCAAATGGCTAGTATCACCAATGCTAGATACCATTTTCGGGGAAGAATATGTAATACCTACAGAAAGTGTGTTAGCAGTGAACTGGCCATTTTAGCAATTTTGATAATGTCCTTGGGCATAGTCAGATCCTTTGGCAATGTCCGATAATTCTTGTTTCCTTTGTGTGGGTAAGGGCATAAGGAAAGTGTCAGTCTCATCTTTGCTTAGCTGAATCACTGTCTTATCACAGCTATACTAGCAGTCTGACAAGGCAAAACTGATGTGTCATATGGCCAAACTTTGCAGTGCAGCAATTGTCCCGTTCCCTGTTGCCATCTCCCCTCCCACTCAAGCAGAACAGAGCCCATGCCTGATTAATTTACATTGCTTGTCATTCTTATCTGTCCCTGGGCATTTAAGACAGCAACAGAAACAACCACTAAAACTAAAATCCCACATAGGCATTGAGGCTCAGAGATGCTGCCTTACAGAAAAGGAGGCAAGTTTTCTGGCTTCTTAAGATGGGTATTTTCTTAATGGGAGTTTCCCCCATCTTTGCTTGCTTTTCCAGGCATCAGGATGCAATTTTAGCTACTCAATACAACCAGCCTGATTTTGGAGGCACTCTTACATGCTGTTTCACCACTTTCTGCTAGTTGAAGAAATTAATAAGGAATCACAAAATACTGCTAAGAATCCTCATCTTGACTAGACTCATCTCCACTGTCCCACTGTTTCCTGGCTTTCTGGAAGGGATGGATTTGAAAATGTTGAAAATGTTACAAGGTAGGGGGCTGAAAAACACATGCTTGTTGCTGTTAGCATTATTATCTGAGGAAGCATGAACACACAGATAGACAGCTCAGGCTGATAGACACACTGCGACTGGTCCTCAGATCTCTAAGAGAAAAGCAAAAAGCCCATCACTTCCTGCCAGTCTGTTAAGCAGCAGGGGAATAGAAAGGACACGGAGAGGTCAATCTTTTCTCTACTCAAGAAATAATATGTATAAGGATGAAGGAGAGAGTTTCTAGCTTCAAACTGCAAGGACGTGACTGATGCCACCTGAGAAGAGAGTAGCAAAGGCTCAGTGATGCCAAGATAACACTCTGGCTGAGACAGAAGAAGAGCCTTTAAGCACATTTCTTCTGCAAGTCTGGCCAAAGCTCTGGGAATGAAGATAAGAGCCTGACCGGCACAGAGGAGACCAGTCTGCAGCCGCAGTGAGTCCACAATAGCGGTTCACTGAGGCAAAAGAGAAGTAGCTAAAGGCCGTGGAGATTTCAGATCATTATCTCCACTACAAGGTTGCTGTTGCTAAACCAGAACAGAGCTTTGTGCCAGTGTAAGAGCTTTCAAAGGCAGGAAAATATGACTCCTCTACCAGTAGTCTTTGCCTTGCATGCATATCTTGGCATTGTTATCTCAGAGGGTCCCAAATCACTGGAAAGTTTTGGTGGTCGTGAAAAGAGACCTAGAGGTCTCCTGAGCCCGTGCAATTGGGTCCCTGTGGGCATGAGCTGTAGGCTGTCCCAGTTCCTGGACCATCAGCAGAGTTCCTGCACTGCTGTAGCTACAGACAGACAACACCCAGGACCTTTCACCAAGTCTCTTGATACCATTTCCCTAAAACTTTTCAATTTAATCCCAAAGAATCTCCCTCCTAGGATTCCAGGTCTCTACTGACACAGTTTACCCTGGAAGCTAACAACCTTCATCTCAGCGTGGCTTTGCTGTGAGGAGGGAGATGCAGCTACCAAAGGAATCTCCTCTGCTAACCCACCTTCCCATTGCGGGAGCACAGCTCTGGGCTGTCCAGGCTGCAATCACTCTCGGATTTTCAGCACACGAAAGGCACGGGGTAGAACAGGATCCCGGCGCCAGCATCAGACAGCGGCACAGGCATGGAATCTCTGGGAGGGAATTCGCGCTGTTGGGGGCTCCCCTTCCGCTCTTGGGGCATGGTCTGGAGGAAGCCCTTGCCACACAGATCCCAGCTAACGTGGGCTTTTATACAGCAACGAGAGAGATCTTTTAGGCAGGACTGTAAAATTCACTGTACACCAGCAGATTTAATAGATGAGGAAAGCGTAGGGAGGGGCAGGGGGGAAATAAGTGAGAGCATACAAATTAAAGAGCAGCATTTGAAATCTAATCAAATATTCCCTCAATTTACTCACCACCCCTGCAGTACTGTGCAGCTTTATTAGATTTTTATTCCGTATTCTCTTTTAAAGTGACATTTACATTAATTTACAGTACTAGCATGAAACCCTACCTAAAAGCTGAGATTTTTTTGTAAGTTTTATTTTTCAGCAGCTCTCCTTGAGTCTCCAACTGACTAATAGGGAGTCTTTAGTTTTATGTCATGTCTGCAAGAGTGGATCCAAAGTCTCTTCAAGGTGAGTTCCTGCTGCTTTTGTTAAATGTGGAAGAGAGACCATCTTGGTGGGTTCAGGTGGTAATTGGCTGTGAAGCAGAAATGTTCCATCCCTGCAGCCCTCCATGCTCCAAAGTGCCTTCAGTGCCTGTAATCAGCGCTGAGGTCTATTCCAGCTTCAAAACCAGGGACCAGCTGCATTTTAGGGGATGCACTGTAATCAAAGTATCGTACAGAGAGGTCTAATTTGGATTTGAACCCATAGGATTTTACTTCAGGTCAACAGATAGGGACCAGGCTGGAAAAATGGGGTAAGCATATGCATCCAGAACAGGCATTTGAAAGTTCATTTTCCATCATTTTCTTGGCTTTCTTTCATTTATTTTCTGGATGGTTGGTTGGTTGGGTTTTTCCCAGAAAATGCTAACAAGTTAGCAGAAGTGCCCAGTGCAGGAAAGGTGCTGGCACCTTCTTGCCTTGGCCAGAAGTAAGAGCAGAGGGTCTCTTGCGCAGCCCTGGGACAGGACAGATGTGCAGTTCGCGCACACAGCATCTCTCTGGTGATCCAGTTTGTCCCCTTTTCCTACAATTTCTTTCCTTTTTTTTTTTTTTATTCCCTAATTAACACAGGTAATGAATTGCATATGGCCACAGCATTTACTTCTCTGTGTGAAATCTGCAGCAGCTGCATTGTTTAGCAGTTCAATATGTTTACTACAGATGCCATTTCTGTGTGACAATTAAGTTGTTTAAAATCTCCGTTTCCCACCCGCTATGTCCCTCCCTTGACTTCTTTCCAACACGCAGCATTGCAACCTGATTCCTTTTCCAGGCTGGTGCCACACTCCAGCTAAAAGATCAGATCTGCCAGAGGTCTGAACCTTGTCTGGCCATTTAAACTCATGGAAAGTTCTGAAATATTACTGTTTTTTTCACTCCCACCAAACACAAGGTAAACTGACCACCCAGGGTGTAAATGATGGGAAATCAGACCCAGAGCCTTGTGTGTGAGGCTAACAAAAATTGATTTACCTCCTTTCATTTAACTATGAGTGGATCCTACACATCTTTGAAGAAATATTGTGCTCTTCAGACTTTTTCAAGTATAATGACATCTGAAATGTACATACTTTACCAGTGCTATTGAGCTGGACTGTGGAATAATCTTTGAACCACGTCAATATGGCAAAACACAGAGAGGGAGCATGATTTACTGAGGCCATAATTAAACATTGAATTTGCCTCTCCTGTGGGCTCAGCTGAATTCCCGTCAGCAGCCTCTACAGCAAATTGTTGCAACCTAATGTCCTATGTGTTTGGATTTTGTTAATTTATTTCCTGCACCTCATTTTCCTGGACCGAATGCGGTTATTTATGGCACAGCAGCAAACACTTTACATTTATGGGGGGTTATGAATTTCAGTAATGGGTTTTGTGGTAATTTAATCTGTCCCAACTATGAGGCATTTTACAATGACAATTAAATTATTATTAAAAAAATAAACCTCAAATGACATTCTTATCGCTTATCAACGTATCAAAAGTTTCACCGTGTTGCATTTTCGGACCAGGTTATAAACATTTCTCTGTACTTTTTAGAGAATCCTTGCTATAAAATCTGAATGAACTTAATTAACTTCCACAGCTTATTTGAAAGGAAAATTCTTTACACATTCCAGTCTCAGTGAATGAAACAATTTTTTTAGAGTCAGTTTATTATATGCAAAAGTGTATGCCAATGCTTAATATTTAAAGACTTAAATTTAATATATTACATTGACTCCTGAAGAGGAAAGCATCCCACGGGGTGGGAGTGGTAAATTTGTGAATTTTCTTGTCCTAGCCTCATAGGGGGAAAAGCTTTTATTTCCATCGGTCAGCACTGTCTATGAAAAATGATCAAAAAAGTGTCAAGTATGTTAATTTACACTCCATTAAATTAATTTTAATGCTGGCCTGCTGAGTAGCTAGTTTTCAAAGCTAAATATCTTGGCTCTTTCAAAACATCTTTTTTTTTTCTCCTCCAAAATACCCAGAATGCTTCACTTCTTTGGTGGGAGCTGGGGAGTTACATCTTCAAGATTCAGTATAGACGTGCAACTCTGCGTGTGTGAGAAAGAACATAAATTCCTCCTCTCCAGAGAGTGGCAAACGAAAACTTTCATTACAAAAGACTCCTCAAAGTTATTTTCAAATCTCAGTCTGAAAAAATGACCCCTAATGCACTGATTATGGTAATGCCTAGAGGCTCAGTGAGATGGGGACTATATTTTGCTAAGTGCTATATGAAATATCAGATGGTGCCTATTCTAAAGAGCCTGCTATCTCAGAAAACGAGGCAGACAAAAGGCTGGGTAAAAAGAGTGGAATTACACCTATCTGCAGATAAAGCAGGCTATTCTAATCATCACGGTGCTATCAGAAGGCTTGTGATCAATTCCTTGCTCAGCTGCTGCCTCCTCCGATCCCCCACAAACCACACTCATGATTTCAGGCAAATTGGGGAGCCTCTCCGTGTCCCGTTCCCCCGCTGCGAGACAGTGGCGATCGCAGTGCCCCATCTCACGGAGGAGTTTGGAGGATGAAATTCACAAAGGACATGCAGGTCACATACAAAGTCTGCCCTCAGCTGACCACATGTCTAGCCACAAAAGACTACTCTCTTTCAGATCTATGTGTGTATATGTGTGTTACATTCTGTAAGCACTCACACCTCCTGGGCAACAGCACATTCTCAGCTACAAAGCCTCAGCTAGATCACAGGACTCAGCAAACCCTTGTTTTCCTTCCAGAAAGCAGTCTGCACTGAACACCGTTTTCTTCCTGCCTTTCAGTACCCCACATCACATAAGAACAGCTGTATTCTCTGATTTTGGAGTGTGTGGAAACTGTTTCTCATACATATCACCTTGGATCCACGTTTTCCCCAAAATACCTGAGAGGCAGAGAAGAGCTCTAGGTCCTCAGCTAAAGACCTCAGCTAGTGGAGGCCAATGATTTGCTTTGGTCTCTTCTATTTCACTGAAATAGGAGAGATCCCAGATTCAGTATCAAATTGGTGCAGCTTCAATATTGCAAAGGATCAGAGCATTTAATCTAACATTCCATGTCAGCATATATCCATACAATCTGTTTGTTTTCAGACAGTTTAGCTTGGCTAAAGTGTAACCTTATTTTTTGAGGCTATACCTCAGTTTTTGAGGCTATATCTTTTAGCATCCTCTGGAGCATCCAGTACCCAACAGCCTGCATGAACTTAGCTTCCATTCAGAAGGAATTAAAATCATATGTGCTGTCAGCCACAAGGCTTCCTGTTACCTGGGACCTGTACAGAGTCTGTTGGAGACACAGCAAATCTCAGTATCATTTCCAGCCCACCCTGGTGATGCCTCTCTCCACTGGGATATGTAGCACAGTCTTCAATGATTTGTCTTTAAGCAAGAAAACATTACTTGTAAAGAGAGAAATCCACCTGTAAGAAAATGAGATTCCCTGGGGTAAGGGAATCATCCACCTTGATAAATCAAACCGCACTCCTTAGTAGCTGAAAGTCAGTCTTGGAACTCATAAATCCCTTGAAGACATCCTGCAGGTGTTCCAAAGAAGCATCCTAGCAGCTGCCCAGGTCAAGAGGATTTTCCTGCTTAATTAACAAAGCGATTTTGTTTTCCCCTCTTTAATTCCAAAAATGGTAAGTAATTGGGGAATCAGCTTACAGAGATCAAAAGGTCTTGACTGCCAGTAAACAGCCCCTAGGTTAAATTCAGCCTTGGAAGCCTTCCACTGGTGGCAAGAAGAAAAATGTTTACTAGAAACTGCAACCCCTATCGTTCAAGCTTATGTCTCTTTCCCACTGTGCCTTTGAATTTAGCTACATTTTCTGCATTTTAAAAGTTGTAAAAAAAATTTGTAACTTGATCTAAGGGAATTAAAGCAAAACTTTATAAATGTTTTGTTTCCAAATGAAAATGTGGAGGCACCTTCAGAAGCTTTGTTCTCTTTTCACTTAGTTTTTTTTTTTATTTTGCTTTCAGAAGAAAAAATATAGCAGGAGAGGGCTTCCTCCCTCAGGCTGCTCGGTGAATGGACGTTGTTTTCAAGACGGCCCCATGCAGTTCACTAGCAACAACTTCAATGCTCCTAAAATTTCAGTGGCACTGCATGAGAGTCTGGAAACTTGGGGTAAAAAGAAAAAAAAAAAAAAAAAAAAAGCCTGTGAAATGTGGTTTGGAGCAATGTCTTTTTTTTTTTCACTCACAGGATATGGAAAGAAGAGCTTATGTTTTGTAAGAGCTTATGTTTCCTCTCTTGAATGAAACTATTTTTTATTAACACCCTGGATAGATTTCTAAAAGGAATTAACAGTTCTGCCAAAATGGTTACTGGGGCAAGGCATGCTTCTCCTTTAGAGGATTTGGGAAGGTGGTGTGTCACTCACTATGAAGAATTCATGACAAGTTCTGAAGAGCAGTCAAGAGCACAGAAATGCACACTCTGGAGTACATCTTCCCTGCAAGCAGAAAGCAACAGCATCTGCACATAGATTTTCATCCTCAAAAACAAGGGGTAAAGGAAGAAAAAACTTTCTGAATTCACATAGTCAAACACTGAAAAATGGCCACAGTCTAGGCTGAACTGATTCTTTCTGAAATCCATCTGCACCAGGAGAACCGGAGCTATGACTAATACATTATCGTTGGGTCAGCTGTGGCTCAAGTTGAATTTGAAAGGAGAAATCTTGGGTCACAGGTAGGTGATCTCAGGCAGACAAACAGGCTCCCCTCCAGTCATCATTGCACTTAATAGGTCTGGAGAGGATACATGACTGCTTCTCCTGCAAACTGTAAACCTGATAAGAAATTAACGATGGACAGGGGGTTTTTCTTTTTAAAGAAGCATCGCAGAATAAGCATTAAATGAACTTAAAACTCAGCCACTCAGAGAAAGTTGTAGCACATAGATTTGGTGACAACAGATGCTGTAATTTTGCCTGTCCCCAACAAGATGACAATTGCTACAGTTAACACGCAACACTTCAGTAATCTGAATTTATGTGAATTGTGAATTTTAAAGGTAGTTGTCCAGGCTCTTTTTATTATTAACATAAAGATGGATAGACAACTGTAAAGTATCGTTCCTCCTATTTTATAAACCTCTGCTAGAGAAACTGTCTGCCTCTGCCTTGACTACAGAGGGTTAGGTAAGAAGCTGGGTTAGGTAAACCACCAAGTTTTCACATGAGTAAAACAAGTGGAGATTAAATTATTTTTCCCAGAGACTGAATAACCTCAGTGCTCAACACTCCTTCAAAGCTTTAAGCTCTAACCTCTCTGCTTGCCCCCACCCCGGCTTCATCCTGCAATCCAGATTTACAGATCATTGAAAGTGTTTTCTCCACCTTGTAAGAAAACTGAAGGCAGATATTCCTTCTATTAGTTCAGTAAAAATTTGGAGAAAATATGCGTTCCAATGAAGCTGCCCTAGATTTCCATTATTAAATATCTGTGTCCCCAGATATCGGCATTTTTATGAAGCCACGTGCATAGCAACAGCAAAGTACAATGAGGGAGAAGACGACTCAGATGGAAAACAGAGCATTCCTGCAAAATGTCTTAATTCATTCTCCAGAATAAAACAGCAAATGTTGATTTCTATGCCCAAGCGTCCTGAGGGCTGGCCGTGCACTGTTGGGGCTGTATAAATTCTACAGTTAACATCAGCGATCTCTCAAGGATGGCAAGAGATAGAAGCCTTGGTACCAGCTTTTGTTGGAGAAGACTTCATTCCATTTGCTCTGACTTCCCTCACCTCAGAGTTTTGGCTACAGCCAAGGAGTCACAGGAAGTTCACAGGATAAAAGCGCACTTCAAAGTATGTCCTAGCTGGACAATTCCACACTACAGGACTAGTAGGAATAAAGAAAATATCAGAAAAGGGCAAGAGCAATCTATTTTGCAGATACAGAGAGCATAATTTCAATCCTTCAATCACACTGTCATTTTTTTCTCTCTGCACTTTAAATAACTGAAACAAACATTTTATCTCATCTTTCAGAAACACCTATTGGCACAAGGATGTACTTGTAAGGAAACAAGTAAATCAAGAGCAAAGGAGATCTTAATTGAGACAAATGTTACTTGGTCTCTCTTTCTTAAAGCAAGTTTTCTCATCTAACCTGATTGCTAGAACTTGTGAAGTAAAAAAACACGTGGAGGAAGCATTCTGGCTCCTTAGAAATCCACATCAAAACTCCCACTGTCCTCAGTGAGAACAGGAGTCCTCTGTGTACCTAAGGCCGTATGACAAGTCCCTTTTCATTTTTTCATTTATAGGATCAAGAGACCTCAGAATTGGATTCCCCTCATTCAAACTTTTCAAATTAGGGCTAGATTTTCAAAGGAGTTTACTTCCAATTTTGACACATAAGTAAAATCTGGATTGCTTTAAGAGCTCAGCGTCCCACAGAGAACACTGAGGTTCTCATAACCAGATATTTGCAAAGATTCAGGACATGAGGCACCCTCAGTGCCCCGGGTTCTTGCAGTCGTGTCTAAATAAGAACTGAGCTCCTTTGAAAACATAGCCTGTATTTTATAAAGAATAGCCTTCACAGCATTTTAGTGTCAGAAATTTGTTACGACCTGTTACACCATTGTAAAATAGGGTCATATTTTCACTCTTCTAATTTTACATATAGATAAAATGAGATACAGAGAGGTGAAGCTGATGTGCTCAGGATCATAAAAGAACTATAAATTAATGCTGAGCTTGGATGGGAAAGGTCAGACATCACAACTCCCACTCCCTTCTTTAAACACCGAACCCCTAAAGTCCTTAAAGAATCCTTCAAAGTGATTAGAAATCAGATTTTATTCAATTTCTCCTCTGTGATTCATCTCACAGGCTGTGTGACCTAAGAGCTTCATTCAGGTTTTGGAAGAGACAGAATGAAACATTTATTAATAAATAAAAAGAGTTTGGAATATTTAGCAGGACCAAAGTTTAAAGATTATAAAGATTTGAGGCTCTTTAATAAATATTAATTATACATTTTTCACCTCATTTTTGGTCAGACATGAAGTGCAGTGTAGAATTGCAGGGACAATGAATTCTGAAGGCAAGGGACCTTTATCTTTGCTATGGGCTCTTTCTAAAAAGAAATACTTCTATTCCCTTCAGTTCATGCAAATGCGCAGTGACTCTGATTAGCGTGAAGAGCGCCAAATGGCAATGGAAATCAAGGAACCTAATTATTTCCAGCAGTCACTTCAAAGATGCTCTACTGAAATGAAAGACATGTCTCTCACCTCTTGGGCCCTATTATGTTCTAAACTTTGCCGGGCCCTGCTGACATGCCACCTCTGTTTCAGGCAGATTTGATGAATCATGAAAACAGCATCATTTACAGTTCAAGGGACCAAAGCAATTTTCCATTGGCACCTTTATGTCCTTGCTGTTGCAAAAGAGAAGTGTATGAAAAAAAAAGCTGATGACTTTTCAGCAGTCAAGTGATTTCTGCAGGGAAGAAAAGAAAAAAAAAAACCAAAATAGCAAATATTCTCTGAGGGCAAGTGCATACATGTAGATAATGGTGTGCGTGTGGGTGCCCATGTACACAGCCACGTTTCAGTGCTCGCTGTCTGTGACAAAGTAGGTTTTGCTGTAACAAGGATGTACAGGAAGGCCGGCAAATACAGAGGAGGGTGGCACGTCAGCAGGGTTGGGTGGCGGAGGCTGTAAGGCATCTCAGCACTTAGAGGTGTGAGTTCAAGCCTTGCTTTGAAGTTACACTGAAGGTTGTCCTCAGACAGTTCATTGAAAACTGGGTACCAGGCTTGGTTGACCTGGTGAGTTAGGAGCAGCCCAGCACCCTACTAACTACGCTAAACCCTGATCCTGTCTTATGGGTAAGTTTGTGCTGCTTGCTTGCACCATGTATGATGCTGGTCCGAGATGCTGGCAGGTCATAGCAAGCCTTCTCTCTCTGCTCATTGCTTCTGCAGTCATGAAAGCTACGAAGGTCTCCATGAACCACATAGGAGGTTTCTGTTGCCTCCTCCATTCCCTCTTTTTTTCCTGTCTCAGGAAGTGTAGCAGGGATGGCCTATTAAAATCACACCAAACTTCATTGTTATTTCAGTCTTTCTGTAGCAGACAGTTGTTCTCATTACTTAGTCTAAGGAGGCTACCATTTTATGTAGAATTAATTTTCTTTCTGGAACTGTGCGAGCAGAGTTGAATATATATTTTCCCCCAAAATGTCATGAGGGTTTTTTTTTCTTAATTATACTCCAGGACATTTCACGATTGCTTGAGAAATGCTGCAAAGGTTTTATTGATTTCTTTTTTTCTTTCTCTGGTAAAGTTTTCACAAGATGGTGGTTTAGTATTACAAGTGTGAAATTAAGGAAGTTTCACAGTTTTATATGAGAAATGATCTCCAACAATGCAAATGCTAAATATCAGAATTTTTTTTTGACTATCATTTAAACAAGGGCTGATATTTTCCAGTAAAAATACATAAAATTTCCCAGCAGTTTAATGTAGTACTTCTTTAACAAAATTTCTGTCAAATACCTCTTGGCCTGACACCCTTCCTTTGACCTTTGAATATCAGCCTCATCAGCTAGCCACTCAATTCAAAGCTAGAACAAGTCCTTTAATGAAGCCAAAATAGGAAGATAGAAACTGATGTGAACTCAGAGCCCTCTTCCCTCTGCCTCCAAGTTCCCACCTCTCTTGGAAAGTACTCCTGGCTGAGGGAAGGTGAAATTTTCCTAATTTTAGAGACTGCATGAAGTTTTTCATCAAAACCCAATTTTCAACAAAAGACCTGGATTCTGTTCCTGATCCTGTCACAGACTGTGCTGTAACTTCAAATGAAACCATTAATCTCCCTGTGTTTCTATTCCCCTAATAAAATGACAGAGTCGAGCTTCCTTTCTCCTCTTTCTTTGTCTTTATGATTTATTTGTTTTACTTCTCTGATATGTTTTCACTGTGTATTTGAGCTGGAGGCTGTAAATACTTTTCATAACAACGATATGTTCAGCCTCAGATTTGAAGATCGTATTAACCGATCCCGAACGAGCACAGTGACAACTCCGGTTGGGAGTTGACTGATTTAGATCATCTGAAACCAGTGAACTCATTTTCTCATTTAAGTAATTTGCTTTCATTATATTAATAAAGTGGCTTTAAAATGCATCTGAAGGGAAATACATGCAGGAGCCAGACTGAAATCCCAGGATCACTTTGAAACTTTGTACGACATTTTTGTACAGCACCTAGCCCAAAAGGATTGATTCCTCGATTAGAGCTGCCTAAAGTATTTCTATTACTTTTGAATTTTAATCCTCATCTCTCCAGACTGCTGATTTTTCTCCTATTCACTGCCCTTAAATCCAATCTAATTCCAGTATATATCAAACCCTAGGGTAGGTTTTTCTGAAACTCAGCTGAATGCATTTTCTTATGTTGTAATTTTTTCCCTTTTTTTCCCGATTTCTATTTGCTTAAAAATAAATAGTATCTTCTCTGTAATTCCAGACAGAACACAGAGCACTTGCCCTATTACACTGCAGCTGAATTCTAAGTATACAATTATACAGGGAGGATCTTTAGATAAACCAGCTTGAGGACTTTTGAACATTAAACTCAAATCAGATAACGGCTTTCATCCTGTGCACTGCATTACACATTGTGCTGCAACTAAGTGGAAGGCTCAAGGAAAAAAAATATACTTTCCACGGGTATAAAGATGTCAAGGTAATAAAAAAAAAGGAGATGCAAAATCCTCCAAATACAAGAGGAATGGAAAAGATGAAACAGATAGACTTGTTACCAACAGCTTGTTGGAATCCCAGAAAGCTGGCCTGGCAGAGTCTACACCTGTCTTTACATGTGCCACTGAGGGCTAAAAAAAAAAAATAAAAATTACTAAATATTCTGGGTGAATGTTGAGTCCCAGATCAAACTGCTAATAGAGTATTCTGTGTAAAACAAGCAAGGCAATTATTCCACTCAGCTGTGCTCTGGTAGGGCCTTAATTGGGAGAATGTGTTCAGTTTGAGCTCAGTACTTTATTATACATATATTTAAAAAAAAAAATCAAAATGGGGTGGGGGAACAGAGAAGCAAGTGTTAGGAATCCATATGTAAAAAGGAGACTAATGCTGACGAGGAGATTGTAGGGACACTGGACACCTGAAGTGAAACCCTGAGTAGAAGCAATTATTATATGTGAGCGCAGCTATGAAATGCAGAGGTGAGGCAGAGCAGTTGTTCTCACAGGGATGACATTTAGCCCAGGGAAGAGCGAGCAGCATACATCTTGCGCATCACATAAAGATTTCTTAAGTCTTAATCTGACAACGTAAGACGTACAGCCAGCCATCTTTTTTGGCAGTGTGGAGAAAACCCCGTCACTTTATGCCAAGGCAGGACATTTTTATGCAGGTTTGCTGTATTTGCCTTTAGACTTCAGGGCTTGCTTTGAAACATGTCAAGCCTGTGCTAACACCTGTGCTAGGCAGAAGTCAGTAATGGGCTATTCAAAACTGCCTCAAAATGCCTTCTTCAGTGCTGTCTGCACCTCTTCCCCAAGAGGACCAGGCAGGGTGTGAACTTTCAGCTGGTTCTCTCAAGATAGCATAAATCCATTGCAATCAAAGAAATGCATCCTCTAACTGAGCTCAGAAACTGTTTGTGGCAAAAATTTCATAGGGATCTGGATAAACCAAGCTGTCTGTTGCCTTGGATTGCATGGTTTCAGGTGAGATATATCCCCTTCTGTCCTAACAATCACTCAGAAGAAACATTTCGATTTCTCAGCATCCTCTGGATAGGAGGTTTTCCTGAAGGCAGATAAGGCCCTGAGTGTTTCAGCAGTACAGGGAAGACAGTTCAAAGTAATCTCAATGACTTGCCCAAAAGTCTTCCCAAAGCTATCTGGTTTTCTTAAGTTCACATTATTCTCAGCCTTTGCCTCTATCTCTGCAGTTGCTAACAGTATCTTAATTGTGAACGGCACCGATCTCCTGAGCTACCCTATGAAGCTTCATTCTTGTGAGGTTTTAACCCTCACTGAGAACTGGGATAATCCTGAAAAAACTCACAAGTAACTTCTTCTCCTGAGAAAAAAACTCATATGTTTCTATAAAATTTCTTTTAAACATGTAAATTTATGAGCTCTCTTCTCTTCTTCCCACTCTCTTTTGCCTTTTGGATGGAGTTTGCTATGCACAGTCATTGTAAAGATGAGCTTGGCCTTCTGGATGCCCATTTCAATTCATAATCTCCACAATTTGGGAGCTGCAACCACTCTTATTTCTTCATCACTGATCTTTCAGAGTTAAAAACCTAAGAAGCAGAATATACTAGAGTTTGCCTTCACACTGTGAGTGGGAATTAACAGCAGCATAGCTGGTTTATTGTAATAATAACAACATTTCATGTAAGGCATCTCATTTCACACTATCTTTACAACATAAGATGATCACTCCAAGGAATATGAAAATAATTATAATGACATCTGTGAAAAACCCCAAAAAGCTAGAAGGGGGTGGAAAATCTTCTGCCATAAGGTGTGTGAAAAATCTTTGGGAACACAATACCAGTTCCTTAGGGAAGTAATGGCGGATTGGGGACAGAGAGGTTGTTTTGTTTTCATTTCATTTTGTTCCATTTTCACCCTGTAAGATGACCGTGGAGGTTTAAAATGCTGTAATATAAACATATATGCACTGGAAAATGTTATTTTATAGCTATTAATAGTGCCATCTGCAACCAGGAAAGCAGAATTATAGCCTAAAGATAATCAGAACTTATGCTTCAGAGTATATGTTGATTGCTTCTGGTGGTCAAGAAGGAGCACATTATTCCCATCCCTCAGTGCGTAACTGGTTGTGTCGACTATGTACTATTGCAATAAGACATTTATTTTATTCTACAGCATCAGCTAAGAGCTATGCAGTCCAATATCCTAACTAGAGTTTAATTCAAATATAAAGAGAAGATTAGCTAGGGATGTCTCACTGTTATTTTACATGTAAGGACTTTGTTTACCAGATGAAAATCCTTTCCCAACAGTCAATGTCCATCATGGATGTCTGCCTAATAAAGCTCTAGGGGGAAAGCAGCCAGACAAGCCCCTTGCACTTAGAGAACTTCTCTGCATCGTCACCCTAAGATTCAGAATCAGCATTACCCAAGTCCATCAGCCCCAGCCTTTGCATTGAGGCAGGCTGCAGGACTGCAACTACCCATCCAACCAACAGCCTGGACAAGGGGCTGGAGAGGATTAAAAGGTGGCTGCACTGCAGTCTTGGTACTGCATTGTGTTATGGAACAAGGGGAGTTGAATTTTCCACAATCTGTGTCATCACTGACCTTTTATATATTGTGAAGCAAAAAGTCTCTTTCCAACGTCTCTTGTTTGCCATTTCAAGAATCAAGAATAAATAAAAACTCCTGTTGCCATTTTGTTGAGGGAAAACACAGACAGAAGAAAAGGAGGTGATTCCCCTAAAGAATGGCAAAACTGAAACCAAAATCCAGATGTTCTCTTTCCCAGTCCAGGACACTGTTTTCCATCACACTTCTAAACGGTTAATTCAGCTTCTGTAGTCTCCTAAAAGTCAAGCTTTCCCTCTGTTCTTTGTGGATGGCCCTCCCAATCAATTATGTCAGAACAATCACCAGTATGGTATAATAATGTATAATTTTTCATCTAAATTAAAATGTACTTAGGAGACCTTCATTTCCCTCACATTTCATTGCATTCATCAGAAATACAGCAGGAAAAAAAAAAAAAGAAACCTCTGAGCAAACACTGTGAGTTGTTTACAAATGCTTCAAGTGCAGTAAAATACGGATTGCTGTTCTGCATGGCCCTCCTCTTCCCATCACACAGGAGATTTTCCAAGCAAACTCCAGAGAAAAAGATAGTGGGGTAGAAGGGCCAACTCTGATCTTTAAGGAAAACAATTTGTGTAAAGAAATGGTGCTCCATTTAAAAACCTTGTGGTGTGCTGTAAAACAGTAATTGCTATCTATCTAGAGACGTTCTCATTTCACATCTCTCGTAGTGAATGAAACTGCAAATTAATTACCATCTTGTGTATGCATCAAAGACCAATGCTGTGCACAGAAAACATCCAGGGTGAAAATCAGGCCATATTTATTTCAGTCAAGCTGTTTAAATATCGGTGAAAATCATAATAGTCTCACAAGTAGTTTAGACAAAGAAGAACAATGCCACAGCATCACCAATAAATCTTCAACTGACTCAGATATTTTCTTATCAAACTCATTACAAGGCTATTCATATACAGAAAGATATAGATACACGTGTGTGTATATTAATAGAAGTTGGTTTCTGAATTAATGAATAACACACCATTTCTATAGCCAGAACTAGAAGCAAAAATCTTTTCCAGAGTAACTCATTGCTTTTAAATATATTCTCACAATATAACTGTAGGTTAGCTATTAATCCAACCACCCAACCAAGGATGTGTAATTCTGCTGCAGTCTGTGTTATGCTTGAGTGCGCCTACCGCAAACATGCTCCAACCCCAGCGCTCCTTTGCTTTGCTGGCTTCCTGAACCCTGATATCCCAGATTTTGCTCCTGCTTTCCAAAAAGCTTCTCTCCTTTTGCCTGTCCCTGCCTCCAATTTTACACATCTTCCATTAAAATGTGGGTTCCCTGGGATGTGGGTTATCAGAACACCTGATGCTTTCAAGCATGACGTTTTTAGAGAGATACAATTTATCTCAAGTGCAAATGATAGTCCTAGAAATATTGCCCTCTACAAAGAGGGCTGCCCTATGTCATTGTTTTATTGGAGATTGCATTGTTTCTGTTCTTAAAAAATTTGGCCAGGTGATTTTTGAGGACTTAACATATTTTTCCAAACACCGATGAGCCTAAGAGACCAGACACCTGCAGTCAGGGTTTTACTCACCCCACAGATCACCAGCACAATGTTATTGCTGTCATTTTTTTTCCAACCAACTTCTCACTATAAATGACTTAACAGTATCAGTGTGGACTTGCAGCAAAACAATAACTCTGGAAAGGCTTTGTCCAAAAGATACAGGGGGAAAAATTGCATTACAGTTAGAAGAATTAATTAGGTTGTGAATGGGCGTGTGGAAATTTCAATTCTATCTCACACAACTACATAATCAAGGGAATGCTTTGAATCTAAACCCAGTGAAGTGGCTGCATATTTCAATCCTCAATTGTGCAGGAAAACACCAAATAAGATATTAACATTTTTTTTTCACCCATACAGAAAAAGGCTTTTTCTCTCCCCTTTGAAAATGAACAAGAAAAATAGAAGTAAATTTGAGAATCTCCAACTCCCCCTGCTGAGTTAGTAGGACTAATTGTACAATCACACTACTCAGCAGTGTAAGCAGACAATTGGCCATGTGGAGCTTAAAAACTCTAATTTCTATTATAATAGTTTCCAGTATCCTCACTGGACATGGATTTCTTTTCAGATGCATCCAAAATGGATGCTGCTTTTCAAAAAAGAAAAAAAAAAAAAAAGAAGAAAAAATTCCAGAAAAAAAAAAAAAAGAAGCAATAGGAGGGAAGAAAGAGCCAGAGAGCACATGCAACTTGCTTAAGGTCACATTGTAAGGGCAGAAGTAGAAACCATTACTTCTGAATCACGCTTTCATCACAAGGCAATGCTGCTGTGAAGCAAAATCTGGCGAGGGCAGAAGAGGTGGGAAAAAAAATCAGAATAATTGCTTTGCCTATTTGCATCCTGATCTCACTCTTTTCAGGGCTTTATTGGAATTATACTAACGTATTTTTTTTTTAAAAAAAAAAAAAGAAAGAAAAAAGAAGTGAAAAGCACACAGTGTATTTGAGAGGAGATACGGAAAGTTATGTCTTTGTCTGTTTCACCTGAAATATTTATTTGTACATATTGACAATGAGCATTTATAGCTGTCTGCTGAGGAAATACTACCCTGAGCTGCTTAAACCACTGTGCTAATCAACATTGAGATAGATCGGCAGAGGTTTCCCTGGGAAGACCCTTAGAAGCCTTCTCTAGCAGTGCTTTCTAGATCTCTCTTCCCTAGAGAATACAAATATCCCTTTCACCCCCTGCTCCAGCAGAAAGGAATAGGGAGAAATAGGGAAAGCCATCCCATTTGTGGGTTGCTAACTATCATTTTGCCCATCCTTTCAAAAGCAGTATATAGTCATGGGTGATAAAGGAGACCTAGTTCTTTGGAGCAGGTAAACTTTTTCTGCTAGCTAGATTTGCATGGAGGGACCCGTGCAGAGCAAAGGGATGATGGGGATTTTCTGTCAAGGCTGAACCTTTCTGTCTACTGATGACTCTGCTTGGGCTAAAGCCTTCTTCTCCTAAAACTTTCAATATATCAAGGCTCATCAGCTCTATCCCTCTACCCTTTGATGAGCATCACTCCCTAGAGACACAGACATGGGCCACAGATGTCCCTTTTTTTGAGGACATCACCCTGTTTTCAATCCCAGCTCCATTATACTATGCACGTGCAGTCTACAGGCCACATGGGGAAGCATCCTCCAAAAGAATTAATAGGTTTTATTTCTGCCTTTGAATAACAGCTGTGACTGAGTCGTTCCAGTCACATGTGGCAACTGCTCAGAGTGGTGTTAACAGCTCTGGGTGCACAGGAGAATGTTTCTGAGTGGAGGGAGAAGTAAGGCAAATCCCTTTATATTATCAGCATAGACCAGGCAACGGCCTTTGTATGTGCAGACCATAATCATAATCATTATCTTTTATGGTGAAGTACTTCAGTATTATGGGGCACAGGTACTTTTTTGAAGTGGTTACTAACACATTAAATAAGGAATTTAGAGCCGAGAAACATTTGATAAATGGCTGGTTGGGGGAGCACTTAAACCATAAAGTCTGCTTGTGATAACAACATGGCCTCAAGTTTGAGAAGACAGAATCATCCCTGACTTTGGAGCAGGATGGTTGGAGAGGCAAGGCTACCATCTTTTCAATGTCTCTCCAAGCAGTGTCCTCCTGAGGAAATATCCTTTTGAACCATGATCCAGCTTAGCACCCCTGCATGTGGGTAGCTTTAAGACACGCATGGACTTCAAGCAAACGTCCTGTTAAAGATATCATGTAAAGCAAACATGTTCAGTGCAGGGGGCCAGGATGAGGTCTAAGCACGTCCGTGTGAAGGTGTAAGTGGGAGTGAGCAGGTCTGTAATCAGCATGTTTCACCTCCAGGTATCTACATTTTTCTCCTTGTCTCTCCATCGCCATGGTGGGACAAGGCTCTGAAACTCTTAAGCACAGATCATTAGAGGTGGGATCCACTGTGCTGAGCTGAGGGGAAGAATTTGCCCTATTACATTGGCTGTCTGTGTAGGCGACACGTCCCCTTTCATTGCTAGTAAGTGATCACGTCTCCTCAGATAGAAGGGCTGATGAAATCAGAGCAGCTTCTGTTGTTTCTAGCTCCAAGGTTAATTTTATCAAAAGCAAAGCTCCTTTGACTGCTATCAGCAGAAAGGAAAGTAAAGCTCTTTTTATTACAGGGATATCAATAGAAGCATTTGTCTGACCTCCCTATCACCTCTCCCCTCTCCACCCCCCCACTGGCTCCAAATTAAGGATGGGAGAATAGAGCTGATAAAATAGGGCTAAGATAAAAATCTTAATATTGCAGAACCCATAGCATAGAAAGTAGGGAGATCCACAACAGCCCGATTTTGACCTTCAAAAATGGCTCAGAAACAAAACCATAGGACTGTAACCTACCCTAATCTCTGGAGTAGGTTAAATGAAGCAAAGTTGTGTCCTAAACAGCCAAGAGTCTTAGTTTTTTTTGAAGGCAAATCCAGCCCTACAGCAGCCCAGTGATAAGGTGCTGGAGACAATACAAATAGTGATTCCTGACAGATTTTCTAGCTCCATTTCAGAGTCTGGAAAAGAATTAAGACCTGAGATGTGCAAACAAGAAAATTGTGAGGTTAGAAGTCAGCATACTGATCTCCACCGCTACCTCAGAGCCGTTTCATTCATTGCCCTATTTTTGCTCTACAGGTATAAGCAAAAGAAGACAAGTAAAAGTTGACTGATTTTCCTGGTTCCTTGTGGATTCCCAGAAAAGCTGATCTTTAAAACAGGTTTAATAACCCCAAGAGGAGCAATAGCATTGTGTGTAGTTGTGTACACAAGACTACTGCCCAGAAAGGGGTGAAAGGATGTCAAGTAGCTAAGGCACTAAGAAAATGTGGGTTCAATTGCATCCATTTATTCTGTGGTCTTAAAGAAATTGTATTGGGTCTGATATTCACTGACACAAAAGCATTTTAATATCATGGGAGAAGTGAAAAGTGAGTGTAAATGTAACATATATACCCACTTCATGGGCTGTTTATGCTGCCAGAGTAGTGGAAAGCAAATTTAGTGCAAATGAGAATCAAACATTTTATCTTTCTGTGCCTCAGTTCTGCATCTATAACACAAAAGTTAATAAAACTGTCTGACTCCCTCTTGCTTGCACTCTTTTTTTCACTACTTGTCAGCCCTGTTTATCTGGCCTATAAGCTTTTCAGTGCAAGAACTGTCTCACAATATCTTTGTACAACCCCTTGCACAAGGACAGCTTGATCTGAACTGGTACCTCTGGACACAGCTGCAGTGAGCCTGCTAATGACAAAGTCCCCTCAATCAGCACAGAGATTCCTTTTAAAATCGAGAGAGCACCTACATGACAGGAACTTAGTCGGGAGTCTTCACTTACTCTTTCTTTTTCCCTTTTCCAGGGTTGGTTTTTTTTTTTTTTTTTTTGACTGTTCTAGGATCTAAGAGAGACATCTGAAGCTGAAGAAAGGAAGCAACTTGTTCACAGGTTGACACCCTGCCAGCAATCATAACAAACCCTGAAATTGGTGTTTTCACCCTCATTTGGATGATCAGGTGTAAATATAAATTTTAATTATTTACATAATTAAGTCAGTAATTTGCTGCCCATCAGAAATGTTTGACGATATTTTGGTGCCATCTGTTTCCTAATTGAACTTAATCTCTAAAAGATGTTACAAAAATATCCACAAAATAATAATGACAAACACAAAACAATTCCCCCTCTCCCCACCATAATTACTGCTTTTTTCAGTTATTTCCTAGGGAGAAAAAGGCTGGGGTTCAGATGTGCCAAGGTCTCATAGGTAAATGAGCAATGAAACAATTTGTTTTAAAAAGTACCTAGAAGGAGTGTTTAAGCTAGCAAGGTGCATAGGGAAGACTTGACTGCAGGAATGTAGGTTGAAATAATTAAAAAACCAAACCTGAATGGGTCACACGGCCTCTGTAAGTGATGTCCAGAGCTTCTGATGATCCTCTGACTTTTGATCATATCAAAGATATCATAGGGCTCCAAATTCACATGTGTAACAACAGCAGAAGTGTAAGAATGCAACAAGTGGCACAGTTCTGAAAAGAAAAGACAACATAAAATAGTCAGGAAATGCTTAGACTTAAAAACTACACCTGCATGCAGGCTTCTGTGCAGCAGAAATAGTAACTTTTCAAAGCAAATCACAGTTTTGGAGGTTTAGCTCACTGCCCAGCAGCATTTGGGCCTCAGAAAAAAAAATTAAACAGGTGTTTTGGTCCACAAAAATAAGCTGGAAGATCCAAGCTGCAAACAGTCTCAGAAACTTGTCCCCACCTCCCCTTTGAGCACAGGGACAAATTGTGCAGATCGGCTCTCATTCTCTTTTGATAAATCAGTTTCTTGATTTGTTTTGAATGCAGACTTTCCAGGCTCCCTTTCTGGTTTTGAAAACATTGACAATTCCTGTAACTGAGCACTGTGTTCCAAAACAATCAGAACATGTTCATTTTTTTAAAGGAATCAGTTTATCAAGCTTCAGAAAAAGATGCATCTCAGGTCTGGTGCAAGTCTGGCTTAAAGATTTAGGTTAGAAGTTGCTTCATCCCTTGCCTTGCAGGAACATAACCTTCTTGCAGATTGAGTTGTCAAAATCAAGGATCATCTGATGGCTCCCAACAGACCTGTATAAAATTGGTGTACTCAAATCAATTGGCTTTGCTGGAATTGAAAGAACTATCTGTCAACCTCACATGGTGCCCATTTGTTCACGTGGATGGACTCCAGACATCGCACCAGTGCTGTTAAAGCCAGAGCTCCTTCTCAGAGGTGGCACAAGCTTGCCATGGGAAAGACTCCTTGTCTTTTTTTTGTCTGCTTTTATGATAGGCAGATAGGAAAGAGGAGAGATGCAGCTTATTGACGAAATTTGAAGGAAAGCATAAAAACCGCGTGTGTGTACGTGTGCACGCAAGGACAGTGATGCGGAACTTCTGTTAATATATTCCAAATGTGCTTTAATTATGATGGAACACAGAAAATATCAATATTTTTCTCTCGTGTCACAAAAACATCATCATGCTCTAAGAATCACTAAAATAGAGTACCTAATGTGTTTGATAGGAAAGACACGTCACCACCTTTGTAGTCACATTAACTTTCCAATCTCCTTTCTTTTAATTTCTCCTTTCAATTGTGCATGAAGAAATCCGTTCAATTTAGTCTCAGCCTAAAGGGCTTTGGGTTTTTGTTTGTTATTTACTTTTTTAGGAGTGCCAGCACATCTCTCCTTGAATTATTTGAGTTTGGAAACAAGTGTACCTCATATATTCTGATCAGACATTTCACACTTTGATTTCTCAAAAGTAGATCAGGATGGACTTGCCAAACTGTCTTATTTTGTAGAGGTAGTTGTGACATAAAAATTAAGTCAAGCTTGAAGAAAATTGGATGAGTGTTTGTAAAATTAATAACACCTAAACCACAACACTGTGAGTTTACAAATTATGGCATTTTCTGCCAGTTTGAATATTTTAATGTATGTTCATAAGCAATTCTCTTAATGTAGACTGGCAAAATAAGTATTTAATTTCATAACTTTTAAATTGTTAAAACAATATTTTATCAAATATATTTAATTCCCAATAAAATCTCTCAGACAAGCCAAGTTTGATTTTTTTCTAACCTTGAATCCTTCCAAACTGTAGATTCTGCCAAAATACTGTAAGTTTTTTTAATATAATTCAAGAGGCTTAAGATACTGTAAGCCCTTAGAGCAGTTTAAGAGGCTTACTGGAAACTTCCTAGAACTGCAGAGCAATTTAAGCAGTTAGAGCACCCCTAAGGTCCATACCCTCATCTGGAGTAAAGTGGCACAAGGCCCCCAGTTTCAAAAGAGATTTGGCACTTTTTCTGTCCCGGGAATCAATCCCTAAAACTTTAGAAGCCTTAAGCCTCTTTGCACCTTGAGCACACAAGGCAAAACAGCACTTCAGCAAGCCCTTGTTGAAACAGTTTGAGCCACGGTTACCGGTACAACATCTTCTCAGCCTGGAGAAGAGGAGGCTCTGGGGAGACCTTATAGTGGCCTTCCAGTACCTCAAGGGGGCTGCAGGAAAGATGGGGAGAGACTGTTCAGCAGGGCCTGTTGTGATAGGACAAGGGGTAACGGTTTCAAAATAGATGGAGGTAGATTTAGACTGGATATTAGGAAAAAAAGTTTTACAATGCGAGTTGTAAAACACTGGAACAGGTTGCCCAGAGAGGTGGTGGATGCCCCATCCCTGGAAACATTCCAGGCCAGGCTGGATGAGGCTCTGAGCAACCTGATCTAGTCAGGGATGTCCCTGCTCCTGGCAGGGGGGTTGGACTAGATGACCTTTGAAGGTCCCTTCCAACTCTAACCATTCTATGATTAATGTCCAAAATATTGAAACCAGCACAATCCATAGGGCCGCTCCTCCAGAAGAAAGAGACACCATAGGCTGCAGAGTGCTTTGGGAGGGAGAGTCTCAAACATGAGACTTGTTATGGTTACATGCAACAAACCATATTTTAGACAATGTAAATTAATTCCTGCAGCCTGACTTCTGTTAAGGGCACAATATAACAGAAAATTAGCTCAGCTTGGAAGTAGTTTCTCAGACAAATTCTGGCATCCTCCCATTCCCTCAGTGCCACTCTTTACCACGTTGGCGTATAGACACATCACATTGTGGGTTCTCAAGTCTCAGCACTCTCTGCTTGGGCACCACCTTACTCCTGGGCTTGTAAATCAGAGGGGTTTTGCTTAGCTCACTGTGACCATTTGCAGATCCTAGCACATAGCTCCCAGAAGACACTCAGCTTGCCCTGCACGTAGTTAATGGCTATTATTAGAAGTCGGTAAAGCAATGGTGGAACTCAGTGTGCCCGTCACACATGCACCGTCGTTGATCTTTGATCTCATAACTGTACCTCTACACAGGCCAAACTGTAACATTCGACTCAGTCTTGTTGAAGTTCAGATTGAGACTTAGTTATGGGTTTAGGCTTTGTCACTGAGATTAATCTAAGATCCAAAATGGGCATTTAGACGCTAGAAAGCACTGACTCAGCTATCCAAGTCATGCCTGGATGTGAAATGTATTAATGAAGAGAGCTAGGACCTAGCACGTGAAAGGACCTTAATCCACGCAGTGCTCCCAGGCTTTCCAGTGCTTGATTCAAACTGCCTTTAGTCAAGGAAGAGGATAGTGATGGGACATTTGGCTGGGCAGTAAGTCATCCCCTGTACGATCAGGGCTGAGTATACAAAACCTTTCCTCTTACTCTGGAGAAAAATGTTATGGAAGCCAGCAAACATCTTCACTCCGAGCATGCCCAGAGGCTGGATGCCAATTCAATTTCAGCCAAGACCTACAGTCATTGGAATGACAAATCTTTCCTTAACACTCTTATTAAATCCTAATCTCAATCTTATTCATCATTTTTAATAACTTGAAATTGGGCTGAATATTTAAATGAGGTGAAATGAAAAGACAGAGAGGTGTTGGGAGTATGCGAAGTGGGGGGAAGAGAAAGATGTAAAGGGACAACTTGAATCCCTTCATTAATTGAAGAGTAATCTATCCAGGTTCAGGAACTAATAGAGGCAAAAGATTTTCAGACATAGCTAAAAAGGAAAGGGAAAAAAAAAAAAAAAAAAAAAAAAGAAAAAGAAAGAGAGAGAGAAAAAGAAATTACCTATTAGAGTCTGGACTTGTAATATTAGTCTTTCAAAGACTTCTTAGTAAAGTAGCAGGGACGCAGGCAGGAGGGTTTGCGGAGCGGAGCAGAGATGGAGGACATATAAAGAAAAGATGAATTGAGGGATTAAATGTACCAAGGTGGTTTAAGTGATATTGAAATATGACTTCACCGAGATGTCTGTTTGGCCCAGGCTAACTATGACGATAAGGAATGGTCTGTATCAGCTGGGTCTACAGCAGCAAGCTCCTGTCAGCCGCCTGACACCAGAGAAGAGTGTGAAATGCTTTTAAAAGTCATGAACAGACACCGATGACGTTATTTCTGATTTACCCATACTTGTTTACAGGAAACTCGGCACCTACACTAAGTACCTCCCTAACTAGGATTTTTTATGATGAAAATATTCTGGTTTGGGAAATGCTGGAACAAGACAGGAGTTTAGTTTTAGCTGCTTAATCATGGAATTAGACCTTGAGACTGACTTTCTCCATGGGGGTCCAGGTCTCAACTTCTCCAGCCCTCTGTGACTCTCCGTACCAATCGAGCACCAATCTCATCTTCAGACAGTTTTGCTGATGAAAGGGAGATCACAATCTGCCTCACAAGGAATGTATATTTTTTGCATTTAAAAATAAATATTCAGATCTGGAGCATTTCATGAAGCAGGGTGACCCACACCATCTGCTCCTTCTGACAGTACTTGGGAAGCCTGCAGGTCTGCTTTTCAAGCCACTTTACATATACATAATACTTTGTTCTTATTGTTCCTTTTTTTTTTTTTTTTTTTCAGATGGGACTGCATCAGAGGAATAATTCCTGCTCCCTTCTCACAGTCCCTGCCTGCCTAAAATAATTCATCCAGCTCACTGAAGATTTGTGCATATCCACAATCTGTATCCCAAAATGCTAAAACAATCTATTTAACCTTTACGCCAGCTAATGCATACATTAGAGCAAGAACCTATATATGAACATAAAAATGTGAGAAACTGAAACTCACTGACATAAAATCAAAGAGCTTGGCCATAAAAGGTGTCACTTTTATGTGATTATCTTGCCAATATCTCCATGTTGCGAAACTAAATCAAACTGCAATTTTTCCCACATGTATTGCATTTAATGGAGTCCGTTAATGGCAGCCATTCCTTATAGATCTCTGTGTAATGGAAGAACGGTTCCTCGTGCCATAACACTGTGGAAGCCGAACCCGCACACACTCCACCATATATCTTATGAGCTTGACCTTATATGACTCGCTGTGTCAGGCAACACCGAGCACTGCTTTTGCTAAGACTACGCTTCAGGAAGATGGAAAGGTGCTTCAAGGAACTCACTGCTGCCGGAAACTGGATCAAACTATGCCCTAAGATTGCCTTCTCCGTCTTTCTGCTCGCACTGAGCTAGACACTAGGAGCTCAGGAGCTGTGCAGCCTTGCAGTTACTGGAAAATGTGGTCCCCAAATTTTTGCAACAGGGTGTCTAGCATAAACGCTGTTCTCTCTTTTGTCCAGAATAGCTTGACTTCCCTGTAGAACTGAAGATTAAAAAAGTACCAAAAAAAAAAACCCAAAACCAACCAACCCACAAAAAAACCAAACCCACCCCCAAAAAACCCGATAAGATCCTTTAATCCATAGATGTCAAAAAGCGGAGGTAAGTGTCTGTGTCATAGTTTAGCCCCGCTCAGGACTAAGCTGTGCAGCCTTTCACTCACCCCCTGCACCCTCCAGTGGGACGGGGAGCAGAATTGGTAAAGAAAAGGCAGCAAAACTCATGACATGAGAAGAAACAAACAAACAAACAAATATAAGAGAAGAAAACAAAACAGAAATAGAAAACAAATACAGTACAAATGCTTACAGCAAATCCCAAGGTCCAGTTTCCTCCCAAGTAGCAGAAGGCAGCTCTCAGCACTCTCCTCACCTATCCACTGAGCCTGAAGTCACATGGGATGGAACAGCCCTTTGGCTAATTTGGGTAAACTTACCCCAGCTGTTGGCTAATTAGTAAACTATCCCAGCTGTGTGCCCCAGCCATAGCAGTTCTCCTCCCAGCTCAAGTGAATGTTAACTCTATCCTAGCCAGAACCAGGACAGTCTGCTTCCCAAATTTATAGCTAGAAAAGTTAAAATCAAGTGATTTTCCCATATTTGCACAGCAAACCAATGGTATAGTCAAGGGGCAGAACCCAAGCAGCCTCTATCCTTGCCTCATGCTCTTGCTCATAGGCAAGGCTGCCTCCATGTACCTACAGCTCCTTTTTTCTGCTATCGTACACCTATGCTCAGAGAAAGCAGAAAACACAAAGTGGAGGATGCGTAGAACACTCTGTCCAGTCCATAATCTGGGAAACCCATGACCAGAGCAGTCAGGGCGGCTCCAGTATCCCACCAGTGTCCTGTATCCCAGGGAGTCCCTTACACCCACAGCACACAAAGTCCCACCTCAAAGCGAGCACAGATTTTTGAGGGTCATTTTCTGCTGGCGTTGGTCCTTACTTCTTCCTGAAGCCCAGATTAATTTGACATCCACAAGCTATTTTTTTTAAATTGTGCTATTAGGAAGATTTTATTCACTGTTGTTTTAAAACCCCTAGAAACATGAAAATTCCATTTTCCCTGCATTTATTCATCTTCATTAAGCACATGTTGATTTTTTTATTTTTTTCTGCTGCTGGTAGAAAACCCAAGCCAATGCAACTCCCTTTTATCTCACTTTGTATTGGCCAGAATTGGAGATTTCTATGTTCTGTATGTGCCAATGTCAAGGTCTCTAAGTGTGTATCAGTCAAAGTGGGATCATTGTTATTACTTTGTCAGCATTTCTGGTCAAATTGAGTTGTTTGTTTTTTATGTTTTTAAAGCATTGGATTTTTTTGTTTTAGTTGAAACAAGTAACATCTGCTGGCCAGAGTAATATTGCTCAAAAACCTTTGTACTGGGGGAGTAGGTGGGAAGGGAATAAGAAAGAAAGAAAGAAAAACCATGTATATTTCAATCATTTCCAGAAGCAAGATAGTTTTTGGGGGGAAAGACAGGAAGTATGTAAGTAGCAATTTTAAAAGTGGGAATTCCTAAACAACTATTTCATGACAAATTCAAAATTTTGTTCATTCCTTCTCTGCATCACAAATCATAATCAATTTTTTAGCTTGCAATCAAAAGAAATCTCAAAAACTGTCCATAAGAAGAAATCAAAATAAATAAGAAACCAAAAGAAATCTCAAAAAAAATCTCCATAAACATAAATTCTCCCAGAAGTTGACAGAGATTCACTTCCCAGAAGTCAATGTTCAAGTAATTATTTTGGGTAAAAATACTTTCAACAACAACCGAAAGAACCAATCAGTTTTAACCTGGATTTCTCACCAGATTATAGCATACTATATCATATGACCCAAAGACACTGACTCAGCAGGACTGCACAGCGATGGATGCTTTCTATTCACACAGCTTACATGAGCAGCAAAAATAGATTTGTTGGTTCTCTGAAAACTTCAATGCTTTTCTAGGTTAATTTTCAATCTTTAATGAATTGATTAGTCATTTTTAATATAAACTCCACTTTCTATGCCATCTATCTCTACCTCCTATTACTAAGAAAAGAATATAAATGTCTTATTTCAATAGGCTTTCAGAGTTTGGTATGTGGGAAAGAGGCACTTGCCTAGGAGGTGCTTTTTATGTTTGCCCAGCAATATGGTGCTCTGCTACAACATTATTTGTTATCCTTGAGAGATCTTTTACCCTACTCCAGCCCTACAGTCCTCCCTGTGGCCACTGGTACTTGGGAGTGCAGAAAATCTCACCAGTTTTGTAATGTTAGTATGAGTTTGATACTAATTTCCCACAGTATCCCTCAGATTATCCAGTCACCTCATGGGAAAACTGAAAGCAAAAACTTCATCTGTCCTAGTTTTCCAGAATAAGCCCACTTCCATCCTCCCACTGCACCCCACGTATCCCTGCAGAACAGAGAAGCAGCAGCTATAGCCCAAAGGGGCAACAAAAGAAAAGTTGGGGTTTTTTTTTCCCACCTTTAGACTATTAAAACTGAGAAGAACATATGATTTCTCCTTTGAGTTCTTTTTGGTGGAAGTGTGGAGAGGACATTCGAGGACACGGGATGACAGGACTCCTTCCACAGAAGATTTAATCAATGGACGAGGTGCCAGGGCAGTGAGGGCAAAGGGCAGGGGCTTACAGACGCAGGCAATCCTAGCTGTGTCGTGCGAGAGGTGGCTCTTCAGCACAGGGAATGTAGTTTATCTACGTCCTAAAAGGCACCATGTAATTTTATGGTGTCGTAAAAATTATTATTATACTAATAGGAGTTAATAATTCTAAAAGCTTCATGACCTGTTTGGTCATCTTGGCTCAGCTTCAACGTGGGTGATTATTTTTTTTTTTTTTTTTGTGAGTTGAGTTAGCAGTGACCATTAAACAAAAAAAAAGCCAAATTCTGAGCTGGTGTAACTCAGCCTGACTGTTTAAGCCAGCTGAGCTCTGCCTGTACATACCGAGAGGTGCATCTAGCCAATGGACTTCTGTGATATTTTGCAGACTTAAAGAGAAGAAATGTAAAACTCTGACATGATTTACTCTGCCCTGGGATCTCAGACTGCATTGTCCTACTTTTTGTCCTCTGCAGTGTCTTTTGAGCCACCCTTGGGTGTAAATGGACTCCTGAACTGAGCTGAGTTATCTAGCACAATCAAATGCCTACACACACTGGCTGGTTTGTTGCTACTGAAAAACAGACGTAGTTCAGCTAATGTTGAGTGCCAGAGTCCTCATGTGTTCTCCTATGAGCAAATCAGAGGACATACATAGCAACAGGAATGTGAAGACCACCTCTGCTCCACAATACGATTTTTTTTTTATGGCTCAAACCTCTTCCTACCACCCAATGCACCACTCTAGTGCATTCAAACCAATGCATTTGCTCTACTGCAGCTCTCCTGGTTCGTACAGCCGGGGAAGACAGACTGCCACAGAACCAGAAAGATGCCTTCATTCCCAATTCCAGCAGCTGACCTCTTCTCCCTTGCTATCAGCTTCCGGGCTGAAAACAATATATTGGGCATTAGGTTTTCTGTTCTAAAAAAGAGGTTTATATTTATATTTTTATACTGTCCTAAAAAGAGGTTTTATACATATATACATACATCTATAAAAGCAAAACTGAAGAACTCTTTGGTCAAAGCACAGACCTGAGAAGATTAAATCTGTTCCAATGCCCTGGCAGCAGCTTGACCCCAGTGATATTACTCCCTAAATATGCTGCTATAAGGTCAGAATCACTATAAGGTCAGAAATTCCGCATTTCTCTGAGAAAAACGTCAGAAGAATATTGATATCAGTGCCTTGTGCTGGCACAACCTAATCAGCATTACCTCTTAGAACGAAGAATCAGGGCTCAAAATAGTCCACTCCAGGGTCTTTTGATTGCAAAGTGTTTCGAGAGAGAGGAACTGTGTGCAAAAGACTAATAAAACTGAGATCCACGCCGCATTTGCATTTTGCACTGAGTTTGCCTGCATTCTGCACCTGCTAAGAACCGTTGCAGCGATTTCGTAAGCGTGGTGCTCCTCACCTCCGTGGTGACGGACAGGCCCTGAGCGCTGCATCCCACCAGCAGCCCTGCCTGCCCACCCCGGGCCGGGGGCTGCTGGAGCTGGGGAGGGGGTTCTGGAACAAGGGCACAGCTCGAGGTTCTCTGGAGGGAGGCCAAAGGAGAGTGTGGAGGACAAAGCAAATATCAGTCCAGATTTCAGCAGCCTCAAGTTAAATTGGAAAAGAAAAGTGGAAAAATTAAATGGGGTGGGAGCTACTGCTCCTGAATTGAGTGGCGCTGAAGCTGCATCTCTTTCTCTCTCCTTCCTCCTACTCTGTCTATCTGTGGCCTGCACAAACAATTCTGTGCATATGTATTTTTGGCACAAATCATAGTGTCCTGTGATTCTTGATTATAATTATAATAACGGGTTTCAGAAAACTTGCAAGTGGTTTCTGGGAATTATAATAAGGGTTTAGGACAGATGTATTGTTTATATGGTTAGTGTTTGTTGCATATTAAACCAAGTTGGTGTTGTAAGAAATTGTAAAATACACAATTAAATGCAAACTAGCAGCAAAACACCTCTCTTCTTGAGAGACAGACATGCTGATATTGTCATCTCCATCCTGCAAGCATGGATTAAAGCGGACGCAGATGGCTAGTTCTGTTGTGACGGTGTTCCATTGCATTTCCCTTGTCTGAATTTCTACTCCTACAATCTTCTCTTAACTTACCGTGAGAAAAATATGTATTCCTTCCTTTTTCTTTCATGTTCTGCTCATCTCCCTTTATGATTATCCTTGCTTAAAGCATCCAGTCATGCAAAAGCTCCACTGAATCACGCAGTTTCCATTACAACCAAAGTAGAATTATTCCCAATGATAGCATCCTTTTGCTGTGCTTTTTTCCCCCAAGAGTCTTAATTTCTATTCAGTCACATGACCAGATTTCCACTTTCTCCCATGTGAAATTATTTTGTATTTGAATAGTTGTCTATAAATTGTGCTCAAAGGTCCCCAAGGTCTCCCTGTCTCAGAGCTGGCTCCAAGTAGCTGCTGACGGATGCGACCTTGGGAAGGCCTCTGACTGCTGGATGGAAGCAGAGGCCCTCAGAGATGATGCACAGAAATAAGCGGTTTGGTAAAAACCTGTAGGAATTTTCTTTTCTTTGTTCATGGTTATGACAGACTCAAACCCACAAAAGGGACTGCTGGAGTTTGCAGGATGCTGCGCCTGACTGAGCAGGAGGAATGGAGATCGCGCTCAGGCCCGAAGCGGGATTTCTGCAGCCGAACCTGCCAGGCCGCGTAGGCCTGAGGGTGGGACTGAGCACCAGTGCTCCGCCAGGACCCTGCGATCCGCCGCTCGCCTCCCATCCCCTCTCAGATCGTCTCTGCATGCCTCAGAGCCGCAGCTTCTCTGTGTTTTGAAGGGAGAGAGAGGAAAAAATGAAGCTAACAATAATTAAAGCCCAGGCACCTTCCTCCTGGCTCTGATTTCCAAGGCCTCCCCATCCTGCAGCCAGCCGCTGTCGGATCCCTCTCAGAGAGCCCCAGCGCAGACACCACGGCCTTCCCAGCCGCCGCAGACTGCATGTTGATCGTGTTCCTCTCCTCTGTTAACACAATTGCCTTCACCTTTACATAAATCAGATTTAGAGAACACATTGCGTCTCAGAAGCCTTGGGACACCTCGAGGCCTCTCAGTTCAATGGTGCTCATTATGGAAATCAGCTAAATGCTGAGCAGAGAGATAAGTGCTTAACTGTTTACCAAACCTCTCCACCAGCGATATACAGCCAGAGCTAATGGGAGTTCATTTGCAGCCTTACTCAGTCATTCAACCCTCTTTATCTGCTCCTTCCACTAATCTGCGGGGAGAAATGCACAAGTTTGCATGAAAGATCTTTCTCTGTAGCTCCTCTTGGACAGGCAGAGTGGGGAGAAAGGACAAGAAGGAGCTGAGGTTGTGCCATGAGGAACCAAAGCAAGCCAAAACCCAAATGCTTGGCTCCAAGCATCCTTGAAGGTTGCAGGTATTTGTGGTAAAAGCTCAGCTTAACAAGAAACCATCGCGTCAAAGAGGAGGGAATCCTGCAATCTCCAGTGCTTGCAGAGAGCACGCATCCCTCCTGAGGGTTACTGGCACAGCCATGAGCTGGCAGAGGGTGAAAAGAACGGCTTCAGAAGGATTGTGGGCAGGAGAAATAGCTCTGAGCTATGAGGGGCACAGGTGGCTGTTACCCGAGGTGACAGAGCATCATCTCAGGATGTGGATGTAAAATGCTCCCAGCTGTGGGAGTGAGGATTACTTCTCTGGAAGCATTTTTCACCTGGTTCTTCCATAGCCAAGTACAGGCAATCAGAATGAAGATGTGGATGGAGATATTTCTGCAGATACCTCTTGTGAGTGGAAGGAGGTCCTCAGATAACCAGCTACACTAGAAAGCCTGGATGTACCTGTACAGCACACATAAATCACAGCCAGCTCTAGAAGAGGTGCTTCCTTTGCCAAAACATTTTTACTTCAGATCGTGAAACTTTGCAAGCTGGGGAATGGTTTTGACTTATTCCTCAACTCCATATTTTTTAAGTTTTAGAGTTGTCAAAACATTTTGTTCTGACATTTTCTCTGAAAAATGCCAATTTTCCAGTTCAAGATGACTTTCCATTTTTAAATTACTGCAGAATCATTAATGTCATGATTTTAAAATAAACAAAGAGATACGCTACCTTTTAACTATTTAATTATGGAGGGAAGGGAGCTGTTCAAATACCAGATGAAAATGCTTTTCAGTTTTTCAAAGTGAAATATTTCTTCAGATTATAGGTTTGCAAAGGTTTCAAAGATGTCAGCTTCTTGTCTTAACTCAAGAGAGGAAAACATTTCAAGCTCTCCATAATTTTTTTTGAAAGAGGAAAGCCACTTTCAGCTCTAATATACTCCTTTTATGGAACTACCTCCATTTGGAGGTTCTCATTAACTGCTGTCAATGGCTATAATTTTTGTCTGTCCAACATAAAGAAGTCAGAGGGAGTATGATATCCATCCCTGGCACACCACCTTGTACTGAAGGAGTGTGGTAAAGGTGCCTCTTTTTCCAAGAATAACCTCTCTCATTAGAATGCAAGCAGACTTTCCAAACTAAGATCATTTTTCTTCCTGTTGTCCCAAATTCCAATACTGTGCCCTTTTCAAATTATTTTCAAGAGAATAGTTCTGTACTAGGTTTGTCTAATACTTTTTTTAATATTTTTTTTTTTTACTTCTTGTAGGTTGAAGTGTATTTCTTCCTCAGCTCAGAAAACCAAAGCAGAGCTTTTAGCTGCCACTGCTAACCCCAGCATTTTTAAATGGAATCTTACTTAAAATTCAGAACAAATTCTCTCCTCTCTGCCTTAGTAATTTCATGCAAGTAGAGAGGGACAGAGAGAGTGGAAAGTGAGATGCAGTTTTGCAGTATTGTGTATGTTCTCTAGGTGGGTGGGCTGAACATCCTTGTTTTTTACTGGTAATTTTTCTTTACATTCAGAAATAATTTTCTGTTCTAAGAGCTGCAAGAGTGATTTATAGACAACACACACAAGGACAGACATTGTAACACCAAAATGCCACTAGCCTGAGACGGAACATGGCAGTTATTGACCAAAATACAGCAATGCTTTTCAAGGGTGAACATGGACATTACTGGGGAGTCCCAAGTTTAATTTTAAATTGAAAGAGGATTTCAACTGCCAAAAACAAAGTTGCCTGCATCAAAGCTTTACCAAGAGGCTGGACCGTTGCTAGTCTACAGAAGTGTTTGTGGGGATTCTTGGTGCTCAGCCCACGCTTAGCTGATCCTGGCAGCAGGAACAGGAACTGCTCTGGCTGAAAATTAATCTGTCATGAAACTCCACTTGGGGTAGAAGCACTTCACCATTCACCAACTGTTCCTTGCAAACGGTCTGTATTGTTTAAGACACAACATAATTAACAGCCCTGGCAGCTGGGCTTTCCCACGTTATGTTCCAGGGACAACCTGATTTGCTTTTACTAGAAGTTAATTTAGACTATAAATGTCTTTTATTACTTTTAATATATCTTGAGTCAGTAGAGCTTCTGCCATTTGTCATTACTTATATCTGTTTTCCAGCACAAAGTAAATTTGGGGAGAAACTACTTACTCAGAGGACCTTAAGGTAACTCCCCCTAGCAGATTTGTTAGATCCTTTACTTCCAAGGAAATTAAGTTGCTCAGATTTTAGTGTCATGCACTTTGGGATCAGGAAGGAGGCAGAATAAAGACATAAAATTGGGTATTTTTACTTCTCTTTTTCTACCAACCTGCTGAGCTCTGCAAAGCCTCCTTAGCAAGATGTGCAACTAAATAAACTTCACCTAAATAAGCAGGCATTATTGACAGATATTTTGAAGCCTTCTCTCCCCTACTATCTTAGGATTTGTACCCAAGGCTCACCAAAGCTGCTCTTCCGAGTCTGGTAGTCCAAATCAGCATTAGCTGTGCTATTAGCTAAAATCTCCAGCACAAATAAGACTTAGGTCTGAACTTGCAATCAGTTGTTGAATTTAAAATAAAGAAACTTCTAGAGGAATCAACCAGTCAGAATTGCTTTGCAGTAGACAGCAGGGTAAATAGGACTAACTACAGATTTCTTCCAAGACTGATGTTCTAATTTCTGCAGGGTTTTGTGGTGACCTTTGGTGCCTTTCATGATCTGGTCCTTTAGAAAGTACTATATTACATCTCAGTCATTGTACAAATAACATCTTGGGATTATAGTCTGCTGTTAATAAATGTGGTTAATCATCAATAAGAGAGTTTCAGCTATTATACACTGACGATGTAATTTTATACCTCGCCAATCCAGAGAAATCGGTTCCATTCCTTTTAGATTTGCTGGATAGATTTGGGGCCTTTCAAGGTTAATGTCACTAAATCATCTGCTAATTTTAAAGAATCATTTGAGTACTTGGAAAGAACATGCCCTTTTCGCATTTCTAAGTTAGGTTTTAAATACTCACTTGGCTTTCTATAATCTGCTGGGTTTGGAAGGAAGATTGATACTGTTGTTGCTGCACCAAAGCAAACATACAATGACCTTGATAAGTGGTCTATTTTATGCAGAAGTTGCATAGGATGCGTTAACACCACTAAAGTTATCAGTTTCAGGCAGTTAGATCTTCCCTCATTAAACTCCATTTCCCTACCAAGTCAGTTGAAAAAAATAAAATAAAATTAGAAGTCAGCGAATGGTCTCGCTTGTGGGAAGAAGGAGTGCCTGTGCAGAAGCTCTGCTACAGTAATTTTGTCTATGCTGGCTGACTACAGGCAGCAGGCTAGAAGTACAGCCCGGAGCTCTGGGTGTCTTAAGGTGCATTCCTCTTGACACTCAAAGTGACTGAGTGTAGACACACTAAATGCCAGCAAGGGAGCAAGAGCTTGCTGAAGATACCTGAGAAAGGCTGGGTTTGAAGGCTCTGATCAAAAGGAAATCATATCAAAGAAGGATTCTCCCCCACCTCGATCCATTTCTGGTACACTTGGCACGCAGATCTCGAGTGGCAAAGTTTGCAGGAGGATGGGTGAGGCTTGTGTTTGTTTACTTTGCACAACCCTTGTTGATCAGCATTTAGCTAAGATGGATAAATGAACTCCCAACTCCAAGTACCGTGAAATATCATTAATACCTTGTTCTTTGGGAGTATGCTGCGGGTAAAAGTAGATGACCTCAGTCAAACCCTCCCAACAGACTCGGAACAGTGCCCAAGTCAAAGACATGGGCCACTCTGGAGACACAATTTTTGCCCTAGGAAAGTGATGTCAGTTGCAGCAGGACTAAAAGTTTATTTCTGTCTTGTCCTAGATATCCCCATTAATTATATATCAGTGTCAGACAGCTATATAAGGCATAATATATATAGTAAGACATAATAAATCGTAAGACAATCCTCCCTAAATTTTTGGGGGAAGACATATGTTTATTCATGCACCTGTGGTGTCAACGGATTAAAAATTTTGTAGTAAAAAAAAAAGACATTTTAGATTAGTAAAGTACATAACGCATTATCAGTTTTCTAGAAAGATTTCCTATTTTTTTAATGACCCATAACAACTTTTGTGAGCTTTAATCTGCACATTAGAAGTATCAGCCTTCCAGAAAACTGGTTCATACGTTCCCACCAGGCTCTGCAAGAAGTAACAGGAAGAAAAAAGCTTTTATCTTCTAGTTCTTGCTGACTTCCTGGCTTAGAAGCACCGGGATTACTCCTATAATATTTTGTTTGCAAAGCGTGGTGAATCTGATCTACTAAACTTATTTGCAAATTGTTTCACCAGTTCTATAAACAGGATATATAATGGAGAAATAGGGAGGAGAAAATTGGCAAATAATGCCATCAAAATACTAGAACAGCAACTAGAAATGACCCAGTGAATGCTGTTTGACTTGTTCCAGTGGGATTGTCACAGGCAGAGCCTGAACCTTGTCGGGACAGGAGGAGGGTACGGAGTGAGATTGCTGTCTACAGGGTCCCAGGGAGCTGCAGGATGTGGATCAGCCTGCAGAGGTAAAACCCAACCCTGGGAGTCTTTTCTGAAGGAAATTCAGGCTCCTTTTTAGGGTACTTGGGAATAAAATACCTTCTTGCAAAGCCACTGGTATTGCTCATAACGGGCTAGGTGCAGAGCCAATGGAAAAAACAGCGTTTCCCTCGCTCTTCTTGCTGAAGGATAGCAAGGAATGTAATTTGGTGGCTAAATGCAGTTCGCTTATCTCCTGCCTTTAGCCAACTAATTTATCACGCACATTAATATCGAAAGAGGTTAGAGTTCAGCGAATGAAACATTTGTTTTCTTATGCGCTCTCTATAAATAAACTCTCCCACTCTCATGGTAGTATTTTTACAAAGCGAGTGAGAGAAACAAACACATTAAAGAGATAGTTATGTGTGCGGTGGGGGAGACTGTGTGCATGTTAAAACGCTCCCACAGCAGATCTCTGTGACTCTCACTGCATTACATCTTCTCTCTTTTTTTCCCCTCTCTCTTTTTTTGTTGTCTCATAGTTGTTAGTCAGCCAGACATTTTTTATCTCTTGGAAAGATACTTTAGCTCATATCCAATGTAATCATCTCAGGGGCTTCTGCTTTAGTCCCCACAGGCCTGGAGAAATGACATCTCTTTCGCTGATTAACAAAACAATACATAATGCTAGGAAAATGGCTTTATCCTCAACCTTTCATTAACTCCTCCCGTGCCTGCTTGATTTGAAAGATTTTGCTTCCCACTTACAAGCTAAGCTACAATTTCTTTCTATTCTTGGCCCCACGTAATGCAGTTGTTTTAGTGAATCAGTGTTTTATTTGTGACCCTAACAGATAACAGTACAGAAGAGTCTGCAAGAAAAAAAAAAAAAAAAAGCCAATGTCTGCTATTTCGGTGTGAGTCCTGTCATCCCACTGCAGCACTATGGGGGTAAGTCAGACCTAAGTCTGAGCCAAAAACTAACATAACCGTGTTGATAGTTTGTGAAAATCCCTAAAAGGATGGTCTGAGATTTGTATGAACTCCAGCCTGTCTGTTCCAGCAGAGCAAAAGAAAGTCATGCTCAGAGCAATACGATATAACATCATGAATGCCACAGAGGTGCAAACAGGATATCCTGCTCCATAATTCCATGGACTGAAAGTAATGTAGTGTCATCGCACTTCAGCACAAGGAGATGAAATGGGTAAATTAGGAAAAAAAAAATAGCTATAAAGCAGCCTCTGAAAGCTATTTAGACTTCCCATCCCCACTACTGGTCAGGTCCTCCAGAAGGAGAAGGATCTTAAGAAATGGAAGACAAAGTTTATAGGGGAGAAAGTGGAGAAAGCAGGTGTCCAAATGACATCACACAGAAAGTGAGACTGCCTCATAGCCACTAGGATTTACTCTTTTGTTCTGAACCTGTCCAATGGGGAAAACCTTGGTACCCAGATCCCACTACCACCAGCAAGAGTGACGAAGATGTTGTGAACACCAAACAGAGCAGCTGGGCTGTCTTGCTTGTTTTCTCTCTTTTTGTGCTTTTGACACAAGATAAATGATGACCCAGAAATGCTGGAATAATCACCTCCCTCCCCCAAGAGTTTTCTTTATTTTTGTAAGGGTTTAATTTTTCACTAAATTTAGCTGTAAGGCAGAGAGGCTGATGGTCCCAGTCAGTGGAGTCCTCTGATTCCTCATGAAAGCCAGTCAAAGGTTTGCAAGGTGTGCTTCCTTCACTGCCACACCCCAACAATTTTCAACCTTTGATCAGAGTTATCCCTTAGGATCTCTTGCAGTAAGCTACCTTTTTTTCCATCTCACCTGAATGAAGCCTTCACAGAGGGACCTGGGAATGGGATGGCTCAGCCAAGCTTCCCACCAGGCACTTCAGAAAGTTGGAGAGCTGCCATGGGGAGGCAAAATGAAGCACACAATGGTATTTGTCAGTCACAACAAATTTTGTCATTCTATAAAAGGATGTCTTTCTTTAATTATCATTTGTTGTTTAGTTCCTGAGAAAAACAAAATATCCAACTTTCTTATAGGACAGAAAATCTATTTTCTCTTCACTGTACTCTGGACTCCTGAGTATCCATCAGATGTCAGAGTCTTTCACTCATGACTGAAGATGACAAATATACCAAAAGAGATTTGATAACATGCAGGTCAATGGAAATCATGCATTTCTTTCAAAAGGAACTCATAAGCTCTTGCATGTACCTTCTCAGGGTAGTCAGATGGGTCGGTTTTTGAACAGTCTATGCTTTTAGCTACCCTCAAAATTGAACTATCTTCAATGTTAACTCAGGCTCCTCTGTTGCCATCACCTCTTGCCAGCAGTGGTTTTACATATATGCCCATACCCATGTCCCGCTCTGCACCGCCAGAACAAGCACAGCCAGTCCAGGGGTACTCTATCCAGTAAAGTCTGCGTCTCTTTGGAGGCATGGATGGACCGATCATATCTGACTCAGGAAAGGCAAGATTTTTCACTCACATATCGTCTTTCAAAACCCTTCACCCAAACTTGGAGGATTTTACATCTATTTCACATCAAGATTGATTTTACCAAGCGGCTGAACTACAAAACTTAATGGAGTTTGTGATGGTTATTCATAGAATTATTTGTCAATTAATTTTTACAGCATATGGCAGGGTTCATCCCCTAAGAAGTTAGCCTAACTTTTACCCTAGGGTTGAAAACGTTAACAGTCTTAAAATATAGCTTATTTTTTGTGTGGTGGTAATGCTCTGGAGTCCCAATAATGGACAAACACCTTATTGTACTAAGAAAAAAAAAACAACCTGCAGAGGTGTGCTGTAAAGAAAGGGCAGTCTAAGAGACCCTACCTCTGTTCTCCTGACCACCTTAGATGCTATCCTGCTTTCCCAAGGAGCAGGGCCAGCGGTTTCACAATTACTGAGCAGCTAGACACTGTAGCACTGTATCATCCACAGCAGGGAGCAAGCTATAAATAATCTCTCTAATTCTCAATCTCTCCTCCCCTTAGGAGATATCCTTCCTCTAAATACTCCCTCGTTTTGAAACTTCTGCTGAAAATTCTGTCAGCAGGGGTCAAAACTTAAAATTTTATCACTGGATTTGGGGGAAGAAAGGGTAAATATTTATTTCTAGCTCTTTAATAGTGATATAAAAGTAATGAGAGTGACAGTAGAACCCATCAGGTGCCTCTGTTATCAACATATGGCCTTAAAAAAAGGAAAATTGGCTCAGGAAAGCATGGCAACAGGCTGCCACCCAACCTTCCTGTTGAGCTGGAAGTCAAAATTTTTTAAACTGTCCGCAGAGATTAAGCCATTAAGCAAGATTAAAATGTCCTGCATATCTCCTCAGAATATTATCAGCTCACTAGTGTATTTTACACTAGAATGAAAAGATACAACATGGAAATGGAAAGTTCAGAGCTATTGAAATATATCCTAAATGTAGAAGCAGAAAATCCCTCAGACCTTTCCAGAACGGCTTGTTTTGACATATTGTTGTCAAAATCATGGAGCAAACTGATAAACAGGAGTGTTGTTGAAAAGAAACTCGGTACTGAAAATGACAAGGAAGTTTCAGTAAGTGTTGTGAATTAGAGTACAGAAATTGAGTTCCAGTCCCCACCAAGCAGCTCTATGAACTTGAAGATCTTCCTTCCTATTTTTTATGCTCCCTCAAAAGTTAGGATTGGAGTAAGGACTTTCTTTTCTTGTGTCTAACGCCTACCTACTGTGGTGGCAGATCTTAATTGGAACTTTTAGCTGTGAATCATGTAATAAATCATAATGTTACACAGGTAATCAAATATAGTCCTTAAAGACATATTCAAATCTGTGGTGGTCAAGAGGGAATATTTTCTCTGGTTCATTCTTTGAATCACCATCTTACCTCTGGTGAATCATGCCTCTGCACCTTCTGCTCAATAAATAGTCCTTTTTCTCCATTGAATTCCAAATAATGCCATTATCCAAGACACCAGCTTAAGCCAATTAATGTGATGTATCTGCCTACTGCTCCCTGGACTGCAATCACTAGTCATCTAAACACTAAAAAGAGCTTAGGTAGAAGAGGACCAGCCCATTGCCGCCACCCTCACTGTCCTGCCTGGCCATGGCTGTCATCACACCTTGGTCTCATGCACAAAAATATTCACCTCCACAACTGCTAATGCGGGAGTTTGCTTTTAGGTACTCTAAACTGTACGCCTGACCATACATCAACTCAAAGGCTAATGTAGCTTCTGTTAGCAGCTAAGATTGCCCATGACAGAGACCGTAAAACCTGCAGAAGGCTGCTGTGTCCTTTAAGAGTGGATTTCTCTTTGGATGATCAGTGTGGACAGGCCTATACAAGTAATGAATCACAAATTAAATGGCTCAGTAAATGAAAAATGGACTTACCAAGGACACAACAACCACTGCTGTAAGCCAGAGCCTCTAGTGCAAGGAAAAGATCGGCGCTAATGTGGCACATGCTTCATTTGTTTCTTCATTTACAGAGGCAGCCATAAGCTTTTAGAAGGAATGACATTTATATTAAGAGAAAGAAAAAACAAAACAAAAGTAAAGTCTCTTAAGGAACACAGGAAACAATATTGCCAACCTTGAGCAGTCAAAAATGGAGAGTCCATCATCTAGAAATCCTGAGGTAAAAAATGATAGGAATGGGTTTTGTGCTAACTTGGTGGAATTTTTATTTTAAAATAACAATATCTTATTTATTTATTTATTTATTTATTTTATTTTGAGACTCATTTTGTGTAAGCAGGGTGTCCTTCACAGCTAGAAGGCTAAGTTCCTTTTTCTTTTTCCCTTTTCCTATTTTCCTTTTTCCCAAAGCTGGGGCTTTAGGAAAATCCTAAAAGCTGCAGAACTCATAGTAAAATTGCAAAAACGTATGTCCTAGCACAGGTCACATTAGTTCTCTCGCACAAGACAGTTGCTGCCTCTGCAGCCATTAGACTTGAGAGACGCAAAGACAACGTAGAGGGAAAAAAAGCAGCACAAGCTCGGGATAGCATGACAAGACAAGAACTCATCCTGCACCTTTCCAGTTTGGAAGTGCTGCACAGGGGCTCTTGCCATCCACAGCCGGGTCCGGTGTTGGAGGGAGAGCTGCAACACCCATGGGTGTCCCGGGGCTGGGCATCTGAGTCACAGGGTGACGGGCCTGTAGCTGCCTCCTCTGAACCGCGTGTCCTCATAGTCTCATTTCCGAAGGGTGTTATTTCACTGCTGCCTCCCAGATAATGTAACTGAATCATTCAATTGAGCATAAAATAGAAATTTGGCTTCTTATCTGCAGGGAAACCGGCTTTACTATTTTCTTTCTGCAAAATACATTTTTCACTATCTTATCTTCTAATAAACAATCCCAGCTCTGCAGGCTGCAGAAATGTTCTGAACACATTTAAGAGACATTTCCCCCAGCCTCGCTCCCCCCCTCTCTTCCTCTCCCCCTTATCCCACCTTCCCACCCTTTAAAACGTCTGTTTTAAATGCATATTTTTAAAAGGGATCCAATTTGTATTCCATCTTCCTTTGGTGAAGGTATATATTTTTCATAAGCCTGTCCTCTGCTTTTGAGGCCTCTCTCCCTCGGTTTAATTTCCATTCCCATCTCTCTTTCTTCCCCCGTACAGAACTGAAACACCAACTCCCCCCACACCCCTGGTGCTTTCGCTTGTTTTAAGAAAAAGGCAATTCAGCCTTAAAAACTGCTCTCCCCTCCCCTGGACCTGCCATACAGCGCTTGCCTAACGGAAACTAAACGTGTCAGTGAAAGGTCAGCTATGAATTTTTAAACCTTTCTATCTCACTCAGGCTGACATCAAAAGCATTAGCTGCAGCACTAAATCAGGGAGCGAGGGGGAATTAGAATATGCAACAAGTCCTGCCACAGAACGTGACATGGCAGAGGATATTTGGGGGCCCCTCTTGGGATGGGAAAAGAAGCTGTGCCAAAATTCAGCATCAAGGCATTGATTTCTTGCTCACCTGCCCTCCTTATCTTGGGCGATTGCACCGGCTGACTGCCGAACTTGCAAGGCATCGGTGAAAAACAGGGCATGGAATGAAAATTTATGAGGTGCATCATGGTTTGGTGTCATCGCTGCAAATCAAAAGCTGTTCTGGCAGGTGATTTCATGATCCCCCCCTTATATATGACTCTACAGTCTTCTTCTCAGATCTCCCAGCTATCCTCTAAGGGATCCTCCCTCCAGCTTAAAGCTTTTCTGGCTCAAAAAATGCAGAGTTTTTCTTTCTATACCAAATTAAGAAGGGAAGTGGAAGAAAAATCTGTGTAATTCCTGCAAAAACGAGCAAATCATCGAAGAGCTAAAGCTATCATGTCCCAGCAGCTCCATCTTACAGTGCACCTGCTTTGTTGGAGACTGATGGAGTCCTACTTGCTCTCTGGACCTTTACCGGTAGTCACTTCTGGGACTCCGCTTCTTTCACATTGTCTTTGCATTTTCTCACGCTGGGCAGATAGCTGTGTCTCTAGGCAGATTTCTTTTGAAGAGAAGATATCTAGATTTGCTGTCGAAGGGATCCAAAACAACAGTTACATAGCAGAAATTTGTCATTTTGCTGCTTCTTCGCTGGCTGGTGTCGAGTCCTCATAGTTTATGTCTCTTTTCCATAAACAACAAGCTGCATCCCAAGGTTAGGGTACACAGCATCGCCCGCCACAGCAGAACACGGGCACAGTTCAAGAGATGATTTATTATTCATTGATCATTTAACAATTTGGCAGCTGAAAGCAGAACTTATCCCGTCAGGACTCCTATGTGCAAAGCAGCCATTCATATGGCACAGACATGTTTTACTGGGAACAAAGGATGGTCCCACTGAAAGAAAAAAGTTCAGAAAACTCTGGCACATGAAGCCTGCCTTGGCCTCTCTGCAAATCATTAAATCAGAGTGCAGGGATGTTCAGGAATATCATCTGGGAAGCCTGGCACTAAAATGCATGTGATATCTGGTGTGAAAGCCTTCCTTCCCTGCCAGCTTGAGGTAAACTCCCAGCTAATCCTACTGAGCCCAATAAGAACTGTCACCACTGCAATGGGACAAATTCTGACCCTTCAGCAACGCTTCTTTGACATCTTTCCGCCATTCCATCTGTCCTCCATTTCCTCTGTCCCTTTTCAAGGCCTCAACCATACTTGGCTGGCTCTTTTCAGGCTGTTTCTTGACTCCTTTAGAGGAGGACGCAATGATTAGAAATGGAAGACTTCTGCTTTTAAAACAATTCATTAAAATTTAAAGTGTTCAGTGGAAATGTGTTTATTTTTAATAGAAATGTTTCTCATTGTTCTCCAATGTGTGACCACATTTAGTTCCAGCTTTTTGTTTCATGTCAGCCTTTATATCATAGAGAATATTAATTACAGCATGCTTATATCTAGCATTTCTAAAATAAAAAATATATTTTGTGTTGCATTACAAAGTTTGGAATTACTGAATTATGTCGTTGTTTCTGAAACAACCTGGGGCAAGGCGGGTGTGTAATATTTCCATTTTCTTAAAAAATGCCAACATACTGACTTTTTTCCCATTCTGGATGGAAACAAATTTCTAATGTGTCACAGTTGAACAGAAATTCTGTTTTCCAAACAGATTCAGTTTCCATCTGTCCATAGTGAATCACTGTCCATCCATCCACACAATCTTTCAGCCTTATTCTTCATCCAGCTTTTTCTCTGTGTTTACATCTCTCCATCTGGCTACCCGTATGCTCCTTGATATCTCCATTTACCCTTCCATGGAGCTAATTTTCTACCAGTGGAACATCCACCAAAGACTTGGAGACCCATCATGTAATTTTCTGAGCTCAGAAATTAAGCAGTTGAGACAAAGGCTTGATGAAAAAGTTTACATCTTTGCCTGAAAAATGGTAAAACTGATGAAGAAAAAGTAGATCCTGAACTTCAGGGACGCCTGAAGTTTAACTCTGTTTAACATGTTTAAGGAGCGGGACAAGGCGTTATTCCTTCTAAGCAGGAAGAATTATGTGAGCATCTATCTATTCTCACTAGAGGTACCACAGACTTTCTTGATACTGAGAAATCATATCTGCTCATCCCCTTGTTTCTTCTGGCTTTCACGGTGCCTTGGCAGAGGGCCTAACTTTTCCTAGCTGAAGATGGCCATAAAGCCATTAGAGTACCCCATGTTGTTCCATATTTAAAATCCACATCAGATTATTGTAATGGTCCATAAAGCCTCCATAAACCTGCGTAATGAGCTGTAGCAAGAGACACAGTATCTTGTTCCTGGATGGCATAAGGCCAGCCCCTGAAAAGGCTGCCACTATGGTATATGTGTCCTATGCACATTCACAAGAGCATCCCCACACCTACCCAGGTGACATGTCCAGCTTCTGAGATGCTCTTGGTGGAAACATAATCCAAATCTTTTGCTCGTACACCTGGCTGCAAAGGAATGACTTGAAGACAGTGGTGGACTACAAGATACAGTGAGTTTTCTTTGAGTCATCCCCCAAAAGAGCCTGGAAATAGTTCCTACTACCTCTCACCCCATTCAGAGTTACACATAAATCCTTGATACATGGTTCAGACCTTCTGCTGAAGTTCCAAATCAGCCCCTGTCCCGTCCATATTATAGCTACTGTGCAGCACGTCCATTTTTCTTATGACTGGATGAAAACTTACAGTTCATTGCATTGAGATGTATTTCATTGCACAATGATCTCTTGCCCTGTTCTCGTTTAGAAACAAGTTTGTTATTATGAATAAAAGGACCAGGATAATCAAAGATTCCAGTGGATTTAGGAATTAGAATGTCAGTGAGATAATATCTAACTGCATTAAACTTCTGTCAATAATCCAATCAAGAAGAATAGCATCCTATTAAACCTTCACAGAGAAGAAAAATCTTACAGGAAATAAAAGTTGTTAACATTTCTTTCTGAATTCCACTTATTCCTGTTTATTTTTTTCCTTTGCATTTTCGCGTTCTAAAGGCTGAAATATTGGGGATCATTCTAGCTCTTGTTCACTTGCTAAAGATCTTTTTATTGACACAGCAACACTTTTTATTTACTTAACAGTGAAAAAGTCATGTCTGCATTTGTCAGCTAACCAAATTATGTTCAAGCAAAATATGATTTCAAATCTCAAAACAGGGAAAATTAGGGGGAAAATGTCAAGTGCTTCAGAAAAAAAAAAAGGATCTATAGCATATATTAATGTACAATTCTACACAAAAGGGCAAAGAATATACTAGAATACATAAATCAGAGAGCAACCTGAGTGACAAATGAGTTGTTCTTTTCACTAGATTGAGTATTAGTAAGATTTGAGCTGCAGCACTATGTTCAGGTTTGGCACAGCGTTTAGATGAAAGGTGGACAAAGTGGAGAGGATCCAGAGCAATGAGAATGAGCAAAAGTCAAAGGGGAAAAACAGAAGAACTGGGGGTTGCTTAGCAGAAAAGATAAAGGAAGAATTGGGAGGTAACCTTCTTCCAAAGAATAAAAGATTCAAAAAGGAAGATACAGGGCAAGAAATACTAAGCTTAAATTGCAGCAGAGATATTTATTTTAAGAAAATATTTTAAGAAAAGATATTTTAAGAAAATATTTTTCTCATTCCAGAAAACAAAGCAGTGGAACAGGTTGCTTGAGGACGGCATTGGTCCCCACCACAGGAAGTCTTTGCGAACAAGGTTAAGCCAAGGTTTGGAATGGGAACAGTCTAGCTGATCCTGCCCTAGGTTGGGGAGCAGAACAGGCAACCTTCTGTCTGTACTTTCTGGAGGTCTGTGAGCTATACATATGTTAATGTGGTCCCTGTGTGGTTTGTCAGGCGTACCTGAGATACCAATTACTTCGTGTTCACATTCCCAGCTCTGCCCAAGCTTCCTTTCAGTTGTGACTGAAGCAGGATTTCTGGATACTCTCCTGAAAGGCTTGTAAAGCTCTGGTAAACACAGGGCATGCTGGGTATCCCATTTGGCTCTGATACTTCTCAAAAAATCTAGTTATTATTGAAAGTTACTGTGCCAGCAGTTGTATTATTAATATTATTATTTATTATTTATGAAGTACCTAGTGTGTGTTAGATGCTTATATGATTATACACTGAGTTACGCGGGAGTTGCACAGTGTACTGAATTACGATGTAGTGTTATTACCTGAAGCCTTTGCATAAGAATGATATTTTTCATTTACTGTAGTTGGCTCCTTCATCATGTGACAGTCTGAACAGGATCTGCGAATTTTAAGTCATCAGTGTACTAGAACTGACACCAAAAGGAAGCAGTGAGGGAAACGGTACTCCTGTTTTACAGATGGAGGCTAATGTCGGGGCTCCAAGGAAACTAAACATCCTGGTGTCACACAACAAAGCACAACAGCTCTCAGCCCCTTGTAAGTTGCTGGTTATTTTTACTGATTTGAACAAGATCGTTATTCTGCTTGGAATGGAAAGTCTTCATTCCCGTGTGCACTCAGATGACTTGGCTTAGCTGAGATCCTGTAGCAATGCCTTCCACACGCTCGTTACATATTACATCCAAATGTATTCCCTTTCTCATTAATACTCTTCCTATCACCATTCAAGGCAAAGACAGACTGTTCTTCTACGAGACAGAAGAATGCGTGTTCTTATTTTCTGTATTCCATTCAATACTTGCCACTGTATTGCTATGCACTCTCTCACACAGTTGTTCTAATGGGACTAAATTTTCGAATCTTTTGATCTCTCTTTACAAAATATTTATTCATGCCTTACACAATATTAATTCACAGTAAAATTCCTGAAGCCTTGGAGGTACACCATTGACTTCCCTGCAAAGATGCTCAGTTGGAATAAACAAGACCTTAAAACTATTACCAGCCAGAGAGAGGCATCTTTATCCATTTAGAAATATGAATCATCTTTTTTTTTTTTTTTTTAAATTATCATCTGATCAGTTCTAATATCTAAACTATAGGAGTAGGACATTACCATGTCCATACCTCCAACTGCAGTTTTAATCAGAAGAGAGACTGCTCTCTGGTTTAATGAAGTAAATGAGACCTCTGGTAATATTGTCTGTGTAATTGACATAGTTCTCTGGGAAACATTACACTTTATAATGAAAATACTGTATATAATTAGGATCTAATAGGAAGAAAATAGTAATTAGGCAGAATTAACTGAACAGAAGCAATCAAGCAAATAAAGGTTATTCTCTGGAGAGGACCCTTCAGGGTCCAAATGTGTACATCCTATGATTGTAAAGAAGTCACAGTAATTAACAAGAGTCTTTTCATTGCATAAGAATAGCCTAACATTGGCTACTGGAATGACCTCTGCAAATCAGAATGTGTTATTTCAGTCCTGGCATTGTGGGAAAGAGGTTGTATCTAACACTGTATGTGCTTGCACGTGGCTTTAGCAGAGGTTATGAAGGCATCAAGACCTTTAATTCTGTCCTTGCCCCAGCCTTTGTGGACCCTTGTTGCTTTTCACTTTCTGCTCTTGCTCATCAAATTTTCCAGAACAGCTTGCTGCACGTGAATTTCACAGTAACATTAATCCACATAAGATTTCACAGTAATAAGCAGATTATACAACAGTCCAGGAGTTATCCTTTCTCTGGAATTACCAAAGGAAGTCTAGCCGGTTGGCTGAGTATAGGTCTGAGCCTGTTCTCGCTCACATAGGAAATCTCCGAGTCTGTCCTACGAAACTCTTCAGCCCTAGTTCTGGAGCATGGCTGTGGGGAGAGCATGAGTGTTCCTGCAGTCTTAGGAGCATCTCAGCTTCTCATCCATGTAATCTGGGTAAGGGAGATAGCACAGTACTATGCCTATTCCAGGTCAACCCACGCAAAATTATCCTGAGAGCAGCCCCGGCTAAGTCCAGAGTGGACACTTCAATCCCACACCAAAACTGACAAGGTAGGCAGAAAGCACAAAGGCCATGGCCCTAAGCCCATTTCTCTTCTAACCACGTAGACAAAAGGCAAAGACGATTCAGCTTTTCCCAACAGTAAGGAATTCAGTAGCATAAAGCTTCTCGAGCTTTGAGACATTTCCATCACAGAAAAGAGATAACCACCAGCCCAGTGCAGCACACCCAGATGTCAGTATGAGACGGGATATTCCTGGTAGTGGAGCTGTTAGCACAATGGGTATGTGATCATTATGGACATATATGCCACTTTGTGAAGTAATTTGCACCACTCAGAGAACCACCCACCTGCTCTGGGAGCAGGATGCTTGCCCAGACACTGCCACCTGCGCGCAGCTCCGTTCCTCTGTGAGTGCAAAGGGGGTCTCCTTGCAGGTAGCAGCTTCTCAAGGATTCCTTCTGAGTTATCTTCAGAGGCTGAGAGCAACAGTCAGACAAAGGAGGACAGCAGAAACGATCCAGGTACCAAAGAGGAGATGGTGTATTTTCTTTCTTCCTCCCTCCCCCTTCTCTCTACTGCAGTCAATCAGGGCCAAAGGAGAAACACTTGCTTTTCAGGTGAGCACAAGAGGCTGAGGGCAAAACCACTGATGACCAGAGATCTGTCAGGTGAGAGCTCAGAGAAGTGCATGACATAAAAGAGGACGAATCCAATACTTCTCTTAAGCAGAAATCATAACTAGACAAAATAGATAAGCCCAGGACTTGGTTTAAAGCAGTTTCTATTGCTTAACAATACTCCTTCCACTCCTATTTATTTTTCTACATTATTTATCTATACATTGATCTTTCAAGTAAAGATTTACTACACCTATCAACATAAAACTTAGCATAAATTAACAACAAGAATGGCTTCATGGATTTTTTGTTTTGTTCACATAGATCAAAAGTGAAGTTCTCACACAGCTCCCAACTTGGATGAGATTTTCTTAAATGACACAAATTTTTCCTAATGAATTTCCTCCTTCAACCACTAACATGTGGCACCAACGACCAACTTTTATTGTCTCAAGACAATAAAACCCTTATCCCTTCACAAAACATCAAGTGTTGTCCCTTAAGAGGGCAAGTAAATGATTCCCAGTGTGATGCCCAGTGTGCCATTTCATCTCTGATCTTTTAAGAGCTTTCCTTGGAACTTAATTCCCCCTCCATGCAGATGTAGATGCACTGATTTCAGTGGAAAAGCACTGCTCTGAGCCAGAGGATCTCAGCCCATTATCCTAATGTTCAGGTCCATCAACTGCAGTTGGCTAAAGCAGGTCTTCTAGAAAGGAATCAAGTGCTGACCTGAAGACTTCAGGACGGAGACTCCAGCGTCTGTTAGCACTTTGTTACAACAGTTAATTGTCCTCACTGTTACAAAATACTGTGTCTGTCTTCTAATTCGAATTTGTCTGACTTTATCTTCCAGCCATTGGTTTTTATTATACTTTTCTCTGCTTGACTAGAGTCCTTTAGCACCCAACGCTTTCTTGCTTGCTTTCTGCCTAGCTCTGTTGTTGACCTTCTGGCTGAACTTAGACAAACAATGTGTCTGTCCCGTGCCTCAGTTTCCCCATAATTGAAATGATTGGGACAAATGAGCCAAGAGTGCACTTGACTAAATTAAATCAGTGACCAAATTAAAAAGAAATGGAAGAACCAGAAGGAAAAAACAAACAAACAAATAAACAAAAACCCAACAACAACAACAAATATCCAACAGCAACCTGTGTACAGAAGAGTGTATGAAGCTTCACATTCTCTGTCCTGGTGTCTGCTTCTCTAATATCAGATAAGCTCCAAATTCACTCTCCAGTTGTCCTCCAAGGGCACTTCCAGATTTCACTCCACAAATTGCCTAGTTTGAGGAAATTTAGAAGAACTTAACATCTTTATAATTCCAGCAACTCTCTCGGATTAGGTGGGAGTGGTGAAAGGAATCACAATTTGTTCTAGAGAGGACACGCACAAGAACGATTGGTCAGAAATCTTAGCCAAACTAAACAAGTTTTTTCATTTTATCTTCTTTTAAAGGTATTTGATGAAAGGAAAAAACAATGGGAGGGGGGAACCTATGGAGTGAGAAATCTATTTATGAAATAATTTCATTTAAACTCAGATTAAATTTTACATTTTATTTTTAGGACACTAAATTCTTGAATGAAACATTTTTCTCATCTTTTGTTCAGCATGTTGGTAAGACTGTAGAAGAAAAAGGCATTTTAGACCATTGAGGTGTTATGTTTTGAGCATGTCTCAAAGAATACTTTCTCTTTGCTTCAGAAAATTTCTATGCACTTCTTTTCCTTTTTTTTTTTTTAACGGAACTATTCACTCAATTCTGTGCAACTTTGTTGCTGTTTTTAGCCCAGGCATGAAAGCTCATTTTTCCAACAAAATTACCACTTCTTTAAAACTTCAGATCAACCCCTAAAAAATAATACTACCCTGCACCCCTTTGTGACATCTTTCAGATTGATATGTAGAAAATATCTTACAGCAGCTGAGAATTAATGTTATTATTGTCCTCTATTATGGGAAAAGTATGATCTAGACAAATACCTAATAGCCACTTGTGCACACCAAAAGTAAGATGAAAAACCTCAGCAAGTTCAAAGTTTGTAGTCCAATTATGTTCTGTCTTGTGGGTGCTCTATAGAAGGTGAAAGTAATGTCCCTCAAACCACTCCATATCATTGCAATATCTAACAAATCCTTTGGCACTCCAGCAAGGAGTTCAAAGGAAAAGCATCATCCGCTCGAATAATTACTGCCCATATTAAGTGTGTATTGTGGATGGATGTAAGAGGCAAAGGACAATGGCTCAAACACAAAGAGCCTAGCAAAGCACAACCTGGGGAAGGCCACAGATACCCAACATGTTGTCCTTTTCCCTGTTCTGTTCTCGGCAATATTAAACCACTTAATCTGTAATTGCCCAAGCTTATGATGCCTTTACTTCAAACTCTCTGTAAGAGTACCACCAGGATTTGTCAGATATTTCTAAAACAAAGTCTACCAAGAGGCTGAAAGGTCTCTTAGTAGCTATGACAATGGCTTAATGGAATATAATTTCCAGTAAAGGGAACTAATTTAATATTTTCACGTATCAGGTAAGTAAGGCAGCAGCTGAGAGAGCGGAATGAAAATTATAGCAAGGGACAATCAAGATGAACACTGCTGCAAAATCATACCTCACCGATGCGTGCTGAACTTATGCAGGAACTCTGCTTAGCTGTGAATTGTCTCCGTGAGGACAGCTCAGCTGAATGAAAAGGCACACCACTCCCAGAGCCTGGTGCAGCTGGGTTTCAAACCAGCCATTCCAGTGACCTCCCAGGTGACACAAATCACTTCTTTCCCTCCAGGCTCCCTTTGTATTGTTTGCCTTGTCTTGTCTTTCAAGGCTGAAATCTCTTTTCTGCCACGGACAGTCCCTCACATTGCAGAATGGCTGGGACGAAGACATCCTTGGGATGGTGCTTGAATACACAGAATAAAGACACAGGGAAGGGAGATATGGCTGCCTGAGGTTCTCTAGGTCCCATCAAGTCTTGCAATTCTTCCTTAGCACGTGGTGAGCAGAACCCTGAGGTACAGTCCTCTTGTAGATGTTCCCCATTTTCCTTTTATTCCTATCCAGAACTCTTTGATAATGGTGTGCTTCTCTCAGGCAGCTCTCAGCTTCCTTCCCAGCAGTGAATGCATCGCGGACAGGGTGGTGAGGCCTCCTCCATGTGCATAGGAGTAGATTCTGGATAGTCTGAAACAAAGTCCACCAAGAACATCGGTGACATTTGTCCAGCAAAATTGGACAGATGATATTTGTTATCATCTCTTCCTATGCACTGGTGAGCAGATGCTTGTAGGATCCTCGTGTAAACTTACACAGGAAGCAGATATGATGAAAGTTGGAAAAGCTGTCACAAGAAAAGATTTACTGGTGATGTGTCTTGTGGTTTGAGTTTCCTGTGTTCAGGCAATAACAATCTTGCCACCAAAAGAAAAACTTGTTATTCCCTTGTTATTTTTCCCTATTTATTCCTTGGTTGTTGTAGCATATGTTGCTTCCTCTTGTGTGAAATGCTTTCTACTCTCAGATTGTTTCTCTGAAAAGGAAATCTTCCCTGTGGCATATCTCAGGAGCATTTTCAAAAGTTCACATGGTTTCAGAAGTCTGGAGTGCAAAGTGTTTAGTATGAATCGGCTGCCCAACTAAATAATTGCTTTTTGGCATTCTACAGATGTCCCACTCCTGTTCTTTGAAGGAAATATGCTGAATTATTGAAATAAGATAGAGTCAGGATTATGAGTGGAAGTACCATCCTATGATTAAAGCATTAGCCCTGAATTCAGGAGATATACATTTGGTTTCTGACTCTGCCACAGATTTTCTGAGAAGCCTTAGGCTTATCACAAAAGCTGAGATCCATTTTTGTCTAACACAAGCTGTGCAAAATTTTTAGAATAAGTAAGTTGCCTAGGCTCGTGCTACAGTCAGTGGAGTGCGAGAAAGATCTCCACAGAGAGCTCCACCCCACTATACAATACATGACTAAGATACGTGAAGTGATTCACACTCTGGAGGTGTTTCTTTGCTTAATGCTAACAGGAGTCTAAATGAAGAAGCTGGCCTAGATACCTTTTAGATGGCTAAAATTGGGTGAGATTGCTTCCACCCTTTGTCTCGCTCTGTGCCTCAGTTTCCCACACACTTAGAGCTGATGGCAATGCTTCCTGCCTCTGGTCCTTTGAGTTTACTGGATTCTAAACATTTCTCTAAAAGAAATAGCAAAATATAGCCTGACTTCAGCTGAGTTTTAGTAATACAGTTCTAGAAATAACACAAATATTTGTTTGGGATTCCAGTAACTACAGCTAGAGAAACAGGGTTTACTTGATTAAAAATGTTAAGAGAAATGGGTGGGAAATAACCTAACTACATTCATTAAACTTCTGAAGTATCTCAGGAAAGTTGGATAAAATTAGAAGAAATTATTAAAATGTAACCACAGATATAACTTTTATGGCAATGAATATATGTGCAGTAACTCATAACTACAGCAGGTTGAAAAATGTTCTGCTGGAATATTTTTTTCTGACAAAGAAATGGCATTTTATTGAAATCAAACTATCCTGAGGAAGATGTCAATGTACATCTTTTTTTTTTCCTGAGAAATAGAACTTAAATTAAATGTTCCCAATAAGGTTCAACTTCATCAGAACAGAATGTTTCAGATTTTTGGAGGCTGAAATGACTCCATTAAAAATATTTTATGCAGATCGGTAATGCTTAAAATATCAAAACTGGAAGAAAGTACTTGGCATTGATCAAAAATAGTGCACTGAATAACCACAAATTATGTTTTTTAGAATAATTCTTTTGGAAGAATTTCCTTTCCACCTCTTAAAAAAAAAAATACAACCCAAAATTCGAAAGGATAAAACTCAAATAGTATTCAATATTGCTTCTGCTCCACTGCATGAAGCATTTAACTGGAAGCAGATATATCTTCATTTTCATATGTCGCCCACTGTTTTAATATATGGGTAAGAAAAACAAAACATAGCCTTGTACCATAAGCATTTCTGTTGACATGTTATTAACAAAACAGCTGCTGAAGATCACAGCTGCTGTTGAGATATCAGACTATAGGAGCCACCTTCAGAGGCAGAAAGATGATTCTTGTAATTCCTTCAGGGAAGAGTCTCTCAGCTTCCTTCTCAGAGCAAATAAATCTGTTCAGTCTTCTCCTTCCTAATGTCCTGTTTAATGTACCAGATTTCGGCAAAGTCTTTTTTTTTAACATATATGTTGCACATCAGAGTCCCCGTGTCCCCTGCCCGTCCCTACTTGGCAATTCCCTGAGGATCAGTCTGGTTTTCCTCTGGAAGTACAGTGTTCCCCAAGGTTTCTAATTCATTCTCCTTGGTGAAAGCCCTGCAGCACTCGAGCAAGAGAGAGCTCAGATGGCTCCCGAACTCCATGTTTGACAGACTCCAAAGACACATTTCATCAGCCGTTAATCTCCCACAATCCTCTAAGCTTTATCTGTTAAGACTGAAGCAAGCAGTGCAGCTTTGCCATACTTTAGACTTGTTATTAGTTTTCATAATTTTTCTCAAAAGAACATAAGACTAAATCAATCTCCCATCCCTAATATGCTGATAATCGTATTGAAATATTTAAAGCTTCTCTTCTGAAAGCTTCACTGAAATAACCATCTCATTTCTCCTCTAGTGCTTTCTTGGCTCTTATTTTGGTGTTACCATTTCCCCTATCAGACTTTCCCAGGTTGTTCAATTGTCTTGTGGCCAAAGGCTCTCCTTTCTACTCCAGCTTTCCATCATTGGATTTCCTTAAAAAATTCCTTTTTATCATTACATTTCTCCATCTACATTTTCATACTTCACCTATCTTCCTGTAGCTGACTTCTGAGGCTCCAAGGTCTTGGGTACCTACCAACTACAGCAGGTGCCTACTACTGTAATGACTAAAAGGCAAATCTCTTGTCAGTTGGACATTCCTGCATCAAATCCTGTGAAATTAGAAATGTCTCCCCATACTGCAGACATCTCAAGTCATTCCGAGGACCAGATTTGCAGCAGGTTCAGACACATAAGAGATATAAAATTAAAACAGATGTGACTTTAACAGCAGTGGAGCCACACTGCTCCAATCTGCAAAATAAAAAGAACCTTCTTTGTTTCCAGAGTCTACTGAACCACTCTGCTATTACCTACAGTTAACTTACACTCAACATTTGCTCACTGTTATCTCTATCTAGATTACAACTCAACCTTCTACATCCATCCAAAGGTGTTACGCCACATCTACTTTGATGTTAAAAGAAGCTCTCACAGAATTAAGATGGTTTGACTGACCTACGGGATTGAAAATAGCTTCTAGACAAGCTCTAATGTCATTGCAGAAAGTATTCAGTGCTACTGGACCAGGCGGTTTACCTCTGACATTTCTTTTCCCCTGATGTGAATAACTGCAAGATAGGGAGCTACGTGCCATGGCACTGTATCCCTGATACAACGATGTATCGGACTCTCAGGTGAAGTCATAAGAACTGAGATTGTTCAGCACCTGAGATATGCAGGCCCCAGATCTCTGCATGGCATCCGCCTGCTTATAGAGATCAAGGCAAGCAGAAAGCAACAAGATATTTAACAGAGGAATTTCTGCATCCCACTGCATACTTATTAGACACTAGACATATATACATCGGAGGAAGGAGGGGGGAAAAAAATCTCTTGGCAAGACAACGTTGCATTTCAATCTTTCACCTTCACTGGGTAATGGGATGTGATGGAACATTAAAACAAACAAACAGCTTTTGGTGTTTACAAGAAATGTTTAAATGGGAGATCACGAGCCAGAGGTGCTCCACAGAACATCTGGAGTACTGGAAAACAATGCGATTACGCAGATGAGTCGCATTCATTAGGCTATAAAATCTCCACTAATGAATGTACAAAAGGGACTTTCATGTAGATTGTTATCTATAGCCAGAATAAAAACCCCAAACCCCTAGATAATAAACTTAGCAGTTCCTTCCCTGCCCACTCCCTTTTCCTCCTCCCCTTTGGAATGAGATTCCCAGTGTAATTGCAAAGCTTCATGCTCACAGCTCAAAAGTCGTGTCTCAGGTGCAGATCCATGCATGGGCGTGAGCTGGGAAGAAAGGGAAGCGAGGATATGCCAGCGAGTGTAGCACTGTTCAACAGGAACAAGACGTTCAACACCTTCGTCTTCCCCATACACCCAGCCCCTGCAGTGGTATAGGACACTTGTCTGTATGCCCCCCTCCAGACAATCTCACTGACAGTGTAGACATCTCTTCAGCAGGAAAAGACACAACTTAAGGGGAATTCTAGGAATATCTACTGAGTGGCAAGGTTAGAGAGGATGAGAATCAGCTGTTCATGGTTTCTTTGAAACTAGCAGAAGATGAAAACAAATTAAAAGGACATTTTATTCACACTGTGTGTGAATTCACACAGCTGCGGAACTCATTGCCACAGGACACTGTGGGTGCTGCAAGTTTGCACGGGTTCAAGGGGAGGCTGGGTGGAAAATTCATCTATTGACAGCTATTGAGTATGAAGTACATGCATCAAGCCTAGAAAGTCACGGAGCTGCAAACTACTGGGACAGGAAGGGTGCAGGCAGAAGCAGTGCTATGAGATTGTGAGACTGCACTGGGCTGTGTAGGTGTTTGGTCTAACCCAGCACTTTAGTGCTCCTGTATTTCATCTTTAGTGACCTGTAAGACCTGAGTATTCATCGAGAGTGAAAACTGGACTCTGTCACTAACCCGTTCCACACGTATCACTGGTCAACAAAGTCAGACATTTCAGTCATGGCCACAGGACTGTTATTGTAGCAGCTAGAGGAGAAAAGATTCCCTTTACTTATTCTAGCAATCTTAGAATCATAGAATCATAGAATAGTTTCTTAGTGAGATTTCTTTGAAGAGGTTCCCTAAATGTCCGAGCTGCCTCCCTCAAAGCTTGGCCCCAGACACCTCTGTGTCGGCAATGGCAGAATTTTCACCACTGCAAGGTTAGCAATAGCTTTGACAGATGTTTCAGGATCTTTTATCACATTAGAATTATTGGATGTTGTCAGCTAAACTGAACAGCATCACAGCCCCCCTTTTTAGCTCAGTCTTGAACACAGATGTTTTAAAATAACCCTCTTGTGGGTTTTATCCATTGCTACTGCCTGTGTAACATATCATCACTTCTTGAAAGTCCTCATTACTCAGAGGATTTTTTTTTTTTCTAAAGGCCCATTTGTAGAGTTGGCACCTTTTTTTCATTTCCAGTAGATCTATTTCCCTCTGGAACACGTCTGTCTGGGGAGATCTCATTCAAGGACAATTGGGCTTCAAATTGGGAAATCAGACTGCTAAATCCCTTAGTTATCTTTGAAAATCCCATCCTTGAAGCTTAAGTCAGATGAGAACTTCATCTGCTTTCTGTAATTTGCTGGTTTTCAACTCCATTTCTGAAAGGATTTTTTTTTTTTTTCATGGACAGAAGACTGTGACCTTCATATAGAAATTAAATCAGTTCAACAGAATAAACAATAATTACATTTCCATAGGAAAATATATTTTCTCTTTTCTGTTTCTTACTGAGGGTTAAATAACTAAATCATTGCAATTTCTTTGCCTTTTGAGAGAAAATAGAGTTACCTCAGCTGTTTACATTTCACTCACATCCCATATTATATTTACTCATTCTTGGCCCTGTGTCTGGAGCGGCACTTGGGGAATTACAAAATTGGGGATCTTTCCCCAGCTTTGTCCCTCATTGGCTATGTCTCCCATCACCGCTTTGCTTCTCACCAGTTCAGCATCCTTATCTGTAAAATACCGAGATGTCGTTAGCATGCATTAATTAATATTTATAAAGTGCTTTGACAGCTTCACATAAGTACAAAGCCTTCTGATAGGAGAGACAATGCAAATATCACATATGTTACTTGTACATAAAGGCTTGAGAGATCTGTCGGTGCTGGTCCGCGATTCCCAGCAGCACCACCGCAGAGATCTTTAGCCAAGCTCCGCAGACTGGGTGTGGGTGGCTGCGAAACTCCTATCCTGCATCAGCACGGGGAGACTGTAAGAAATAAAGTGAAGCAGTTTCATTTTTAAATAAGGGCAAATCACAGCACATGGCAATTTAAGGGTAGAGTTGGTTGGAAAGAGGCTGGTCCAGTGCTGCGAGTATTTCTGAGATTATAGGGATGAAGAGTAGTGTCTTTCAGAGTGAATGAGGATGGAAATTTGAGCCTGGTTGTGAATAGGGAAGGAGAATGGGTCAGATTGTTTCAGAACCAGGTATTTGTTTTGTGCTTCCCATAGCTGTTCACTACAGTTTCAAACTGAAAAAAAAAAAATCAAGAGTATGTTTTTGTTCACAAAGTACCTAACTGGGGCACTTTTGACAATTTCAAAATGTTTGGGACAGTTGTATTTTTAGTATTAGTGAACGGAAAAACTTGTCTAAATGGCTGCCTTCATGGGGAACAAAACCACACCAGTGTAAACCAGTCTGGATGTTTTCTGGTCAGCTGTTCCCTGCGCATATCCATACAGCCCCTACACAGCACTATGTTTCCCGAACCCCTACCTGCCGTTTGCTACTGAGCACTAACACATTCATCACCTAGTAGGATTCGGAGGGATTAAGCAGGTCTCCTTTCCCACAATAAGTACATACCCAAAATTAACCAGGAGGGTCTCTTGGGCAGGAGATCCCTGGACGTGTGTCCATCTCCTTCCTGCCTAACAGCAAGCACAAGCTCCTAAACCACCTGGGCTTTCAGCTACTACTGTGCAATGGCCCTGACAAAAAGTCCTACACCCTCTTCGCTGCAGAGCAAAGACCATGAGATCTCCAAAGTCCAGAGGGAGAGAATCTGAGTCTCAATTTCCAGATGGGTTTTTCCTAAATTAGAGTGCCAGAGGCTGCCGTTAGAAGTGGGCAGGGAGGAGAGAGACTCCAGCCTCCACTGCGCAGGGGCTTACGTTCACCCAGATATCAGCTCACCACTGCCTCCACCTAAAAATGTCACAGTGTTCCCTGGGATGCTGGACTTGATGGATTTCACACTTTACGGCTTTTGCTTTGAAAGAGCCCCAGCTTTTATCTTAGCAAAGTACAGCTTTGTAACCTAAAAATAGTCCGCCCAAGCTCCTTCCATCAGAACGGCAGAAGATGAGCTGGCGAATCTCAATTTTTGGTGCTTCTCTATCAGAAAGATGAAACATTTTCCCTGTAATCCTCCAAAATGGAATGTTTAGGGTTTCAGAGGTTACTGGAAATTTCCCTGGCAGCTGGTCAAATATGTGATCCCATTAGAGCTTCTTTGATGAGGAAGTGTATCTTGACTCAGAGAGAAAATGAGGATGGGAGGGGAGAGCCTGTCAAGGGAAAAAGAGAAGCAGAGAGAGAAAAGGAAGGGAAAAAGCCTCCACGAAACAAGAAATTTAATCCACTGTTGTCTGTCTCTTCCTTTCACAGAGGAAGACAAGAAATTGCATCCAACAGCTCACATAACTGCCCAAACTCTGATTATGAATGAGCAAGAAGCAGCTCTGCTCTCTCCGTAAGGGATCATGGGGATGCCCTTTTGGTTCTCGGAAAGACCAGGGAAGGCCAAGCATTGCTTCTTTCCCACTGGCAGGGCTCGTGGCACCAGGCGTGAGAAAGCACCTGGCAACCTGAGACTGAAAAAAAAAAAAGCCTGCTGGATCCCAAGCTCGATGCTAGCTGCTTATCGGCTCATTGAGCACCGCACATGCTGCAAGGTGCAGCCGGAGTCAGAGTAGCTCTTTTTGTTAGCGAGAGGAAAGGAGAAGGAATCGTGTTTTACACACTCCCCTGTGATCTGTGAATGGCTTTGCAGGAAATAACACACAGGGTTTGCTCAGGGTGTCAACAAGCATCTCCGCATCCTCGTGGTACCACCACTCGGAAGCCGCTGTAACCCTGGACGGAGGGGAGGGTGCAGACGGTTTGTGGTGGGAGCTGCCGCAGCCACGTGCTGCCCAGCCCCAGGCTGCTCAGCAGACATGGGGACTGTGTCCAAGCCCAAGCGATGGGTTGCACCAGCCCCACATGCAGACCTGTCACAGGCGCGCACGCGGCTGCCATCCATCAGGATACCCATCAGGAGATGTCTGTGTTCTCCACAAGTCCGTCATGCTACAGTCTAGGGAATGCTGGATCCTTCCCTAGGAGGGGTGTTGAATTGCAGCAGCTGCCTTTTTAAATTTTTTTTGTATCAGACTTAGCCATGAGCAAGAAATTAAGTTCTTAGTATTTCTATTAGCGTGACAAGACATCAAGACTCCTTCCAGCATCATTTTTTACCTAAATGGATACTCATTCTCTGCTCTCTGGTATCAATGAGGAATCATTTGTCAGCAACAGCAGGCAGTGTGGGTTCAAATAAAATAAAAAACTATTTTTGCCCCCTCTCATCCCCCTGAGGGTGACAGTCTGACCTGTCCTGCATACAGCTGAACTGGGCTGAGGTTGCTGTCTAATAACAACACCCATCTCCATCACCCTCAGAGGAGTACACCCCCTCCAAACCTGCCAGCCTAACTGCATGTGTAATTGTTCCCTAAACTGGGTTCTTCAGAGTGAGGCAGGATGGAGAAACCTGCTACCAAAATTGTCTTAAGTGTTTGGGTTCTGAGAAGCAACAAAGGTTTTTCTCCGCACTGTTCGTGACCATTGCTCATAAAAACCCAGCAGAGCAAAATCTACCTCTGTGCTGCCCCCTTGCAGGTCTGCTGTCCTCAGGTAAGCAACACAAAGCCAGATTTATCCTTCCAAACAGAACTTTGGGAAAATGGGGCAGATGGGATGCCAGCTCACGCTCCCATCACAATGGCATCTCCAGAGTGCTACAGGGAATCAAAAGCACTATATGCTCATATTAATTAGCAGCAAAAACTGCTATGACTCTGAACATTCAGAAGGAGCGGATCTGATGAACAAATGCGGGCTGCTTCTGCATAATCTCTTTTTATATCAGAACCCCAATTTAACTCGGAGCCAACGGGGTACTTCATAATCGCGCCAGCCCGCACAGGTTTGACTACGCCAGCGACAAGAGGAATGCGTAAAATGCTGCAAATAAATCCCCAGCTTCAGGAGCAGGGTGTCATTCCAAGTGGCGAGCCCCGTTCAGTGTGGATTTACGACCCCCGCGGAGGCATGCACTGCCATCTGCTCGCTCTGAGCCCCGCCAAGCAGCCTGCGCAAGACGTGCGGACCCAGTCCCTCCATCCCAGCTTCCCAGAGCACTCGGGAGGCTTTGCACCGGGCAGGCTGCTCCGGTTGGTAAGCTCAGCAGCTGCAGGTTAAAAAAGAGTATTAGAGTGGGTTATTTGTTGTGCTAACAGGGGACTGGTGTTTCCTAGGAGGAAAAGGGCTAAACACAAGACTGAAAATAGCCATGGTTTCTTGAGTCTGTATTTCAAAAGTCTATCTGCATATGAGTTCGTGCATGCAGCTTGTACGTACACATAAGCCCTTATCTGTGTAAATAAGACTTTAATAAATGTGCGTGCCGGCGTCTCCCAAGGGACAGAGTTTTAAAATACACCAGAGAGTTTCCCTGATTGTAGGCACTCGGTTTGGGGTGCCTCATTCACACCCATCCACACTTGGACCCTATCACAGTCATTTGCACCCTATCACACTCAGTCCTATAAATAACAGCATCACCACGGCAGAAAATATCTTCTAATTAGCGCCCCAGACACAGTCTCCTGGCTTGCTTCCACTCCTTCCCATTGGCACAGAGCTGGCGTCTCTTTTATTTTTTCTTGCAACATTCCCTTAAAGATCCACTGATGTCTTGTTGAGACCATTTGCAAGAAGAAGGAAGAAAGAAAAGGCATCCAGTGGAAGGCGTCAGATGACAGTAGGAGATACATCAGGTGCCTTTCTTCCCCTGACCCACTACTGAGCGCTGCTGCAAAAACAGGCTCTCACAAACATCAGGTTCATCGCCGTTACAGCTGGAAATGGCCTCTTAGATCACACAGTCCAACTCCCTGCCTCTCAGGATGACTCCCCAGTGTACGCTTTATGCTGTTTTGTCCAGACTAATTATCCATCCCTGCTGTTAATTGGATGGAGCATGAAACTCTTCCGACTGCCGCCATCTTTCAGGGATCTTTTATTGTTCTTCCCTTCCTGGTGGTTTTTATGGTCAAGTTTTGAGACTGCATTATTTTGGGCCCTGACACTTTAGGCACTAAAGGACAAGAAGTGTCCTGATGGTCTCGGACTTCACTGCAACATGGAAGCTGTAGCTTGAATTTGGAGATCTTTGTGCACTGAAATAGAAAGCAGAGCTTTTGGAAGAGATCAAATTAAGCGTTAAGGAAAGGGCTTTGCAGTTCCATCCTTTGAATGTGGGATTGGAGGATTCTCTGTCTCATAAACACACAAAACACACACAATTTCATGTGTGTGTCTACAAATACAAACCTAAGCACACACATACATACCTGTGTTGCAGGTATACCTGTTTTTTCACACACACACTGTTGTCTGTCCATGTGTGAGCATGCATGTAAGCATGAGTACTTACCTGGCACAAAGTCTCCACTGCCGTGTATAAGCCTGGCAAGCAGCTTGGTTTTTCTCCTTCTATTTCCTTTGTGTCCAGAGACCGAAGCAGGCTGAAAGTCTGTCATGTCATGGCAAAGCTCTCATAATAATTCCAGTCTAGTCTAAATTCCTGTGCTGTCCTTCTCCTGCACTGAGTGCCTCTGCCCTGGCTTTGCATTACAACGTCTTTCATTTCTAGCCGGATTTCCAAATGGAAGGAGGCTTGTGCTTCTGTCTCAGGCTGTCTTTTTGTCAGATTGGGCAAGAATATGAGGTTTTGATGTGTTTCATGAAAATAAGTCATCAGGTAAAGGAGAGAGTGCTGTTAATGAACCTCAGCCCTTGATTAACCAGCAGAGTATGGTCACAGATCAAGGATGCTGCAAATGCAGCGGTCTCAGAAAAAGATTGAAGAGTCAGTCCATGAGGCCAGTCTCTGGAGACCAGGCTGTCTTCAGCCCACTGCTCACAGAGCCATCTCCAACCTCCTCCCACCAGGCTGATGAGCTCGGCTCACCCTGTGCTGTCACGGGGCAGCTCTCGCACTTGCAGTGAAGAGGGAAGATCCTCATTCTCAGCTCGGGTTGCTCCCAGGTTCAGAGAATACAGTCTCCCTCTGCCCTCCCCACTCTCATTTTCCAGGACACACATGCTTTTTCCTTGTGCCAGGAAGTTCCCCACCGTCCCCCTTTTGCTCAGCCACCTTCCCGGCCCACATGAATCCGCCTCAGCATCTGTGTCGAGGTTTTGCTATAATTTGGTCTTCTCTGCTTCCACCCCCACTGTCTTTCCAAAATTCCTCTCTTCAGACGTTCATGTAAATTTGTTTCAGTCACATGGTGCTTCAAATTAAACTTAGAAATGTTTCTTTTTAGCCCTTTAACTAGTTTCTGCAAGAGTCCCATTGCAGAGCGGAGGATTTCACTGCTGTTTCAGGGAGCCCTGTGGCATGGAAAGGCAGGTGGCACTTTTCACGAGTGAGGAGGACGACTCTGCTGTCCCTGTTCAGGACTGTTCTTTCCCCCAGGAATCCATCAGTTCTTGACTCAAGTGTCGGTCCCGCCACACAGGTAAAGCACTGAGGTCTTCTCTTTGCAGCGCCTCCATTTCTGCAGTAGCAAAGGATGCTGACAGCCCTGCCTCTCAACCCTTTGTTGGCACACTTAACAAAGCAAAACTTTGATTTTTCACTTTCCTGCCTCCTTAAGATGAAAGTAACTACTGAAAGTGCAAAACCTTCAGCAATTTGCACTCTTCCTGGGGAAAGAAAACAGAAATGGTCTCAGTAACAGGCGAAGGAAGGGGAATGGCCACCGCTTTGTGTCCCAACACTCTGCTAACACCTCTGAGACCTCCACACGCGACACTGCCCAGGGACAACTGGACCAGCCAGTGCCTTTTCCTCTGCCATTGCCATTGTGCTGGCAGCTTTCACCCACTGCTGCTGGGAGGTGCCATTTCCAAACTGAAACCACCAGCAAACCTCAAGCTGTCAACTGCCCATGGCAGACAAGATTGTGCCCACACAGCAGTGAAAAAGAGAGAGGCAGCACCCAGCAGAGACTCCCAGGTGCCAGGCAGGGCTTGTGCTGCCTGCAGAGTGACCTGTCCTGACGGCAGGCGCCAGCTCTCCTAGCTGGTCCTCCTCCATCCCTGGCTGAGGCAGCAGGAACCATGTGCTGAGTCTGCTTCAGCTGGGAATTATACTTTGCATATCTTACATCTATCAGTGTAAAAATAGGATGTATGAATAAAGGGTGTTAAAATTGCCACCTAAGCCTGATTTCTCATGCTCTGTAATATAACATATGGCAGTGACTGAACTCCCAGAGAGAACTTAGGAAGCAAGCAGAGACAAATAAGTTGCTTAACCATTCCGATGCCTTGGACATGCTCTGCAGTTCTCCAGGAGACGCTGGTGCGGGCTGAGAGGAGTACTTGTGCAGGAATAAACACGTGCGGCATTGCCAGGCTCACCTGCACGTCAGACGCGAGACTGAGTGCAGCACCCTGACCCCAGCAAGCTGGGTACAAGTACCGGGCTAATTGCAAGAGCACCAAAGTGCAGCGTCACCTAATTTACCTTCCTTCTCAGGCTGGCTGCTCCTGCAATTGAGAGCTGTGCTCTCCAGAGCGCAGAGTCTCAGCCTGTGGTGCTGAGGGGGTTGAAACAAACCGTTGTGCCATCAGCTTTGCAGTACTGAATCCCATCAGAAAGGGGTTAGGACAAGGCAAATGCTGCTGCCATTTGACTTCCGGCTGCAAACTTGGGAAGAACCTGCCAAAACTTTTCCTGCACAGAGCAAACAATGAAAAGAAGGTATCTCAGTCTGCGGACAGTGTTCATCCGCAGGCATTCCAGGCCCTGCTTTTGCAGCTGGACCAGTTGCAGTCACTGAGAATTACAGGAAGTGCTTGAATGGTGAGACACCACATCCCTCAACACTGCTTAATGCAAAGGTGTAAGAGAAAGAGGAGAGAACAGTTGCGCAGATTCAATCAAATCGCTAGGGCCAGGATCATCTATCTTAAAGCGTGTTTGGTGGAAAAAGATAAAGATGGGTTGACTTTCCATGGCACAGTGCCCCCTAGCCACCAACTGGACCATCCCTTAGGTGCTGTAGCAAAAGGAAAAGTATCACTGGTAGGATGCTCCAATAAAATAGATTTGGCTACAGGTCATCGTCATCCAGCGATGGAAGTGGGCTGGAGGCAAAAACCACGTGCCCAATTCCCGCAGCAGTCTTCAATACATTGGGCAGGGCCGAGATCCTGCACATAGGCAACCATGGTGTATAGAGGGTCTGACTGCTGTTCATGGTGGTCCTGTCAAACTGGGAGAAGAATGGAGAGACAACCTGGAAGCAGCCCACCTCAGTCCTGGACCTTGTCTGTGTGAATGAAGTTGTTCCTGCAACCAGATCAGAGAAAAGGAGATTGGGGACTTTAGCCCAGCATCACGTTCCAGCACGATGGCTTTGAGAGCTTTTCAATTTCTTTTTTTTTTAACCCCGTTTGAGTTTTGCCTTGTCAGGTTTAATCGGTAGTGTTTGTAATTCAGGTAGCAAATCGATTTTTGAAAGTACTCCGTCCCTATTCAGTCCATGCTACTGTGGATCCTTGCATTAATTATGCACAGATATTGATGTTTTTGTCAGACAAGATCTAATGTCACTATATTCAGAACTTGCTGCTTCCTTGTTAAAAATGTTTCAGAAGGTGGCCCTGGGAAAGATAATGTGTGTCACTCTAAGGAGCAAAGACAACCTGGCAAGGAAATACTCTGTCTGTTCTGAAATTCATGTACCTTTTCTTCCTGTTCTACCATCTTCCTCAGAAGGAGTACTGGAAAGGCTGGTGAGGAGAGAGGGACCAGAGGATCCTCCAAGGAGAATTGAGCTGTCAGCCCTGTTTAAGCTAATCAGAAGGGACAACAGTTTTAGGATGCATGTTGTAAATGGAGACAAGTAAAAGCAGTAGTTCACACTTCATGGTCTGCGTAACGGCATCCTGGCTGCAAAGCTACATTTTGTTGAGTTGGGAGGAATCAGGGATTTCTCTCCAAGGGCTGTGAGTTGTCTCCCAACTCATGGGGAAGAACTAGGTACACTGCAGTGTTATCAGAAGCCATCTGGGATTTTGTGTGCATCACAAACTCAGTGCAAGTCAACAATATGATGTCCTTGTGGAAAAAAAAAACTAAAAAAAAAGGAGCCAAATCTCATTCTAGAATAGTATTAACAAGAGTGTCGTATGAAAGGCACAGGAGGTAATTATTCTGCTCTATTTGCTGCTGGTCAGATCTCAGCTGGAATATTGTACACACTTCTGGGCATCAACCCACAAGAAAGATGTACGCAAACTGGAATGAGTCCAGAAGAGAACAACAAGAATGATTAGATGTTGTGAAAATGTGATTTAAGAAAGACTGAAATAATCAAGTTTGTTCAGTCAAAGAACAAGAAGATTCATTCATTGGGAACAGGATAACAGTCTTTCAATGTATAAGAGGTCATTAGAAGGAAGATGTTCAATTTTACATACTGGAGAAGAATAATAACAAATGAAATTAATTTCAGATGTGGGAAAAACATTACAATTTTGAAGACAGTGAAATAATCAAGCAAGTACATAAGGAGGTCAAGAAGATTTTTAAGCATTGGATAAACAAACATCCACCATGTATGCCCATAGTGTGCTTGAGGCTGCCTCAATGAAATGGAAAAAAGAAGGAGTAATTTATCTAAGTTTCTTCCAGCCCCAAATTTCTCAGTCTCCCTAGTTTGATTCTTGGCTAGGTGACATGTTTTGGTGAGATTCTCAAAATCTTTTCAGGATGGCTGTGCTCATTGCTCTCAGATGTTTGCATATTGTGAGGACCAGTTTGTATAACCCAATCTCAGTAGTCACTGATCCTTTGGCTCTGGGTTGGGTTCAGAGAATACATTCAGACATGACGGATAGCTCATTTATTTAGATTGTGAATCAGTTTTTTTCAACTGTTTCATCTGTCTTCAAAAATTGAGATAAACTTGGTTCATAGGTGGCAGGACAAAGCAGTGCCAGGAGACATTATTTATTATTTATTAGAGATGGAAGCTTGTTGCACTTTGTATCTGCTGAAGTAGCCGTAAAATCCCTGTTTAATAACGATGTACCTGCATAATAAATACATTTGCAAGAGTCTTCTCTGGAAGCTGGCGACTATGGAATATTTTGAAACACTTTGTTAGACTCACATTTCCCAAGGAGCTTAGGCACCTGCCTCAGCATCCACTATCAAGTCCCGCAGTCCTGTGTGTAGGCCTTCCTGTCAATGAAATCTCATTAGCATCACTTTGCCAAATTAAATGGATTAAAGTTGGGAAGCAGCTGGAGCGCAGAGCAGTCACATTGACTGTTGCCTTAGGTTAGACTTAAATTAGCTGGCTTCAGGCTCCCTGTTGCACTTAACATTGCCCACAGTAGCCAAGCAGTGCAGCGGCTTTGCTTCTGCTCCACAAAGTAAACGGCTGTGTCTGTGTGGATGGAGCCACCTCATGGGAAGGGAAACCACCTGGGTGACGGTCATGCACGGTAAAGATAAAAAGAGCGGGTGCCTTTTTGCAGGGATCTTGGATGCCTTTTTCATGGCTAGGAAATGCTTCCCAGCAACTACTAGAGAGATTTTTTTTTTTCATCGGGACTGCTAAATGACTCACAGTTTCATGTATGCTCCTTTAAGTTGGATTTTCATCCTGTGTACAGGAACATTACTGCTTTGCTTGGCTACAAATTTGTATCAAGTATTCCCATCAAAGCTTCACCTCTCCCGGCTAGCTCAGCTGTTCCAGGTGAGAAGTATTAAAACTTTAACGTTTGAAGGACTCCAGGGGCTGAATTACTCAGAATGAATAAACATTCCTTTTCATGAGACTGTGGATTTGGGCCGATAAATAACAAACGCTCTTTTGTCGTGTCCGCAGACAATTCCAGACTGTGATATAAAGCCAAGGACGGAAGAGTGGGAAGGCGGGGCTGGGGGGAAAGGCAAGGGGAGATGGGGAATAGCTCCATTAATCCATCTGAGTAAAGGACAGAGAGAGAAAATGGAGCCTCTAGAATTAGCACAAAAGCTCAAAGGGACGTATTCAGATGGCCTAAATTCTACCTAAATCTCTAAGTCCCTAAGCCGAATGTTTCCCTATTGACTAGGGATATGTGAAGGCCTAGAACCAGCCAATAAGAAAGGCATAAAGGCTTAGGTGGAATTTAGGCCACCTAAATATATAGAAAAATCTTCATGAAGATGGCCTTGATCCTATATGGACACCCCCCTCACCTTTTCGCTCTAGAAAGCAGTGAGCCCTTGTCATCTCCAGCCTCTGCCTCATGCAACATTTTCTGGATCAGAAAAAGATGCTGGTCTTAGGTCTTTATGCCCATCGTTTTCCTAACAATCTCCAAATCCAGTTTCAATCTGGGTATCCTCAACCTTTAGGTACACATCTTGTGCAACTGTGATTCAGTATTAAGAACGCCCAGTTGGGAAATTTGGAGTTAGATGCTCAGATCTGGAAGTCCTAGGTGGCTCCATCTCTATTCCTAACTTTCTTCTGGGGAGATTTTTTTGGCCTATTCTGTTTCATTCACACACATGCTTCTACTAAGCTGCTTGCATCTCTTTCAACCCTCAATTTTCAAGCAGCTCAATATACTGACAATGGTCCATCACCTTCACAAAATGGTCATAGTGGAAGCATGGGAGGTTGTAACTCAAGTCAAAGGAGACATTTTCTGTATTGGAGAAAAAGGTAAAAAACTGGGCAAGCTCCTGTATACAAAGGTTTCAGATTCATTTCTGAATTCTTCATTTTACCCGGTCCTTGCCTCAGCTCTGCAGAAGGAGCCCAGCCTGTAGTAAATAATTTCTCACTGCAAGCACGGGGATCGCGCTCTGGCCCTCAGCAAGAAATCATCAGTAGGCCGCTTTCCAGCTTTCTTCAGTTGCATCAGGGAATAAGGACAGAGAAATTGTTCCTGAAATTAATACAAACAAAGACACCCCTCTCCCCCTGGGGACATCTTCATTGCTTCCTAATCACTAGACTTTCCAGACAAAGAGTGTGAAATTGAATTCAAGAGTCCACACTGCAAAACAAGGGCAGGGAAGCTATGTTAAGGGAGTATTAAGAGATAAATCTTTCTTTTTTTTTTTCTTTTTTTTTTTTTTGTGTGTGGAGTCTTTCCCTTCAAACCGTTCCTAATCCCTTGACTTTCTGTTCATGAATAGATAGAATTTTTCACTATGACATTGCCTAAAGACAATGAGCGATTTTGCAACAAATGATTTATGTACTGGAATCTAGAGAGATTTTTGCTCATAAAAACACTCCAGCCATTTATCTTGATCTCCTGATATATCAGAGCCATGGCTGTATGTCTCTAAATTAACTGCAGATTAAACAATTCAAGCTGGTTGAAAAGTGTAAATGCAAGAGAAAAGCTCAAGGAAGAAGTTCAATCAATTTCCGTGATTGGATTCTTATCAAGACAAAAATGTGAGCAGTTTCCATTGGCCATTTCAGGATAAACAAGCCAGGAGGTAAATAGACTCCAGGCATCTGTGAAGCGATATCATGTGTGCAAGGGAGTAGGTTTAAATAAAGCAAACAAGCTTGCGTTTCCGTTGGGGTAGGCGTCTGCGTCTGTCATGCTGAGCAAAGTTAGTTTGCGGAATGTTTTGAGGGCTATATTTTTTTTTTTTTTCCCTGACAATTGCTGGAAGACACAAAAAGGGAATGACTGCAGCAGGAAACACAAAACAAGAAATCAGAAGAGAAACAAAAATGGGAGCACGGCAAGGAAGAGGAAGTGCTATGCAGTGTACTTAACTCCCTGGGAAAAGAGAGAGAAAAAAAAGAGGCTTATTCCTGCAGATCTTCAAACCAGCTTTCTTGGCATCCAAGGGCAAGGTGAATATGCAGCTCAGCTCAATTTGTCTTTTTTAGCTCAACAATTTCGATTCTCCTCTATGTACAACTCTTTTTCACTCGTTTGCGTTCAACACGCAGATGCACGCACGCCCGTGGGTCCAGCACGGGGCTCTGTTTACACCCACGTGAGCCCACACTAACGCCATGAGTCTGGTTTTCCTCTGGCAACAGAATACCGACACATGCCCCTTGCCAGTCACCGCTGCTTTTATTAAGGTGTTGTCTGGGCAAAGGGCAAGGCAGAGAAGGCTCGACACCACAATTGCATCTGAACCCCTCGCAGCTCTTCAGCTTTGTGAACTTTTTTACCCTATTAAACTCTGATACAAGCGTCATGAGAGACGTGACCCTTGCTCTGTTCAGATGCGCAGGGCATCTCTCTTTAAGGCATGGTTTTGCAGAGGAGGGAGGGTGGCGACTAATTTTTTTGGTGCACGAAAGCTGCAGTCTGATCTGCCTCAATCAGGTTCAGCTAATTTGGAAATGATGAGTAAGACGGAGCAAGCTGCAAGGTGGTGTAAGCAGGTCCCAGAGCGGGAATTAAGGTACATAACTAATAGAGGCATGTGATCCATACCAACACGGTGTGAAGGTTGAAAGGGACTCTGACACCATGTACAGGGGGAAACACGACTGGAAGAAGACTGTAAGGCAAAAGAAGCTGATTTTTATATTGTGTTTCTCACTTGCTTGCAGCCTTTAAAGTCACTGGGGTTTTGCACACAATTTCTACATCCCTCTAAGAGATGGGGAGCCAGAGTTTCTCTGTGTGCGTGCAGATATGAGCTGGTTGGTGGGAAAGTACACCAGTGCCCTCCGCAGGAGAGCTGTACGTGGCGTGGACCATGGGGTTGTACAGAAAACACCACGATATCCAAACCTATCTTAATAGGGTTGCATTCCCGGTGCTACCTGTGAAATTGAAGTTTTTCTCACCAGCGCCAGCCAAGGAGCACACTCAGCAGCCCCATGGATGAAGCCAGGTCTTTGCTTCTGAATTCCAGCCTGGTTCATCTGCAAGTGGCTGTGACACACAGCAAAGAGACATCCATGGCATTCCTAAATGTTCAGCGCTTTCTCCACAGGCAGATATGCATCCCAGCTTACATAGTGATCCCTGCATCTCCTCTCTGCAAACCTTCTGCCCCTGCCAGCTCCTGAAGGAGTTTGGTAGGTAAACAGTCATGAGACAATGGAGGCAGAAATGAGCACGGACTTTAGCAAGCCACCAAAGAAAGAGGACCCCTACCTGGGAGATATTATCTCTTCCCTTCTCTATTACCATTATTATTTATCAGCATAAAGAGGTCAGATGAACAGAGACCTCTTTGTTATCAGCACGGAAACCTCCAGGGCCATAAAGCCACGCAAGATGATGCTAAGGTATGAACCAAGGTGTTTGGTTTGATAAGAGCAATGAGCACATCCAACACTGGGACAGGCAGGTATGATACTGCACTAAGCACCTACACATCTTAGGCTGAATATTTCTTGCTCCTGAGTGCACAGGTTTGGTAATGCCGGGGGGCAGACACCCAACAACATCCTCCTGGCTTCCATTCCTCTCACCTGTGGTCTGGGCTCCTGAGCTCAGGTTTGAGGCCACAGAGCCAAGTGGTTGTGAGTTCCATGAGCTAAGGCAGCATGCAAGATGCCAAGGAAATGTAATACTGCAGACATGGACTACTCCACTCTTCAGAAGGCATTGCCTGCAGCAGGCATGCAACCTGGAACAAGACTTGGTTTTGTCCACCAGAGACTGGGAGTTAAACAGCTTTCATGATGGTGAAAGTGACTGCAGGACCACGTTTCTGCAGCTACTCTGCATGCTGTCCCCTGCTCCTTCTCCTCTCCATCATCATCTTGGGATTTATGGTGCCTATACAAACGATTTGCTTCATGCTACGATCCCATTGCACACATAATGAGGTTTTTTATTCATGGCTAAATGTAATATTTAAGCATGCTGAAAAAAAAGGAAAGACATGGCTCAGGATTGTCAGCAGCAGCCTGACACTTGCTGCTTAGGCTGAGCCCTTGCCTCCTCATACTTGGTATTTCAGAGGCCAGTACTGGAGATTTTGGGGTCTGCCCTGACCCCACTCCCTCTCCCTCCCATATGTGCTCACCAAGCTTCTGCAGGGAGTTCAGCGCCAGGCTGTCATCGGGTGCACGCGCATCAGCGGGAGTGACGGGCTGCGCAGAGGAGGTTCGGAGCTGTCACATCACATCACCATGGGGCTCCTGCACTGCACACCCGGCTCTGCCCCACTACCAGCAGTGCCAGCAGCCCTGCGACGTGCCTGCTCCAGCCCTCATCTTGGTGGAAAACAAGAGCACCCTGTGCTCAGCGCAGGAGGCTTTCGTTTCCATAGGTTTTTGCATTCTACTGAATGGCTTAGCAATGCTTTTTATGAGACCAGACAGAAAGCAGAAATGACCCAGAGATTAAAGCAAGGGTGCTTTCTTCTTTCTTTTACACTATTGGGGATGGGGAATGGATATTGCAGGGAAAGAGCCCAGAGAGAATTACTCACTGCAGACAATTTAAAGCCAGAGTCACTGTGGCAAAGCTGAGACTTCAGACTCGGGCAGGAGAGACCACCCAGCTTCTAGATGGGTGGCAATGAATTCCTCCTGGCACGGGCAGAGAAAAGGTTAACCCCTTTCCACCAGCCAGGAGAAGTTGCCCTGGTCGTTAGCTGAGCTGCAGCAGAGTGGAGGCAGCTGGAGATGTGGGGCACTGAAAAAGGGATGTTCTTCAGGGGCATGGGGGCTGGATTGCAAGCAGGGGTGTGATGAGCTCCAGGGACTGGCTGGGAAGGGGCTTGCTTTCTCTGCAGAAAAGCTGAGTTTATAAATTCAGTCTAGTTGTCTTTCAGTTCTACGTATGGCTCACCTCCTCCTTAAGGTTTCACATTAAACCTTAGCTAAATGGTGGTTAGATGCCTCCCAGCTGGAGAACGTTTTCCTGCTCTGGCAATAATGAGGAGAGCCAGGGGACTTGGGCCAATCGGGGTTCTTATTCATATTCCAGAACCAAACACACTCTCACCACGCTGGCTGACTCAAACTGGGCTTTGTCTGGGTGCTGGCAGCAGCATGGGATGGACCCGGGCATTTGGTCTCAACTGTGCTGCTGCTCATTGGGGTTGTTAACGTGAGTCCGGGGAGATGCTGAGGGTTACAAAAGCTGGATCTCTCTGCCCGAGTGCAAGGATACTGAGGGAATGGAGAGGTTTCTGAGCAGACGACAAGGCAGAAAGGAACATCCTTGTCTAGCAGAAGGATTTTCTAGGCACCTGTGGTTTTCAAGTAGCATCAAACTAACAGCACCACGGAAAGAACAGCAGTAACAAAGAAGAGTTTATTTAAGCATCAGCAAAATACACAGTGCTGAGGTTCTGGAAATGTTTCCCTTAAGTTCCTTCTTCTGTAATCTGCAAAACATTATTGCAATTGTCACCATTATTTAATAAAACACTAGGTTCTGTTTACACTTTAAAATATGCAGCTTTTTTTTTTTAAAAAAAAAGAAAAAAAAAAAACGTTGTATGCCCCAGGAATCTGACTAACACAAATGGAAATAGCGTGAACCTTGCCCATTAGCAAGCGGTTTTACTGCAAACACAAGCAGGGAACAGGAGCTTCCAGTAATTCTATGCTCAGGCTATACTGAGGAGGAGGAGGACAGAGATTATTCGCAGGACTGGGGTTTAGCTCAGAGAAGAGTGAACTCAGGTGAAACTAAGCCAGGCTGATGGATAAGACCTGATAGTAGCAGAACAACAAACTAGACTCAGAGGTTGTGCTATGCCTTGCCTTATGGTGATTTGATTTAATAGGACAGTTTAGGGTTTTTCTGAGAAAAGCCCAGAGCCTAGCCTAGAATGAAACAATAAAATAAACTAGGTAATTTTTTTTTTCTTTGTGCCAGAAAATACAATCCAAGCCAAGACCATAGCCAGATCTGGCTGGAAATTGTCCAGCACTCCTCCAAGGAACATTCTCACTGCAGTGTCTGCACTGCCATCCTGGCCATGGGTTAGGATGTAACCAGTGGGATAGCTCTGGGTCTGCACCAGGACCAGGCAGGATGACTGTATAGCCCCTGGGCTGAAAGGAGGTCTCCTATATCCTATTCTGCCTCTTTTGTTCTCAGAGCTTATGTAAAACCATAAGCAGCTCAGGAGAAATCTTACCATTGCGTTTAACAGAAGTATTTGGATTGCATCCTGCTCAAATCATAGAATCACAGAATGGTTCGGGTTGGAAGGGACCTTTAAAGCCCATCCTGTCCAATCCCCCTGCGAGGAGCAGGGACATCTCCAACCAGATCAGGCTGCTCAGAGCCCTGTCCAACCTGGCCTGGAATGTTTCCAGGGATGGGGCTTCCACCGCCTCTCTGGGCAACCTGGGACAGTGCCCCACCACCCGCATTGTGCACTTTGCTGCAAGAAAAGGGATTGATGCTTCATCCCCTGTGGCAGTTCAGCCACTGGGGAGGGGCCCAATCTGCAGGTTTCAGAGCCCTAAATCTCCCCCTGCCCCCTCACCAGACCTGGATGCTTCCCCCAGCCCAGAGGGCTGCAAAAGGCGATGGTGCCTGGAAGCGCTCTGAGCAAGGGCTTCTGCCAGGGAGCTCGGAGAAAGGCACCTTGGCAAGGAGGTCCCACACCTGGCACAAACATTGTGCTGCAGCCCCTGCGGATGGCATGGCTGTGCAGAGGTTAGGGACTCATCTCTCTCCCCTTACCTTTCCAGATCCTGCCACAATCCATATGCAATCGGTTGACATGGAGCTTCACTGAGCAGCTGTGCCGGGGGCAGTGGGAACGGACTTCAAGGCATCTTCAGGCTGGATGCATCTCCTCTCCCCAGGAATTCATTTATGGAATAAGCAGAGGCTTCTTTCGAGGCCTGTGTTCCACTAAGTGAATATATAATGATGCAGTCTATACATTTATACATCATCCCCTGCAAACAGAGGCCTATTTAGGACAAGATCAGACTATGCTTCTCCCGGCAGGGGTTGCATTAGCAATTCATTTCATAGCATAAAAGGAGTGTACGGAGACAATCATCCATAGCCTGAATAAAACACTGGAGGAGAAGCCAGGGACCAAGGAAGGAAAAGGATAACTCCTTTGAAAGGAAAGTGAAGAAAAAAAAAATAAAGAAAGAGAAAATACAGCTCCTCTAGAAGGCAAAATCTCCTGGAAAAGTAATCAGAGAGACAGGAAATCAGAGCTTTTTATTATTCTGGATTGATGGAAGAAGAGGAAAAGGTGGAATAAAGCATATATTTCCTCTCAAGATTGATGGAAATAGGATTAGCAAACTCAAAGAATGGATGAAAAGAGCTTGGGAAGGAAAAGAGAATAAAATGTTATCAGAGAGACATACAAATGCATATGTGTGCCTGTGTGAGCACACACAGCCTGGAGGTCATCAGAAAGAATCTGAAGTAAAATAAAATGATCTACAAGTCCAAGGATACTGCCTGAAAAAAATGTATTCTGCCTCCAGGATACACAGACTGGAAGATGAGAAATTAGGGAAAGTTGAAATGGGAAGGTAGAACACTGGAAAGAAAGAAGGATTAAAAAGGAACAGGGAGAGGATAGGTAAGGTGAAGTGGCGAGTTGTTTACTCTCTATAGTAGCCCAGGCCTTTCCATGGTGCAGGTGGGATCACTCAGCCATCAAAGGATGTAGCTTTTTGAGACAGAATGGAGCACATGCCCACCAGCATCATTTGTCTTTTTCTCTATTTAATGGCTTTGTTTACATGAGGGACAACGATTTCAGATGGAACAGCTCCTGTGGTTTTAAATTTGTCTGACAAAAAAGAGAACAAAGATCCCAATGAGGGCTGAAGTGTTCCATAATTTCCTAACAGAAATCTCTTTGAGACCAAATGGCCACACACCAAAGCAACCCGAAGTCACTGATGACCTTCCCTAAGTTCCCCTTATGGCATTTCCCTGCCGTCCAATAGAATTCAGCCCTGCACACCCAAAACCCTGCACCAGCCCTCTCCGAGGTGCGGGAGGCATCTGGTGCTGCCTCTGTTCTATTTGTCAGTACCAGTGCCGCAGAGTGGCTCCAGTATTCAGCAATATTTGTATGCAACCCTCTTCCTGCACAAAGGGACTGAGAAAGAACGGAGAGCAGGTCATTCCCCAACCTAAGCCTCCTCTTCTTCAAAGTGCACCTCTTCAAAAGTACCTGTTAGGATCACTTAGCAAATGATGCTCATAGTGTGTCTTTCTTTGGGTTGAGTCCCATCTGCTTGTGGGGGCTTGAGGCACCTTGTAGGTAGCAGCTTTCACTATTCTCCTCCCCCCCAGCCCCCCCTCTCCCCCAAGCAGCAGGCACTTTAAATATGCATAACTAAAAAATTAAATGACTGAAACCAAAGGTCTTAGTCTTATATTGTAAGCACCCACATCAATGCGATGCTGGCTAGCACCGCTACCTTGGCATGCCAACATGTCACAAGGGCAACCTCTGTTTTCCAGACTCTCTCCAGTAGGGCTCACATCCCTCTTTCCCATGACAGAGCAGATGCCAGTTTTACAGAACTGTTTCTGTGCTGCACAGACATCACTGCGGCAAGGCAATATCCAATCTCCAGGCTGCTCTCGTTCCCCCCGCCGCTCTGAGTGACTGCCGCCCAAAGTTTCCTCCAAAGGGACCACACCAAGCTGCCTCCCCCCAGTCCAGCCTTCGTTTCTGTCTGGCCTTGGTTGTTCACGCCAATGAGTCTTCTGAGAAAGCTGATAATTAAAGGCATGTGATAGTTAAACTTTTGCTAATCAAGACAAATGAACCGAGTCTCCAGTGTATGATAGTGGAGCTGAATATCCTTCCCCCACACCAGTCAGCCTTCAATTACAAGGCTCAGATATTATCGTGAAATATTTCCCCCGAAGCCCCATTCTGCAGCCCTTGGTTATGGTTCTCCTGATTCGCGGTGTTTATTTAGCGCTATGGGGGTGTTTTGTCAGCAGAACACGCGAGCGCATCCAAATGTTAACGAGACCATTAAAGACAGACAAGATGTAATCGGACCAGACACCCCGACTGACTGGCAGCAGGACAGTCCAAAAATTCAGGGAAAAATGTGTTCCTTTGCCCAGTGACAGTGACAGATAGATTTAGGAGAAGAGCTCCAGGGCAAAGGACGTAGGCGAGACTGGGAGCCTTTCCCAGAAAATTACAGTGAATGAGCTAAAGGAACCACTGCCTATTTTTGGAAGCCTAAAAATAAATAGGGAAAAAACTCCCGGAGGTTTGAGTGGAAGGTTTGGGCCCTATTTTCACCCTCTTCAGAAATCAAGGGACTTTGTAAAATGCAGATAGCATGAACCAAAGCAGAAACTGAGCGACTGAGTTGGAAGCAAACTCTCCTGACCTCTATTACACTTCAGAGTTGTTGATTTAACTGCTGTATTTTCAAACATCTAATTTGCACCCTCAGGTCACCAATATAAAGCTGCCAGACGGAGGCAATTGGGAAAAAAAAAAAAAAAAAAGAGTAGTCTCTGCTGGAGCAGAGAGAGGGAGACAGTTAGAAAAGTAGCAAGAGTTGCTATAAACTTAAAATCTGCTTGTGTGTGTGACCCGTGCTGCTGCTGAATCAGTGCTTGCTTTGATTTTTTTTGTTACAGATAACCTACAGATGACATTTTTATTATTTCAGTATTTATGAAGGGAGCAAGTAAGTGTGCCTGTGTAGCCAAGACCTGACCCCAACCTTCTCCAGAGCAAGGTAGCTCCTCCGCCTGCCCTGGACCGGGGACAGGCTCATCTCCTGGCAGCACCCATCCAGCCTGGCCCCAGTCCCGGTGCTGGGATGTGCCCTGCCAGGGGCAGCTGGCTGCTGGGGCGTTGTGCGAGGCCACCGTTGCCCTTGGAGGCAATGCAGTCACAGGCACGGGCAGAGCGACCTGCCTGCGTGGGGCTGCTTGGCAGGTGGATGCAGAGTGGTTCTCCCACAGCATCGCTGTTGTCAGCACAACTGTTGCTTCAGCTGCTTACCACCATTTTAACGCCGTGTTTCACCCTTTTTTTTTTTGGAGTTTGCCAGAGAACAGATCCCATCATCACAGCTTCTAACTCTACAAACATCTTTGCTCTTCGTAGCTGTTCAACAAACATGCTTGGTGCAAACTTATTTCTGTCTCTGGCTGGTCCATGGGCTGATTGGTTGTGAGTAGACACAGTTATCAGTTACTTGAGCTGTGAGATCCATCAGATCCAACACAACTTCTGTTCAGTTACCGGATCATTCACATTTTCCTGGTTTAACCCTCCAGTCCATAAGTCAGCTCGCAGTTTCACAAGGAAATGAGGACATTCGTCTCAGTATGTAACCCTTGTCCATCTTAAAGACAAATGGACGGTTAACTACCAAAGGATGTAAAGAATGATCTACCAAACTGTTCTTTCTTCTTTAGGCAGCACCCTGATGGCAGGAGTTTGAACCAGCTTAAAAAAGGACCATTGTTTTGGAGACAACTGAATAGAGGCAAAACCTCCAAGAAGTTTTGAGGGAAAGAGTCCTTAAGAAGATAGGTACTTGGCTGAGCCCTCTCGGTGCTGTGCATCTTTGACGTACACTTGCCACAAATGGCTTTTGAGCCTTTTCTGAATGGAGATGTGGCGTTAGGACATGACCATGCCGCTCTCCCAGAGCTTCAGTCCCATCATACGGGTGCATCACTGCGCACCACGATCCTGGAGGCTTGAAACTGCACATCCAAGCCAGCAGCCAAAAAGAACAGTTAGCGTCACTAACAAAAACTGGTTCTTTTGATCTGCTTGACATCGGTGCAGCAAACATCCCACTCTGGTGCACTCTTGCATAAAAGAGAAGCTTCTTGCTGCTCAATCACACTGCTTTTAATAGCTTTCTGAATGCAAACATCCGCAGCTTTTATTTCAGTTTAATCTGCCAATTTTTCTAAGTCTTTATCACACTTTATCAAACAGTGTATCAGTGTGAGATATCCAACCCCCTCCCCTCAGGCACATCTGAAATTGAAATCCCAGGAAGACAGCAGCTTCTTTCATATTTTAATTATTTTAACATTTTCCTTTAGTGGCCTCTGTATTATTATGACTTGTTTTTCTCTCTGGAACAGGGCTGTGATCCCACACTGGGTGGGAAATTTGTTTGTCTAGAGCAAAATAGCAGAATGCCTCTAATGCATTAGATATGGATTAGAGAAATTGTGTTTTGAAAATATATAATCTCCTGGTAAAAGGGGAAAAATAAAAAGCCTATTTCATTTTGGCTCTAATTTGTTTTTCCCTGATTATAATTTTTAATGAAAAAGTGTGTTTTAACCACACGACTGCTGCTTGGTGTGCCAAGTGTTAGGTATAAACTGCTTCTCCAATAATGTCTCTTCGTTCTTTGCCATTGAGGGCTTTGATTCAGGAAAACGTTTAACCACATGCTTAAATCCATCCTTCCTGTAGAAAACACTCATGCGTAGAATTAACTTTAGGTATCCTGGGACTTGCTTATGTGCTTAAAGTCTGAGATACTGAAATATTTCTCAAGTTTCAGATTGTCTCCTGATTTAACACCACGTGAGCTGGAACATAAGGCATTAAATTTGGCATCAAGACTTACAGCAGCTCTGCCAGGTGTCAGCTTGGCCCTAAAATGCTGCAGAAGGAGCAGTCACTGCAGCCCGGGCGCAGCATCCTTGCCCTGCCGCGCTGGGCGTAAGCGGCGGAGTGGCAGTGCTCACGCTCAAGCACAGATGAGGATCTCGCTTAACATTAGGATTTCTCTCACTGCAGGCAATGTTGTTTCCCGTGTCCTGCACGGTACCTGCTGCGTACCAGACAGGCAGTACACCTGATGAGAGGACAGACCTGATTAACTGAAGTCCCTGCCCTGTGCCAGAATCAGACATCGTGAGAGCTGGTGGTCAGAACGTGGTCCTCACGCTGCGCGAGTGAGTCCCTCCTGCCTGCGAGGGTCCAGCTGTTTGTGCAGCGCTTTTCCTGTCTGATGTCTGAGCCCTGGCTGTTCTCAGGCTCTGCTGTTCCACTCAGTGACCTGACCTGTGTCTGCTGTCCCTGTGTCACTGTAGGCTGCACTGTACCTTAAAGTCTACACATCTATAGGGAGAGCTGTGCCTGTGTCTACAATGAAAAGGAAGTAATTAGGGCAGCAGCAGACTTACCTCTCTCTTTGCTAATCCTTTCCCCAGAGCACCAAGCGGAAGCAGAAGGGCACGTGGCCAGGTCCAGCTCCCAGTCCTATCCCTGTCTGAACACCGCCATGGCCTGATTCCCACCAGGAGGTTTGTGCACGCATCTTCCCATGGTTGAGATTTTCTTCCGCTGCTTCATTACTGAAGCTGCTCTGCTGGCCCCCATATATTCACATGAGTGCTGAGATGTGCTAAGCAACCCAGCCCTCCATCCATGATTCCATCCATGCAACTCTCTTGAAACATTCTTCAGGTCCTCAGTTTATTAAAACATAAATAAATAAATAAAACTAAGAATCACTCCTATGAGGCAGCTGATGTTTGCTGGCCCCTCAGGTCCTCCCTGAGGCAGGTTTTGCTACACGTCATTCATGAAAATTTTTGAGGTTAAGTGTAAAAGAAATTTAATTTCATCTCTTGGAGCAGCATATTGCGAGTCCAGTCATCAAAGATCGCTGCAGCCCTTTGACTTTGAACACAGAGGGAATCCGGCAGGAATGGGCAAACAGTGGGAGTCCAGGAGGAAGCCAGATCCATGTGTGTGAGTTTTCTCTTCCACGTGCTGCTATAAATAAGGAGCGAGAGCACTGAAGCATGTTGGACTTTGGTGCCTGCAAACCCAGGCAGGACAACACAGTTGGGTCTGGGATCCTCTAGACAGGAACTCTGGAGGAGCAAGGCTGTTTCCTCCAGCCAGTTAGGTTTGTTTTGATCTTCAGGTGCCACCATATACATTTACATAGCCTTTGACAGCCGTTGTAATGAATTGTTCAAAAACTGTCCTTGTTCAAAAACCCAAGCGTAACCTGCACTGGTCCTTGCCCCTTGTGCCCAGCTTCTGAGCCCAACTCCTTAGGTTCCTGGAGCAGCTCACCTCTTCTTATAGTAGCTGGTGTGGCTCCGAGCAGCTCCTCTTTTCCCAAAGGCTGAGATCTCAGCCACAAACCGTGAGCTCAGGAGGTTTTCAACAGCAGCAGTCCACTTCCGTCCTCAACCAGGCTTGCCTCCCTACCTACTAGGTTGATTTGGAAGATCTGAGTCTCAGCATTTCCCAGAGTCTTATTTAAAATTCCATTTCTCTCATTTTCCAGGAAATTGTTCCATCTCACAGAGTTTTTCCAGTAACTAGGTATTTGTTGGCACAGAGAGGCGAGGCCCATTATTATTGTATTTACTCTGTACCCCAGCTTCTCCTTCTCATCCAATAAATCCATTTGAGAGCAAGGGTTTTGATAGACACTTTAATAGAGCTCTCCTTAACCTGACCATGTTAATGATTTTTTAGGGATTGGCTCTATGCCCATTTGTGCAGCTGATTAGGTTTTTTTTTTTTCTTTGTTATGAGCTGCATCTTTGGCGCCTTCTTTCTCTCCTCCACTCTGCATGGTGAAGGTCGCTGCTCCATGCTGCCTAGCTCCTGGTGACCAGACCCCAGCGCTCAGCCCCCGCTCATGCACCAAGATCCATTCTGTTCCTCAAAAGCCATGAAGAGAAGACTCCCAATGCTGGCAAGCATCTCTCAGCCCCTGTGGATTTTTGTACTGGTTATTTTACAAAGCACTGATTGACCTGTTCTTAACTGGTGATGGAGAGAGGGAAGGAGACCTCTTCTTCCTTGACAGGAAACCATGCTGAGCTGTGCACTTCTGATATTGCTGGCTCAGTTGCAGTTTTCCAGCTGTGGTGTTTGTGCAACCAGCTGCTGGACTGTATCCCTGCTGATGAGCTGCTCTAATAGCAGAGAGTGGTTTTTTCCTCATCAGTAGGAAGAGCGACTAAAATTTTCTGTTCAAATGATATCACATCTTCTCTCTTTCTACTTTATCCTACTGGGGGAGTCACGATGAAGGAAACAAATGACATGAGCTCAGGATGCTGTACAGGGACTCAAAGGAAATAAAATTCAATTTTGAAAGGATAAAATGTTTTGACTTCCATGATGGAACAAGCAATTGTCCGTGGATTTGCTGTGCTCCAGAAATGGAACTTCATGCTAAAAAGAGATTTTTTTGGAGCTCAAGCTATTATCTGCTGATGGAGAGCTCCCAAGCTGGCCCTCGTTCTCCAGCTGGCTTCCTAGCAGCGTTGTTCTGATAGCGTAATATATCCTGGTCGTAAGTATTGAGATTCAGCCATCATCAGCCCGTATAACTACACGTATAAGCAAGCAGCATATAGTTCCAAAGGCTTCTACCAAACCAATTAAAGGAGATGCTGGAAAAGCACTGGGATCTCAGCAACAGTGTTCTCTGCAGTTAGAAATGTCTTCAAAATAGAAACTGCAAGGTGCTTCTGTTGTCCTCTCTGCACAGGTTCAGGTGTGCATTAGGTGCCACGGTGGCCTGCTGGTAAGGCTGAGAGGAGAGGGGAGCATCCACACTCACATTCTGCAAGTGCAGAAGTGCCACCTCAGTGAGTTACTGTGATATAGAAGACTGTGAACAGATTCAACGACCAGAAGGGACTGGCTTTTTGGTTGTTCGGGCTGAAAAGCCGTGAATGTGAAGGACAATTTCACTAGCGTCTTACACCTCCAGCCCCACAAATGTTAGCAGGACCACCAAGCTTTCTCAATACTCAGGTATTTCTTTTGAAAACCAGATTCCTACAGATGTGATCCTGGGTTTCCTGAAGCTATAATCTCCTCTTGATAGCTTTCTTGAGCTCACAGAGTTTAAATCTAGGTAAAAGCTTTCTCTTTGCTCCTTTTCTGGCCACCAAGGCTGTGCTAGCACTGGATAGAAGCACTCCAGTAACACAGAGACTAAAGCAATCCTGGGCAACACCAACGTGAGCCTTCAGTGAGGCTGCAAACCAAAGTGTTCTGCGACGTTTAGGAAACAATCAATCATGGCTTTATATACACAGCATTTTTGTTTTCATTTCCACAGTGCCTGTCTAGAGCTGTCACCTGTGTGAAGCATGTGTAGCAGTTGGATCCACAGTACTCAGCACTGCCACACCGATACCTGCTGCAGGACGGACAGGGTAGTTCCTTTAATTGGAAGAAGGGAAAATCTCTGTTCCTGTGCTGGAGCTTATTTCACCAGCGAGTTACACTTACTGATGTAGGTTTTCCTGGGAAACAAAAGCCCCTATGTCAAAACACAGGGAGAAAGAAAATGCAGTCTTTCCAACCAGAAGGCTGACAGTCCAAGCACTGATCAAGATGATCAAGGATGGACTTTTGAGACTGGTTTTATGTCTGTGTCCTTTTCAAGTGTGCAGTAAATTTTACCCCAGTAGATAATCCACTTAGGATGCATATCTCTCTACATCCATCATTCCTGGGCTCCCCTCTTGCATATTCCATAGGTAATTGCCATGCATACACTTTCTGCCATTTACCTTTCCAAATCACATTTCTCATTCTAATTAAAGGAGCAGGGGTTTATTGTAACTGATGGCCTTGTGCATGGAGAAAATCTGTGGTATCTCAGAGGATGAGACCTGCCCTTCCCAATAGGCTCCCTGCCTATTGGCAGTGAAAGAAGGACGAGCTTTTTAGGGAAAGGGATCACCCAGTTCCTTGCACGCTCTGGACAAGACAATTCTTGAGTTTCACCAAGCTCTCTGAATACATGGCAGAGTTGCAGCTTCACTGAGGGGATTGCAACTGTGACTGCACCCTTTCTGAACCCACACCTGGTGCAAACCACCAGAAGCTCTGATAACCCCAAATGATACCAGAGCCTTGATCTCTTCGAGCAGAGGAAAATTATAAACCCACTCCACAATCCAACACCACTGCTTCATGTGTTTCCAGCAAACATTTCTCCCAAGGTTTTTAAGACGATGTCTTGCTTTCTCCCTCTAGGAAAAAGCCACTGCCAGACATTCTATTCTAATAGAGAGAATTTCATTCAGGACATATATCTGGATTTCCATTTCCATATTAAGGTTGATCTGCTTTCGAATTACTGCCCCAACCACAGTGCAAGTTCTGATTATGCGGTACCCACAGGGGCAGAGTCCCTTTGGTTTACACATTCCGCTTGCCAAAGGAATTCACAATGCTAACTCAATCTTATAGGCAGTTTTAAACATTCAGGGCATTCCTGCAACTCGGAGCAGAGCTAGCTGTCACCTGCAATAGCATCTCACAGGCTGTGGTGACGAGCATCAGGCTGGGTCACATTCTGCCAGTTTTCCCACAGATCTGGAGGAGTCCTGCTGATTTTATCGAGGCTCAGCTCTGTTTTACACTGAGGCTTACAGCAGAGTTTGGTCCTTTCTAAATTCCATTGGCTAATTCCACCTTTTCTGTTCTTCAGGGTCACATCACTCTTTTGGGCATCAGCCATGAGGGTTGGATTTGCTCCAGAGCACCTGTGGTATTTTGATAACTTCAAATATTGCTAACTTCTCATATTTAAATGTACAACTTACAGGCAGGGGCAAAGTTTAACTCACTCTAATCAAATACAGAATGAACCCAGAGCTCACAGTTACACTTTGAAAGAGGGTCTTTTTTTATGCTGGTCATTAACTGCAGCAGGGATATTCCTTCCTAGAGATTTGTTATTAGTGACTGCTGAAATTACCAATTTCAATTAACTACGTTATATTTGTATTGAAATACAGTTGGTGTTGCTCTGGGGAAATATAAATACTGGAAAGAAAGCTGATGCTTCCTCTGTTAAATGACTGCAAGAACAAACAGGACATGTAGCACCCCTGTAGCACCCATGTAGTTCTGCACAGTATGGATGCTGTACCCTCTCTCTCTCTCTCATTTATTTTTTCTCCCCTTCCCCCTTTTCCCTCCTTCTCTCCTTCTTGCTGTTAAGAGCACCTCCCCTCCCTGCAGCTATTTGATTCTGCTCCCTGGAATGACGAAGTCCCCAGGGTCTCATCACCCTCCCAGCTTCCTGGCTCGGTGCCTTTTGGCTTTTGAAATATTGGTGTCATTGCTTTTTGCCTCCGTGGCCTTTTTCTCATTCAGGCCACGTCACCGCTGAGGGACATCCAGTGCTAAGCCACCAAAATGGGTTTGCACAAACTCTGCACGTTAATTAGCTCGATGCATCTCTCTGCTAGGGAAGGAAGGAGGAACTGTTGCTAATAGCAGACATTTTGAAGGAGGTTATGCAGAGCTGTGGGGTTCAAAGAAAATTAAATGACAGGGAAAGGCCCAGCTCTAGCCTTTTAAAACTAATCCCAGGCTTCAGAACCTACTAAGTTTATTACTGAGGGTCTCCCTGCCTCCACCAGTTCTCCTTTCCTGCTCAGTACTTTGTGCTGCTCTTTGAGATCCGTGCCCACACTTCAGCCTCTCCTCTCATCACTCAGTCTCTGGCATTTAGCAAAACATGAGTCAAACCTTCTCTTCCAGTCTGTGCTGGCACAATGTGGGCTGGACCACGCAGTAGTCTTACAGCAACACAGAGGAAAGAATTGTACAAATCTCCTGGCCTCCCCCCGAAAGAGACCCCGACAGCTGCACTGGCACTAAGTCCTGAGCTCTGGCTTGCAGCTGCCAGCCAAGGTGCTGGGCAAGGGTTGGGGAATACAGATGCAGGTCTGCCTCTGTGCCGTGCCCCATGTCCCAGCGCAGCCTGCTCAGCTTATCCCGGCAACGCGAGATAGGTGTGTGTGTGCCCTGGGTCCCACTGGCATTAAAGGGCTCTGTAATTACTCTCAAAGGTTTCTATTATGTGCAAAACTGTCATTAACTCCCAGCGGTGTGATTGCCCTTTATTGATAATATAGAGCTCAGCAATCCACAGCCATGGCTTATTGTGCTTGCTCGTAGTGGAAGGAAATGAACCTGCCATCCTTTCTCTCACAGCTTGCTATTAAGGTGTAACACGCACACGAAGGGTACGCCCACCCTGACCTGCATTTGCCCACAACTGAGAAATCACTCAAGTCTGCCTGAAATGACACCCACCAGCTCGGCTTAACTCCTTGGGCACCTTTGAGCTCTAGGTCCAGAGAGCAGAGCTGGGAAGGAATGGCTGTAGACTCCAAGGCCATGGACCACAACACTGCAGCACTTCCTAAAATACTTGTGAAAGGGAATATGGGTCTGAGAGGTGATTTCCTGTGAGATTCAGCAAAAACACAGTGCAGATTTGCATAGGCTGGAATTCAAAGCTTATGTGCAGTCTGGTGTTCTCTTCACATAAAAACCTGAAAGTGTTCCCTCCATAAATACTTCTCATAACCTTTAGGTGATAAAGAGGAGCAGCTCTAGGTGAGTTTTTCACCATCAGCCTTGGCCATGCTTTGTGGCTGAGGGAGAGCAGGTGGAAAAAACAGGAGAGATGCTGCTGAGACTCCAGTCCTTGCTGGAACCATGTCCATCAATCACAGGGTACAGCAAAACCTGATTTGAACCCAGCTTGTGGTACATACTCCAACGCAGGGATCACAAAGCATAAAATAGAAATCAGGAGCAGAGGCCGCTGGATTTTGTTGGAACATTATTACTTGTTCTTGTTTCCAGTCACTGCATCTGTATAACAACATCACTTCTATACCATGTAATTAGACACTTAATTTATTAAACAGTAACTGTAGTAAGCAGAGAGCAGGAGATATACTTATCTTCTGACAGAAGAAATATGCTATGGGGGAGCGTATACTCCTCTGACTCAGTCTGAGCTGCTTCCTAACAGGCAGAGCGCTTGAGAGGAAAATGTTTTCTTGGTGTAGACTTTGGACCAGCCCTTGGGAGAGCCAGGTTCTGCTTGTGCTGTCCTACCACAGGTGACCTTAGTCAAGTTGCCCAGTCTTGCTGCCCCTCACTTGCCATGCGTAAAACGAAAAAAACTAATCTCGCCCTTGTCCCACACCTTACCTAGTTTGTTCTACTTTTCTTTTTGACCTTTCCAGGAAGAAACTGTACATCTTGTTCTGCTTCTGTGGGACTCTGAGCACGCAGTGCCCCCATGTCTCTCTGTGCTCCCCAATATTAAGTGTCTTTCTTTTTAGCAAGGTCAAAGCAGCTGATTTCACAGGCTGCCAGAAAAGCGCAGTGTATTCTGAGGATCGCGTCTTCCAAGGTGCGAGTCAGAGAAGCAAAGCAAATGCCATCGTTCCAGGTCCTGGGGAAGAAATTGTCTCGGTGTGAAATTCAGCCAACAACAAAAAAACCTCAACCTATTTCTGACAAGGATGAAAATGATGACAGCCTGCTTATTTGCCCATGGGAAAACACATGAGACCCAGGTCTTCCAGGCTTCATAAGCCCGAGGCTAAAGATAATGTTATCTCTTTATTGAGACCTAATGTACTGACGACGCTACAGCGTGTGAAGCAAAATGTCCTCCAGTGATTCCCTAGTAAGCCCTACTGAACAGCTTGGCTGCTACGGGCTTTGGCTGGATCTCCATAAATTTAATGTAAGGTTTTGCACTGAGCTCAGCGGACCTTAGAAGGATGCTGGCACACAGGAGCACTCAGCACCCACAAGAGCCAATGTAGCCAGTGAGAAAGGTATGTCCTAGGCGCATGAGAAACCAAAGCTCCCTTTGATCCTAGGTCCTGGAGGATATTCAGAACATAAATCATTCTCATCCATTCTTCCTACATTGTGTTAACAGACCTACGTGGCCACAGCTGACCATGCTGGGTAAATAATCTAATGTAATTACAGGGTAAAGAAATGGCAAATTTTCTTCTAAACCAGGGTAGAGCTTGCATCTATTATTTATTAGAGGCAACCAGCAGAAGAGAGCAGGTTACGTGGTAATTACTTTTTGACCTCCTGGAGGTAATTGCATAATCATTTGCAGAGAATTGCTATTACAGTTGGGTGAATCCTGCAAGCCATTTTATGTGAAGAGTCATTTGAATTTTTAAACCAATTTCCACCTAAGTATGGAGTTCTGATAAGGTCGTCCACCACACCAGAGTCTGAACAGCTTTTTTCCCCTACCTTTTTAGGGGGCTTTGTGATCTTCAGATATTAAAGCAAATGAGCTAACTGGCAGCAATACTCATATCTATTTGATCAGTCACCCAGATAAGCTTACCCAGCCTTTCAGTGGTTGAAAACTGCTCACAGGTTTTTCGATCTGGGCAGAGAGAGGTGGTTCCATTTCTGTTGATACAGCCAATAGGTCAATGTCTGTGGAGTTTTCTCTCTGGAGTGAAAATCAAAGTGCTGAAATTCTCCATGAAAATGTTTCCTCTGATGTGGTCGCTGCCCCAGGACAAGCAGACTTTGAAATAGGATCCAAGGGCAATGGGTTTGCTTGGCTTGCCTTTATTGGATGCCCAGGTCTCCAGCAGCTCAGAAGCTGAACTGCCAAAACCTTGGAGCAGGCACTAACAAGACACTTCCTGGAAGCTTTACTAGGTTTGCCACAGCTTTAGCTCTGTCTCTAAATCGGGATTCACGATGCAGGGGATAAATTGGCCTCTGGACCTTCCCCTCTCTCTCCATCAACTAGAGAGGGAGACAAAAAGACTAACTCCAAGCAAACAGCCAGAGTTAGGCAAAACAAGTCTCACTTTGATTTATCTTTTAGTCTTCTTTATCTCTTCCCCCAATAGTGTGTGTATTGTGGAGCCAGGCTCTAGAAGCTCTAGTATTGACTGTTGTTCTTAAATTCTTGAACCTTTGAAATAGCATTACTTATGATTGGACTGCTACCTTTGGGATCCCACCTGGAGAAGCAATATTCAAAGCGTAAGGAGATCATTGTACAATCTTCTGGGGCACACAAGTTTTTTTTTTTCTAATGCCCCTCTCCATCTATGACTCCCTTCATCTTACCTTCAGAAGCCATGGCGACCCTGAGGGGACATCAGAAACCCTCCAGAGAAGTTTTAGCCCACCTGAAGTTTCTCTGTATTGCTCATCCTGCAATAGTTGACACCATGCTGTTTTAAAATTTATAGTGTAATTGATTTCTTTATAAATCATTCAGCTCTTATTATTTATTAATTCTTCTGTCAAGGTTAATTTGAAATACTTCTAAATAAGGCTTCCTGACAACACCTTTGTTTATGAGATTGACAGCATGCCAGTGCACACTTCTCCATCGCTTGCAAAGGCAATCTGCACAGACTCGTGTCCCAAGAAAGCTGATCTTGCTTCATTCCAGAAAAAAAAAAGATGCAATGCAAATCACCCGCAGGTCCTGCAGTTGTTTGTCATTAATATTGCAGAATCAGATTTCTGTTGTCTGGACAGGATTCAGATTAAAACGTCACATGTGAGGAGGAGTGTGATGGACAACTTGCTGCCATAACTTTGCAGGAAGTCAGCCAAAAAAGGCACCAGCTCGTGTGTGTCTGAGATTGTAAAGAAACGGTGAATCAGGATTTCTCGGATCATCTGAAGTGCAGCAATTATACTTTATTCTGTTGGATTTTAATATAGACAGAGACACAAATATTCAGCAGGCACTGCTCATTGAGAGGAATCACCAAGAAACACAACAACTGGAAATACCAGAACTTAAGGTAGAAATGGCGGGTGAGGACCATCAGGAATAAAAAAAATCATGAATATTCATGGTTTATTCTGCAGATCTGTCTGAGTGATTAGCTGGGAATACATCTTACTACCTGCCTCTGATGTTGCCTTCCTTCTCTGTCTGTTTTAACCTGTGAGCTCCAGAGAGCAAAGCCCAGATGTCTTTTAATGCCGGGGAAGCACCTGATGGTACCAGGAGAGCAGTCATAACTGTGGACCGCGCGCTCACAAACTGCTGACTCCCATGGCTGCTGCCTGGTGTATGAATAGAGAGTCTTGGCTGTGTGATTACATTTAAATGACATCCGCCGCCTGTGTTTTCTTTCAAACTGGTAATATTTCAGGTTTCTCTTCCGTGACAATGGTTCTGCAGCTGAGGACTGCCGCCTGGGTCCCTGCGTCCGCTCTTCCCGTGTGGTGGCTTTGGCAAAACACCGCTGGAGCGTTCCCTCTCTGTTCCCAGCTCTCGCAGGAGAGGCCCATTTGTCTGCCGCCTTCGCCTGTGCAGCTTGGATGCTCCCCTTAATGTGTTTTTTTGTTTGGTTTTTTGCTTACTGTAAGGTGAATTAGCACAAAGCTTTCTTGGAGTTTTTTACTCAGTTTAACAAACAGTTAATGAACAGGAGCAGAACTAGCACAAAAAAGACTGTTGTGCATAGGTGAGAGAGGAGGGGTGCTGGATATCCCAGTGCGCCCACGCTGTGATTACCAATTTCTTCTTTGCTGTGCAGCAAAAGTGCCCAGCAAAGTAATTATTTTGACTTCTAATTCAATATTCTTCTACTTAAATTCTGTTCATTAGGATGGGATTGTGTGAAAGGTGCCATGGCGCTAGCAGGCATTAGCTATTGAGATAGATTCAAAGGTGACATAAATGCAGGATTACACAGCTGTAAATTTAAATAATTTAACATGAGCCCATGTGGATCAGTGTGAGCTGGCATGCTGTGCTGCCAAGGGCGGAGGGTGAAGTGAGGACAGCCCAGGAGGGGGAGCAGCATCAGTGACTTGAGAGATGGGAGGGGAGCAAGGCGGTGGCCATAGGCTCAATTTAGGAACTGAACTGACCTAGTAGGAAAGAGATTCCCCTTCAAAGCACTTGAAATAGTGTGGTGGACATCCTCCACAAGAGGCTGTGCTCCCTAGACCTAAAACAAGTCCTTTCCCTTCGCAGTGCTCTTCCTTAGCCTCCCATATTTTGTCTTTTCTGTTTGGCTCCTTCAAAGCATGCTAAGGAGGTTAGGAACTGCACTCTGTGGGATGTGGATGTCTGGTCCTTTGAAATTGCAGGCCTAAAACTTCAAGGTCTTCAAAGCAAGAACAATATCTCACTCTATGTTTGGAGAACACCAGGCATCACCGGACCCTGGTATCAGAGGTTGCTGGGCATTGGCTACCACAAGTGAAAAAAAAATTAATCAGTAAATGTAGCACAGTCTGTTTAGAGGCTTGGGGCTTTTTACATAAAATTCTACTAATACGTAAAATTATGCTCTTTTTCCACAGGTATTTTATTTAGAAAATTTTGAAAAAACATCAAACTGGCCAGTCACACTAGGTGTTTGCGAGCTATTCATCCAGTACAAATAAGGGCTGAAATATCACAGCATCCAATGAATAAATTATTTGATGAACATTATCCTGCTAACTCCACATATAACTCTGCAGAAAAGGATCTCTGATAACCTTGTGTTTCCTACGTTGCTGTCCCTCACTCCTCGGTGCCCCCAATTCTTCCCCTATAAAGCCCTCTTAGATAAGAAGAAGAGATGATTATTAAGATGGGAGCAGAAGAGCTTCCACCAAGGAATACCAATGAAGCAGTGTCTTGGTGCATGTATAAACTGCCCCCTTTTCCAATAAGCCATCAGATATAGGCAAAAGAGTGACAACCAGTAAGTGATTCCTGTCATCAGCAGGATTCACGTGGGAGCCTCTGGCAATTGGCATTTTCTCTTCACAAAATAAAAGAGATGTAAAGATTTGGTGAACGTCATTTGGTGAATGCATTACAGACAGCCAACATCAGTCAGGGGTGACCTGGACTGGCAGCAGCACAGGGATGGAGGAAAGATGAAATCCCACTACAGAGAGTGGAGAGCTTGCTCAGAGTGTGTGATGAGCTCAGGCAGGAATTTATGGTGGATAAAGAGCCATTATTGAGGGACAGCTTTGTAGACTGGAGTCCTGGACCACATCCAGACCTGCGGGTAAGTGGCTGCAATGCCACTAACATCAGTTGTGTTTCACACCAGCTCTGGATTTAGTTACTTGTCTCTGAACGGTAGAAGGGTAAAGGGCTTGTGTTAGGGGAGCTACAGTATCATCCAGAGTCAGCTTTAATAAAGTTCTACTGACAGATACTCACAAAGTCCATCTTATTTATCACAGACAGAGTAGTCGAGATGCCTGAGGAGACAATCTGAGGCACCTCTTCTCCCACAATTAGCTTGAGAGCTCCCATTTTTTACTTAGGTGGTAGATGTACAGCTTCGCTATGGGAAGGGGAGAAGAGCAGGGCCATCAAGAAAGCCCTAGATTCCGCCATAATCCCTACAGCCCCACAGTGAGCTCAGCTGCTTTCTGGGCATGGCTCTAGGGGCTATGGCAGGCAAGACACGGGGTACAATAATTCAGTAAAATCACTTTATGGTATCACGTTTTCAAGGTAATATTTTAGGATAGCAGTATTCTTTATAATTCCTATTTTCCTCCTTTTCATTAACTGTTATTTCCAGTAGCTTCATTTTATAACAGCTATCTCCACTGGCATCAACAGTCCTCGCATCTTGTGTTTGTTCTGTCTCTCTGTTTATTTTGCTAATAATTTTTTTCCCTTCTTCCCCATTACTTCTGAGTAATATTACAGTGAGGTAGAGTTGTCCATCTGAAAACTGACCTCTTACAACCCATTTTTTTTTCTTCATTTTAAAATTAAAACAGAAAACTGAGAAATGGGACAAATGGTTTATTTTTTCGTCTTGCTGGTGGCTGGCTGTGTTAGCCTGGTCAAAACTCTGTACACATCTCCAGTGAATTTGTGACTCTAAACAACCTACTGTTTCAAGACCACTGTAACAGGAAAATATTCAATAAACCAGACCTAATTGCATTGTGCTCGCTGAGGCTGGGAGTGAGTCTTTACACACCCGGTAAGGAAGCTCACAGATGCTTTGGTTTCAACCTTGAACCTTGGTCATTTCTGTTCCCTCTCAAGCACGCCCGCTTTGCAGTTCTCTGTATTCCTGAAATGACTCTAAATCACACGTCGCAGGGTGAAAAAGATCATAAAGGAACAACAAAGGATCAGCAAACATAAAATAGAAGAATGGCAGCCTCCCCACCTTACGCTGCAAAAAATCAAAAGGGGTTTTCAAACAGCTCCATTTCCAGTCAGCTGGAGATTTAATTCACACAATAATTTACTGCATCTGCACTTTTTCTACCCCCTTCCCAGCCCCATTCCCCCTTCTCTTCTTCTTTTTCTTAATAATTACTTTTTTCTTGGCCTGTAATAAGAGGAACCTAATGATTGAGCCTTACATGCAAATAAGCTTTTCCCTTCAATGTCTGCTGGGCAGAGGAGGAATGATAGGGCAGATTCATGGGGGAAGAAAAAAAAAAAAAAGCCGTTTATTGCAGTAATTCTAGTATTTCAAGAAAAGAGGACAAGTTCGCATAGAAAATTATGCCAACTGAGACTGTTTGAGTCTACAATTTTCTTTGCACGCTGTTGGGGCCAGTGATCACTCTGAATTCGTGGGTATCTAGTACCTCTCTTTTCAGGGCAGTCCAGTAGCAGCTCCTGTGTGTTAACTGTTTCCTCCTCTGGCAAGTGAGGTGTTTTCCTGGTGATTTTTATTAGATAATGGCTCAGTGGGAAACTGAGCAGAAGAAACATTTTCATAATTGATGGCTCAATTTCAGTCCTGAAAACACTCAATGGCTTTTTCAGCCTCACTAACACTGGAAATTATTAGAAATTATAAACTGAGATGTGGCTGGAGCATATCAAAATGGACAAGTACCAAAACCTGCAAGCTTGATGGGTTTCCACTTAGGGGCAGGGGATGTGTGCAGATTCTTGCAGAATTCCACAGAATTAAGCATGAGAATAATTCTTTTTTGTAAGAAAAATGAGTGTAGGAGTGCCAAACTGCAGGGCTACATCAGAAGCCATTATGAAGTTTGACATGTAAGGGAAAATGAAGCCTGGAATAAGCATGATCTTCAGAATTTTCACGAGACAGTTTCCAAAGGACCCGGTTATCCAGGAGCTGGAGCTGGTAGCACCTGTGGCTGGGGACACAGCTGGGACAGGTCACTAATTACCCACCAGCTGGGACAGGTTACCCAAATTGGCCCAAGGGCTGTTCCAGCCCATTTGACTCATGCTCAGGGTATAAAGTGGGGATGGGGCTGAGGGGCAGGTTTTGCTACTCAGGAGGGAGCTGGGCATCAGGATCCGCAGTGAGTTACTATATTGTAAATTATGTGCTTAAGTATTGTTTGTTTGTTTTCCATCTCTGTTTTATTCTTTTAAACTTGTTCTTTTTTTTTATCTCAACCCATGGGTTTTGCCTTCTCTTCTTTACCAATTCTCCTCCTCATCCCACTGGAGGGTGAGGAGTGTGAGTGAGAGACTGTGTAGCTTGGTCCCTGGTGGGGCTAAACTATGATAGATCTATATCTCCTTCTCCCACAGCAGCATAAGCTGGTGTGTGGAGCAGCAGGTGCCCTGAAACAGTGTTCCTTAAACATCTGAATCCTAAATGTCCCATAACATTACTGAGAATGAAGAAAGGAAATCCATTGATCTTCCTGGATATTGCAGTCTCAGAGACTACCACTTTTAACCAAACAAACCTTAAGACGTAGGTTCATCTATTGCCCTAATTTCACCACACAGAATGCTATACTTGGAGAGGAAGGAGGGATTATGATAATAATCAAGGGCCACCTTCTAATGTTCTCCACTAGTGGAGATTTAGTGATAAATTCCTGCAAGAACAAATACATCTGGACGCACCATATAACACAGAGTTGGTTTTTCTCTTATGGTTCTCTCTCTTCTTAATGGTAGAAGAACGTGTTTCTACTTTCCATGCTAGCCCCAAAAGTCATTAACAGCTGCTTGATCACAGCCACCCTTGTACAGTTGCATTTATGTTCTGTCCTTTCAAGGACACACACAAGCAAGGGAAGCTGCCTGCCTCCAGGCTTCTTTTTCTGAAAGGCAAAGTCACCATAGAATACCTCACCATGAATGCATCCTTCCTCAAGGCAGACATTTTATTGCTGTTTTATTAAATTGCTACAGGACAATATCACGGCCCTGAAAATGATGTTAGGAAAGCGTGTGTAATAAACACAGAAGGCAGCACTCTGCTGCAGTGATGTTACTCCTGCTATGCACATGCACCGTGCCACTTTATCATGGCTAGAGTCAGCAAGAGCAGAGCTGATGGAGGTCTCGGGGATCTTCATAAGAACATCAAGGCTACTGTACTGTCAGGAGAAACTCCGTTCTGGAAATGGCTTCATAGCAGGAATTACCTCCGTTTCTGATTTCTCTTTAATCTGATAGCATCCATCTCCCCACCGTGAACGTGCCTATCATTGCATTACTGAGGTGTGCAGAGATTAAGCACTAAAAAGTGCCACGGCGTGTCTTAGTTACGCTGACAATGGAGGGAAAATACAATTATGTATTAGATCATTGGAAAGAGCTGGCTTCGCGTCTGGTTTCTTGGGGGATGCCCTGCTGCATCCTGCTCGCTGGAGGTAGGGACAGCCTCTCCAAAGAACATGTCATGCTGGATGCCACTGGTTCCATCCTCCAGAGCCACGGAGGAAGCATAATGCACCATAGAAAGACCTGTATCAAACCCTGATACAGCCAACCATAGTTAATTCAGAGTCTTTACGATTATAAGCAGAACTTTTTAGTCTTTCTATGTGGGCATCAACCTGAGGGGTCATCGATTACTTTAAAAGCGATGTGGGGGGTCATCGATTACTTTAAAAGCGATGTGGGTTTTTTTGCTTTTTTTTTTTTTGCTTTTTTTTTTCAAGTGGATAGCTGGAAGCTTTTTTTTCTTTTTATTCAAATAAT
>WHYT01017005.1:287167-326212 GCA_009806455.1 Tetrax tetrax
GCTGACATTAGAAACCATTGCATGCATTCTGAATCTAGCATGGAGGCAGAGAAAACAGAATATTATAGAGCTCTTTAAACTAGGAAGAAAAGAAAAAAATAGAAAGATAGAAAAAGAACAGAAAACAACCACAACTATAAGAGAGGATTTGCTGGTTCTCTGTCCCCTGGCATTCCCCCTCTTCTCCCTTGTCCCCCTTATCATTTTCATCACTTCAGGGACTTACTACAGCCAAGGGATTAATGGACACCTAATGCCATCTCTGCTTTACAGCCTGGAAAGTCTCTTGTCTAGTTTACATTGATTTTTCTTTTCTGATGCATTTGCAGAATCTGAGATACCGATGGCGGGAAACATAGATAAAGAGGGAAGACATGAGAAAGAGATACATCCTCTGCCTCATGCTCCCAGTACTGGAAATGCTTCTAGACTTTGGAGCCTGCAGATACTTCCAGCAGCAAATACCCACTTACTCTTTCCTGCCATCATAGAGGACATAGGAAGGGCAGCAGTGATAATCTGGCTTTCTGGTGGGCTGGCGTTATCCATCACTCAGGAACAGATAGGGAATGCATTGCCTTACAACAATTCCCAGTGCAGCGAGGTCTCTCCTGTGTGATTTGGCACTATGCTCCTTTTTATTGTAGTTCTATTTTTATTATAATTGCTATTAGGCAGAGTAAGGTAATTTCCCAGGATCTTCTCCGTAAATGAATGGACACAATGGACACTTCCTCTCATGAGGAAGCGAATACCTACCCTCCTGGCTGTGCAGAAAACATGCTGTTCAGTGCAGAAGAGCGATGGGCAAATCTCACAAGTCTGAATGATACCAGAAATACTAGGGGAGGGCTAGGGTTTTTTTGCAAAACTAGGCTTTTGCTGGGTCATCAACTTCCTTGTGCACTACTCAGCATCGTGTCACCCCTGGTGACTCAGGAAGGGTGCTGCACTCTGTCAAACCTTCCCTTTCTACATAGGGAAGAGCCAGGAGGTGGGAGCACAGCCTACTTCTCTGTTTAGTGGAATTGCTCTTTCTCCTAATGAAGTCCTGAAGTAAAGCGAGGCTTCTGTACCGTGCACCTAAGGGGTGAAATGACCTGCAGGCATATCAGCAGGTCAGATCAGATCAGCTTTGGCAAGAACATTAGTAGGGTAGAAAGAGGTGTGTGAACCTCCTTAGAGTCCCCAAAACCTCACCAGTAACCCTGCAGCACTTGACAGCTCTGCAATATTTTGTTTATTAGTATCATGCAGAGGTGTCACCTGTCAGTAATACAGAAGAGATGGATGATCTTTTAGTTAAGATGCTGAACGCTGCCTGAAGCCAGGCTGGTTTCTAGTAACAATGACAAAAACACAGTGTCAGAAAGAACAGAAGGAAAATGTCATCCTGTGTCTATGTCCCTCTCTCATCTTCAGCATCTTTGGTGTCAGTTTTGTAAAACTGTTGGAACAGAAGATGCAGGAAAGTCTGGGAATGATGCTTAAAGCTAAGCCAACACCAGCTGGGGTCCATCTTCCACCAGCTCAGTGTACAAGTGAACCTCTGAATACAGAGTTCTTTCTTAGCCTGCTTTAGATATCTGTTGTGTCTTTAGGTACCGTAAAAGACAGTTTGGGTTTCCTGTTAGGCACCAGTTTAAGTGTGCAGCAGAGATAGAACAGGACTGATGCCATCCCATGTCATTTGCTCTGTGCCATGCCAGTCTGCAAGTGAGTGACACCTTGTATTTCAGGACTGGCAGGAGCTGCTCAGCTTTGAGTGAGGGTGCTGCTCAGGTGTTTATGACGGCATCTCATTTCCCTTCAACTACCCCACAATGCCGTCTCACTTCCACATACCCTGCTGTATCATGCCAGCACTTCAAGGCAAATGAGTCACGAGGTTTTCTTTCCCACTCTGAGCTCCCAGTTCTGAGCAGTTCTGATTCTGCCATGAAAGGGAGTAAATTGTTGTTCAAACAAGTGTGACCCTGTGCTTTGCTGTCATCAGGACAGCTTTTTTAGAAGACATTTAATGCTTAATATGGAGCTCTTGACAGAAATGAGCTATTCCTTGCTGGGATCCTGACAGACTGCTGGAGAGTCTCAGAAGGAATGAGAGATTTATTGGAAAGAAGGTTTTCTAGTGCAGGCAAGTAAATAATAGGAATGTGGTTATTAAAAGAGCAAAAAGCAGGAAAACGAAAGGAACCCAGTTGATAGGTCCTGTTTCCCGTCTAGCTGAAGAAAGAGACTTGCAAACATTCAGATTAATCTTGAGAAATAACTAGTATCTCAAGTTTTCATTTCAAGAAATTACATGTTGTCATAATGATTATTTATTTACTATTACTGGAGTTAATAACTACATTCAGGAAATTAAAAGGAAAAACAGCATGCAGTTCTGTTGGTAAGGCTGATCGGCAATGAGGAGAAATAGTGTATGTATCTCAACAGCATTTATTCTTTTCCTATGCATATTTTCACATTTAAGGGAACCTGGGTTTGTTTGCTGTGTTTTGCAAGGCTGGGTTTCATCCTTTTTTTCAGGTCCCTATACAAATATCAGCTGTTTGAGGTGGAACCTGCAAGCCTCTTCTACTTTTGAAATTCTGAAAATTCATATTTTTATTCATTACTCACCTCTCCCTTTGTTTCACTCTGAGCAAGAAGAATTAGGTAGTGCCTTGGCTGACTGACTGCACAGTACAAATAGTGAAGAGACAGTTTTCCAACAATCCAAAGTCTAAAATCTTTATCTTGTGGAGTGAATCCTGAAGGATAAACCAGTGGGAAGAAATTTTTTAAAGAACTGGGTTGCCTTATTATTTTTCACTTCAATGGAAGCTTGACCTTTAAACTCTTCGGGTATGCTGCACCCTACATCCATGCATTACTGTGTTCAGAAATAATAAAATGAAGAAATTAAACTTTTTTAATGAACATGATTTACTGCAATGGGTTTAGCATCTGACTTGCAAACGCTGTGAGGTGATCCAAACACTTCACACCCTGGGACATGGCCCCAAGACGACTGGATACTGTGGAGACTCTGAGATGGATGGGCCAATAAATAAATACAGTGCAAATTGCTGTCCCTTCCCTGAAGGCAAAGGAATGATACTGAATTTCATCTCTTAAGAATCTATCCTTGAATTGTCAAAACTTCCTGGAAAACTCCTGAAAAAGACCCAGACTTTCTCCACAGGAGAGGAGAGATGCTCAGAGATTAAAATGCTTGATAAGGTTGAGATGTTCACAGTCCTTCCTCTGCAGGGAAAGAAGAGGTCTCAGAGGTCTCCACAAAGCTGGACTTAATCTAGGGAGGGTAGGACTGTCCATGGCAAGCAGAGATGGGGAAAGAGGGGTAATTACTGAAAATAATGAATTGCACACTGTGTTAATTTTTTCCTCCAACCTGCCCATTGCAGACACACAGCAGAGAGGGATAGTCCTCAAGGATGCCCCCCTGAAAAAGCTCAATGAAGACCATAAAAGCCACTGGCCTAAGCAATGAGTGCTTTTCCTGAGTCCAGAGGTTTGTCCTCTCACTGTGCGAGCCCTCCATGTGAGTCCACGCTGTACCAGTCATCAGACTAGCCAAGCCCAGGTATAATGCGCTCTCTATTGTTTTATTTTTACCACAAAAGCACCTCAGAGAAATAACCGAGGATCAACACCCTGTCACATTACACAACTTAAGGAAAGAGAATAGAAAGGCTGGACTGTGCCCCAGAGATCTTAGAATTTAATTGAAATTCCAGGAACACACCCGGACGTGCAGAAGGGCTCAGTTTATTGTAGTATTCTGCAAACCAGTTCTCTGGTGTTTGTCAAAGAGAGAAAATTTCCTTCTTTGCCTCTCTGTTCTAAGTGAAATCCTGATTTCTTCCTTGCTTTTTTTTCCCCCTCAAAACACAAGAGGGAAAGAGAATGAAAGGTGAGAGCTGATTGAGTGAGCAACAGCAGGGGTAAGAAATGAGTATTTATCAATGTTCCTCTCCTTTTAAAGCACATCAATTCTGAAGCTGCTGACAGAGGTCTTGCTGTAACTGCTGGAAGAACCTCCAGGAGCTAATAATTTTATGTTCAGGCTTATGTAAAACCAGTTTTGATTAATTATTGATGCAAAGTTAGGAAAATGAACATTCGGTCTGCCTCAGCACAGCCCTATCAAATAAATGAAGCCGCGGCTGCAGCGCAGCATGCCGTTCGACCCCCTTTCCTGTCGAGCGGCTTTTTGTTAGCGGAGGAGGCCAGCTTCCTCGTGGGGGACAGCATGTCCTCTCCCGTTGCAATGTCCTTTGGAGAGCTTGTTTTCAGGCTACTGAAATCTAGGGGAAGCCATAGCAGGCAATACCAGCTTTCCTTATTCACCTCAGGCAGAAGTGGGCCATATTCCCTTTCATGTTATCACTGAGCTGGGCAAATATGCCTCTTTTTTTTTGTTTTAATTTTTGACTTAAGATTAGTGCCTGGAATCTGTCGTATTTTGCCATAGCTTTGTGGAGCTGGCTGGGGTTCAACTGAAGGCGCAATGTTCCCATGTCCAGCAGGCACTCCTGTGGGTTCCCGAACAATGTATCCGTGCACAGAAGGCAGTCCTGACAATAACTGCTTAGCAAATTCAGTTCAATTCCATCTAATTAAATAGGTTCAGCAGCACAAAGACTGCAGAAATGGCTGCAATCTCATGCTGGACACACAGCTGCAACGCACGCTTGTAAAAAGGTGCAAAAAGTACATTCAACCTTCCTTCAGCAGAAAGCCCCTTGCAACACAAAAATCTTTACAGGGCACAAATATCAGAGAACTGCGCTTAAACTTCTTGATGCCAACAGTAAGAGTCAGACCCGCAGATAGATACACACCTCTGGTCTGTACACGTCTGTATTCCCACCCCGTGTTAGACACACACAAGCCTCCTTTTCCACCCTGCAATACCATTTTTTGCCTGGATCCACCTCCACTGGTCTGTGTGGGGCTGCACTGGTCACAGTGGGAGCCATAGAGGGTGGAGCAGGGAGTTTTATCAACAGCTTCTAGGTAACCAAACAGCCCCAGTCATCCTGCCCATTAATGAGCCTGTCATATAGCCCTGCTCTTTGCTTCATCCCTTTCGTGTCCTTTCCAGAGCGATGCCATTTTACATCCCGCAGCCTTTTATAAGCTCCTGGTGTCCAACACAGATTGTCTCTTCTTATCATCTTTCTCTTTTCCTTTTTAGCACTCCTGGCTTCCCAGAACCATTTTCTAGGGCTGCCTTTTTTACAATGGTTTCAATTCTTAGCTCTTCACTCTTCCAATTGTTCTTTACAGATATGGAGGGTGGGTGACTTAAAAGCGCCCTGGCTTAATTCAGCTCCCCTTGAAGTTGCTAGTATAGAAAAACTGAACTGCACATTTCCATTGATTTCAACAGGGAAAGAGTAAGGCAAGTACACTGGGCTTTAGAAATTGCCCCCCTTGATGTTTTCCCATCACCCTGTTCCCTGTCATTAGCACGCTTTGTACCACTGCTCCCAGTTCTGCTTTGAAGAATGCTCCTGTTTTCATTCTCTTTCGCACCTGTCCATCTCCAAGCTTTATCATGTTTTAATTTCTTTTTATGAGTTTTGTAGGACTGTAGCCCTGTCTTGTGGAACAATTACTGCTGCTTTGTAACAGAGTTTATGCTGTGTTATTCTCAACCAGAGCTTCATTTGTCTAGGAATATATCATGTAGCCATATTATGGAGACATCATCTCCAGCCTCACAGCTATGTAGCAAGGTTTTCTTCTCTTGGACAGTCAACACTATTACCCTCAGAACCAGATGCAAATTTTAAATGAAAAATTTTCAAATAAAAGTTTGCTTGACATTATAATTAACATGAACTTCATGTATGCGCTATTCTGCTAGAGGAAACTAAATTAAGGCAGGATATAACTGAAGCAGTTGCTTCTCCTATTTCCAAATGTCCAATTTTTTAGTGAAGTAGTGGGCAGTATGTCTTAAACTGAGCTGTGGGTAGTACCAGAGGCTTTGTACTCTACCCTAAGAGCAGTGATAGCCAGTTTAGAGTCATCCCTACAAAGTTAGATCTGTACTCGCGAAGGCCGGCCTAGAGATCACCCTGCAAACTTCCCTTGTGACACTTATCCTGAGACGCACATTGTTTTCCAGACAAGTGGAAAAGAGTCCAAAGACTTGAAGCCAAACTCTCAGCGTGATCCCACCACTCAGGTGTTCTATTCACCTTCAAGGTAGTCCCATACAACAAAACAACATCCAATGCCTAGCTGCGCCTCAGGTAGAAACTTCAACGGATGTAGAAGACTGAAGCTGCATCAAGGCAAAAGTCACCACCGGTGCCTTTCTCACTCGCTATTCTCATGGAATATAACCTAGGCAGCAGATCCCTTGTCTGAACCGGTGTGCAAACTTATAAAAATGTCTCGTGAGGTCTTATTGATCACTCCTCTCCAGGCAGTTGTACAAGACATTCTTTCCAATGCCCAAAATTATGTCTGAAATCAGTTTAGGGAATGAGCAAGTCTTTTAATTAAAACAGTCTGTTATGATGAATCTGTTATTACAAAGTCTTACCTATGTAAAACATTAATAATACAAATTTCATTTGTTTATGTCAGCACCAAGCATTAATTTTTAATGGAGAAACGTATGAGTTATGAAAGGCATTAATGCAAAACAAATCACCAACTGAGAAGGGAAAGGAAATCCATTTTTTAGGGTAAGCAGTGGGAATGAAATATTATTGTGATTCTAACCAGGGGAAAAAAAAAATATTTCTTAGGGCTCCAAGTTCAATTAAAAAAATCCAGTGAAGCCTTGGGTTTTATCATCATGCTTAATATTAGTTTTATATCCAGCAAAGATTGTGTCCATTACATCCAGCCCGTGCCTTGACGCCATCTCTCAGGAAGCGTTTTACATGAAATTACTCTAATTGCCATGCAACTGCCATGAAAGCAGATCGGACACGTACTGCATAATAACCATCTCGCAGCCGCGAATGAATGAGATCACAGTGAGCCCACAAGTTACTCATGCTCACTTGGTGGGCCAAATTCATCACATATGTAAATGGGAGACACTCAGTGTGATTTAGGAGTCACTACTGCTTATACCAGCGATAAATTAACTCCAGGTATTAATTGCCAACTCATTCTTACAGCTTATGATTATAATTCTGTAGGATAAATCAATATGAGGTTGTTCTCAAAATGGACTGTAAGGGAGGGGTTGTGGTGGGCTGGGCTGGTCCTGGGTAGGAGGCAGAGCTACTGAGAAACTGTAGCTTTTGGTAGGACGTTTTCTTCTGCAGTAGCTGGCATCCTCACATTTAACCCTCGCTCTCACGATTTCACAACAGGGAAAGGCTATTAAGCCCTAAACAGAGAGAAAATGGAAAATCCTCAAGTGCTTAGGGACCAAGTCTCACCGGCACCGGGACAGCTCTTTAGCAGGACTTAGGATAGTGGGTTAAAAGGGGTTGTGAGCAACACAACCCTTGGTGCCTCTGTCCACAAGAGCATCCTTTAACACATTAGTAATCTCCCTGATTTCCAGTTCATCTGTCCGGTTACGTGAAGTGGGGCCATGTCTCCTTTTCTCGTCACCGTGCTGTGGGAACTGCGGCTGTAAGGGGTTTACAGAGTTCCCGTGAAGCCTAGAAATAGCATCTATGCACAGCATAGCCACCGAAATGTTGTGTGAACAACTTGGTGGGCTGGATGTTGGGCTCTGCAATGGTATTTCAGTTGTGGGATCGTGTGAGTGGCAAAGCAGGACTCAGAAATAACAGCTCCTGCTGAAAGGCCCTTCTTGAGCCACACTGGGCATTACCCTGGCACAGCATAATTAATATTTCTTTCCTCTACCAGTCTACTGTGGCTGTTAAAGGACTGCTACAGAGCTAGAGAATTAGGATATCATCTGGTTTTAAGGGTTATGTGGGGTTTTTTTTATGGAACTGGACCTTGCCTTTTTTCTGTAGTTAAGACTTCAGCAATATAAGCAATACATCTCCCACACTCTTCCTTTCTCTCTTTCTTTCTTGTCTCACTAAAAAAAAAGTTGCTGGTATTAGCAATAAAGTAAGAATTTAATATCATCCTACAGGACGCTACAACAAACTGCCCCTTGGTTCCATCGATTCAAGAGGCCTGAAATATAGGAAGGCACCTAAGGAGGAAGAATACAAGAGGAACTTTGCAGATATAAATTCTGTAATATCGGATTTCTCCTAGCACATCCCAGGACTGTGTTGTGTCACACCAGCATCTGTCCCTCTGATGCTACAGAATCTCTGTTAGCTAAGCAATAAGTTCTTGTTGGTGAAGCATTTAGAGCAGGCCACAGCATTTCATCTCAACAATAGCCCTGATATTACCATGTGTGACACATCCACTGCTTCATGCCTCCAATAGAGACACACCACCTCGTCTGAGGGTACGAGAAAGCTGGCTGGACACAATTTAAGGTTGTTTTCTTCCTCCTAGCAGCAGTGTGTGAGGTGACATAAATACAGAGGAGGTTGTGGCTGTAGAAGAAAATTTGCTATGCCAGATATCAAAGACCCAATAGGAGGAGCAATTGCAAATATTTGGGATGTATGATGCTGCAATCCATTATTTCTTCTCCCACACACCCATTCCCTCCAATTTGTAAGAGTCCATTTGGCAAGGTTATAAAATAATCAAATCTCAGTCTTTTTCTCCTTTTGGATACTTAGCAAGTTCATTTTCAAAATTCATGACTTGAGAAATGAGATTCAGTTTACCACAAAGCATTAAAAAAAACCTGTCAGCTTGCTTTTCTCTTCCTCTTGAGGGGAAGAGTCTGGATCACTCTGAAAGACTTTCTTACAAATTCTCAGTCTGGCACTTTTCATGACATTGCATTCATATTACAAATTAAGTAGGCAATTGCCTCCATGCCATCCTCTTGCCCCTTGAAATTAAAGCCAGAGGAGGAGCAAAACAGACTAGATCCTTGCATTGTTCTACCACTTTAGGAGCTGGCTTTGACCTTCAACATCCTTTCATTTGAGAGTCTGGCTAATTCAAAATTATACAAGAGGACACTGATAGTGCCTGCATGTGGTGCAGAATATAGTAGGATATGCAATAAATGACATTTGCATTCTTTTTAACAATGATTGGCACATAATCTGGTTGCTAGCCATTAGTTCTGTAGGTGATATCTCATGGCCAGGTCCCTGAGCCAGGCACAAAGATGATCTCATGTTTGTTGCAGGAACAGCATCCTAAAATGCTGTTCAACATGGTGTCTGTCATGTTAAAATGATACCAAAACCCAATGGTCAGCCAGCAAATGGAAAGACAAAACCATGTGGTTTTGGTGTCACTTTTCCCAGAACTCCAAAAGCTTTTTATTTCTTAGAAATGAGAGTGGACGGCGAGGGGAAATGAGCAGTTTGTGGCTTGGGTTGCTCAAGATACAGTCTTCCTTGAAAGGCAGCAGAGAACTGGTCCATATGTGATAAAGTTCGTGTATAATCAATAAAAAGAACTTGAGTTCTACTTGAAAGAGGGAAAGGGTCGGTGTTGATAACCTTCACAATTCTTTTTATTTATTATTAATACCTGCTTGCTGGAACTCCAACAACAAGAAATACAGAAATAGAGACTCCCTCTCTCCACTCCCATCATCCTTCTGTCTACCCAGCTGTTTTATTTTTCCTCTAACTCCATCTCTTTCAGTCTATTATTATTGAGCCTTCTGGGGCTGTGCCTAAGAAACAGTGAGTACCTTGGGGCAGCAAAACACAAGTTTCCGAAACAAGTTGTATTTGAGAATGTTTTTTCTGGAACTGCCAAGGGGAATGATTGTGGTAAGGGCTGACAGGTTTTTTAAATTTTCTCGTCTCCCAGTGTGGAGAATAGCTCTCTTCCACTTCCTCAGGGCAGAGAACAGGACACATCCCTCACCACAGGTTCTAGTGACAAGATTTGTCCCAGTGCTGGGTGCCTATGACTTAACAGGACTGTGGTTTGAGAGGGAGAAAAGAGAACCAAATGTAGGACATATAAATACCCGATGTGCATTATTTTAAGAAAAAGAGTTATAGGAGAAGGCTATCAACTCCATTAGAAGCCTGCTCGTGAGCTCAGGTAGCTAAGGCATCTCTGCATGGCCTTTTGCAAATATGAGAGCTGTGCCTGTGCTCAGGGCCAGCCGGAAGCTGGATGGTTGCTGTCAGGGATTAAGCCTGCAGCTCAGTTTAGAGCATCGACTCAACTGCCTGTTACCTCCAGTATGTCCAAAAGTTTCAGGACCCACCCTGCTTTCTTCAGACAGGTACCAGTTGCAACAAAGCCTCACAACTGAAGATCAATCAGATTTGGAGCCTAAAAATGCTGTAGGGCTTTGGTGATTGGTTTTAATGGACGTAGGAAGAGAGAGTTTCTTGATTTAGTGGGAGTTTTTACCCTACAGGCTTTGAGGAGCAGAAACCAAGCCGGTAGCACTGACAACTTTTGTGTGAAAATTCCCCAGCAGTTTTATTGCTGGTACCAAGAAAATTGATTCAAATTTTGCAGCAGTCATGGGTGGGAATTCGAAAAAGGCAAGATTCCTCCTCTTTTATCCTGGATTCATACTCTTCTGGTCATACTCTTGCCATGGCAGAGCAATTGCCTCCAGTTTTATGTCCTCTGCTTTCACTAGTATCAACTACCAGATCTACGTTTCCCTCCATCAGCTCTTTCACAGAGGAAAAATGCTCCCGTGTAAGGTGTTTGCCAATAATCATCCTCAAGTTTTCTTCAGTCAGTTACAGCCCAGAATGATTTATTATAGTTATTTCAACTGTCCCTACCTTTGGCTCTCAAATTATTCTCTTTACTGTTTACTATTATTATTTGTATTATTGTAACTTCTAGTTTCAGACGAAAATAAGAATGTGCTTTGCATTTTTCACTGCCCAGCTTCCTGCGTGGGTTGTCTTTTGTTATTTCACTGAGGGACAATGTATGTATAAGCCACAATTTTCTGCTATAGCACAGCTGCTGTTACCTGAGTAGACATACCACCGAGTTCATGGGCATATTCAGTATTTCTTCACATGGATGCTTCATAATATTCATATACGATTAAAGTGTCTGATTTGGGGCATCCACATTCTGAACGATGAGGGCTCAGGTTTCTCCCCTCTCCATCTGTCAAGCCATTGCTTTTAACATCTCCCTGAGGATTTCTTCTGTCTGATATCTGACACCCTGTCCTACACCATACTAAGGTGTCCTGGGTTGTTTCTTGTGAAGAAAGGAGGGCAGCTTGGCCAGGAGCCCATTTGTAACCAAACCAGCCCCTTGGACTTGTATCTTCCTGAGACAGTGGTTGCTATAGACTTCATGGTTGTCTAAATGCACCCACACCATATTCTGCTGTGCCTTGAAGTCAATTCGTAGCCCTGCGAAAGCCAGGGGAGAACTCCACTGCCTTCGTTTGGCAGTAGACCAGACTCTAACTGCCATTTAAAACTGTCAGCACACCAGTGAAAAGCTGTTCAGCCAACGAAGAAGACACTGCAATATCAGATGCCATTTGCCACTTGAAAACATAAAAAGCACCCTTTCTTTGAAATGTGATCTGCCCATAATGTAATTTCAAGGCTGATGTCTGTTATTTAGTACTTACTTTTAACTTGGATTTTTACCAGCAATTTTAAAAAAAAAATGTTCAGTTTTAATCTCATTGGAAGTTTAAAGCAATTTTTTATTAGTGCATAACTCTAAAATACCACTTTGGAATGAAGAATTATCTCTCAAGCACTTACTAGATAGGCTTTACTTTACTGTTAGTTAATCTGACAGTGTTTTATTAATAATCAGCCCTTTTTGTATTGCTATTATGCATTTTTTTCTATTAACGCAGTTTATATCTCTAGCATCACCATTATAAAGAAGACTGTGAAATATCTCTCAGATGTGCTGTGTAGGAACAAAGTAGATAAATATTGCTAACAAATCACAGGCACTTTTTTTTGTTGAATTTTCTTGCTGTTAATAAACAATGAAATATTTAATACTAATTTTAAGAAGTATTTTTATAGGTGGAAGTCAGATGACGGTATGGTTCACATTCACCGTAAGGGAACAGGGAGGGAGTGGGTACTCTTCTTTTATGATTTTTGCATCCTTGCTTATGGTTCATTGTTCAAAACCATCCCACAGCTCACTGCCTATGCTCCCCTTCATTTGAGTACAGCTCTGTAGCAGGAATAGAACAGGCAGAAGTTTGAATGTGGTTGTATTCCTGTATTTTAGATTATTTATCCCTAGATATAGTGCACTGTCTTCATTCTTCATTCATTTAAACCCAGTCCAGAAATCAATGATAACTAACTTAACGATCGTGTTGAATTTAATAGGTTTACGCAGGAGGTCTGTGGTAAGCCTGTTAGTCGTACAGAGCACAACTCAATTCACTTCTCCAGTGATTCACACTAGCATAAGCGAAAGAAAAACAGGCTGCAGAAATCCAGTCTGAACATGGGGGCTTTCAGCTTTTCATTAACCCGTACTGCCGACCACTTCAGTACATTTGGGTTATTTCATTGTCTACGGTGTTTGCAATCACTCCCCTGGAGTATAATCTGCAACTGGAACTAACACCTTGTTTATGCCTTCCCCCTACTCATTAAGATTGATGAGGAGTAAAAATGGTGCTAATATTGATCCTCTTCGGCATTCTGCTGGACAATGCTTTCAACTTACTGTGCCATGGATTTCTTACCCTTCCTTTGTTGTCAGACTGGCAATTTTCCATCTCTGCCAACAACCACCATGCTTTGGAGAATTAATTGTGAGGTGCATCTCACGTGTCTCACAGAAACCTAAATAAATGCTGTCTTTTCCCATGTTCATTTTCGGAATTAATTTACCCCTGACCTCACATTGATTAGAACCCTCTCACTGAGTAATCAAGTGCTGCCTTGCACACCTAACATATGAAGCCAGGGCAGAGTTAAGACTCAAGTAGTTTCCCTGCCCATCCGTAGGAACAGAAATTGGGCAGACTCAGAATTGCCAGTCTCTCGTTTCCTCCTATAACAGTAGTACCGCCTATGGGATCTAATTTTGATCTCACTGTTCAAAATCAGAAGTGAAACAGTTACAAACTATCCAGCCAAAAAAGTTTCACAATTTCTCTGGTAACACCCTAGTGATTTTTCATTTTTTAGCAATGTCAATAAACCGTATCTCCTTTGAGGCACAAGACTGTTGCTCACCTAGATGCTCTGTTGTGCCCATAAAGGGTAAGCTCTGTTAAAAATATTTATTTAAAATCTGATTCTGCAGAGGCTAAGCTAGCTGCCATTATCTTCAGTGGAAACCCTCCCATTGACTTCAACGGGTGACGATTATTAAGACTGAATTCTTACCACAAGAGACCCATGAAACTGTAAGCTTTCCAAATCAGGCATATGTGTAAAACCAGAATCTGCATCTTGGGAGAATGAGGTGAGTTCTGATGGGCATTTTAATGCCAAGATAGATAAGTGAAATTATAAATGGCTTAAGCCAACACTTCATTAAACTGGCACAGAGATTTATGGACCCTCAAGAACACAGGGTTTTTTCCACCTTTGAAAACATCAAAGAAAATCAGAGAAATAACTTTTCGATCTCATCTTCATGACCAAAAGCCCTGCTGAGCAATCTATGCAAGAAGCAAACATATCAACACAAATGGGAACTGGCTTCTGAAAGGAAGGTTTGATCCAGAGAGCTGGATGATCACTAGGAAGGATCAGTAAAAAGGGATTCCACTGTATTCAATTTAAGTATCCATTTTACCTGTTCCTTATCAACAGCTCTATTGACAAGGTCTTCATTGCTTCCTAATTGTTTGTCCTAGTTTTTTGTGCTTTTCTGTGAAGGGCTGGTTTGAAAAGAGGAGTTCAGTAGCTCAGCTGTGTTATTTGTAACTCAGCCATCATTGATTTTATTAATTTCCTAGTTTATTAAAGGGCCTGCTTTATCTCTATTATAACTCCCTCCACACATCCCACAACATTTACTGCATTCTTAAAGGTCTTTCTTATTCAAAACTGTCGTTAATTTGTTCCACATACTTTGATCTTCCTTATATCTTCTACTTCTTCACTTACTTCTAGCCTTCAGCAGCTTGGAGAGTGCTAGTACGGTAAACACCATAGGGATGATCTCTTCTTCCTAGTGAAAGCTCTGCTGCGAGGCTGTTTCATGTTTGTTCAGCAGAAATTGGACGAAGATGTTAATCTGTCGCTCAAAAATCTCATGGACTCTTTGTGGTATTTATCTGGTTTGCCTCACACATGGACCAGCACATCTCTTCTTGGGTTTCAACTTGCAGGGTGTGAATGTCAAACTACATCATTGCCTACAATCGCACCACTCATGAAAAATCATACCAGCAAGGGTCAGGCAGGAAAGCCCTCTCCTGTCTGTGCAAAGAGCAGCTCTGTTGCAGAGAAGCTCTGGTACGTGCATATGGAACAGGGTCTGGAGCTCTTGGGTAATTACAACTGCAGAGGGATCAGAGATGGCCAGCATCCTGCCTACTGCTTTCCCTTTCCCTTTGGCAGCAGCCCTGCAAGCAACGATGCAACTTTCAATGTAAGACCTCAGTTTTTTATTCAAAACCATTATAAACAAACAACCCAAAATCCAAAGCCTTGCAGAACCATTTCAGTAGGCAAGTATAAACTCTTCATGTATAAACTCTTTCGCATCCATGACTAGAACCAATGATGCAACCTCTGGAGTACTGTGTGCAGCGCTGCTTATGAGAAAGGATATTGCAAAATTAGAGCTCATTAAAGGGACCTGAGGAAATTTGCACATAAAGAAAATATTCAGTACAGCACAGGGACAAATGCAAAAGGAGTATGGGAAAGTTGTGTGAAATAACAAACAGGCTGGAGAGAGTGGGCCAGGAGCTCTGCTCTCTGTGTCTCACGACAGGAGAGGAAAAAAAGAGACAGTTGATGGGATATTAAGAAGCAGTAGATTCAAAACTGATAAAAAGAACTATTTCTTCATCTTTTGTTTCATTGCCAGAGGAAACCTCTGAGAATAAGAATTTATCAAGATTTCCTGGGGACTAGCCACTCACTTGGATAAGGAGAACGCCCAGAATTAGAGCAGTTAATGCTACAAACCCTTGGAAAGGACTTCACATAACTGTCCTAGAAAAAAAAAAGTGTGTATTAGAGAATAAGCAGAAGGGAGGGGGAGATGGATTATCATACATCTGTTTGTTGTGCAGTGCTTATATCTTCTTTAGAAGCATCTGGCATTAGCCGTAGTCAGAGCCTGATCCAGGCTGGCAATAGCATTGTTGCCATTTTCTGGTGTCCCTTAGTTGTTTCTCTTCCCTCCTCCACATGGTTAAAGCTGATTAAAAATGCTGAAATTAATTTCACACAACATTTCAAAACTGTTTTCATCTTGAAAGGTTAATAATAGACTAATATTTTCTTTTATTTTTCTTCTTTTTTCTCAGAAACTTACAGAGAAAGATTTTAATGAAAATATTTACTGCAAACACAGGTGCTAGTAAACAAAAGATGTTGGTATACATTTGGGAAATGTTTACAATTCAAGGGTTTGGGGAGAGATGGAATATTTTAATAAAACACTTGCTTTTAATGAAAAATTCACTTTTTTAAAAAATAAAAAGGTCAGGTTTGATATTTTATGTTTAAAAGACCCAAAAACTTGATCAACTCAGGTCCTAATGGTGAGTTCCAATGGCCCTGAAAGAGATTAGCACAGCGAGAAAACAGCCGCAGCTCTCATCCCAGAGCGGGCACGGATGGGCGAGTGGGACTTGATGGACTGAAAGATTTATCACAGGTTGAGGAGTGCAGGAAAGACGAGGAAGCCAAGTCCAGCTCCCGCTGTCAGAAACAAAAACATCAACAGAAAATCCTTTTTTTGACACAGACAGGAGCAGGACGGGCTTTCTGCTGCTGGGGTGGGTCTCCCAGGGTTAGGCCTCATCCCTCTCCCATCTCCGGCTGTGCAGGGAGAGACAAAGCGCCAATGTATTCTCAATTAAATTGATGAGATGGGGCTGCTGGCAGCAAAGGCATCTCTCCCTCTCTCAGTCCCTCAGCACTCCGAAAGGAGCCGCTCCTGCTGAGCTCCGCAGGGAGGGGAGGAAGGAGCAGGCCTCAGCAGAGCCTGTGGTGGTGCGGGACCGGGGAGCAGGCCCCATGGCGTGCGGAGCGGGCTGGAGTAGGTGCTCAGCCATCCTGGAACAAGCGGAGTTACCTAAGGCTTCCTCTGTCTGCTGTTATCTTTATCTCTTTGCTACATGTTAATTGATCCTTTCTTTTTCCCTTTCTGGCTGAAACATCTGCTTTTAATGCTCACAAACAATAAATCCTTTCTTTTTCCCCTGCTCACACGGGATGTAAATCCACACAGAAGGAGAAATGGGGAGGGGGGAGAGGGCTGGATGCCATGTTCCCAGCATTAGCATAATAACAGTGATTATGGCTCAGCGCAGCCCTGAGTGGCAGCCAGACTCACCTGCCTCGGCTGAGCTAACCTAACCAAACCAACCCGCCTTTCCTCAGGAGCACAAGGGCCTCCAAAAAGTGTCGGTGGGCTCGCAGGGGTGCTGAAAGTTGGCTTGCACCCTGCTGTCAGTACAGCTGACAGATTTCTTAAGAAACAGCTAGCAGGAACAGTGAGGATGTCTAACACCTTCCCCCTGCTTTAGAAAAGTCAAATAAAATAAAATACTCATATGCAAAATTGGCCGCAAGCCTTATCTCATGTGCACACCTGACTGCATCTCAGCAAGACAGTCTCCTGAGAGCGTAAACTCCTGAAACACAAGCATCCCATTGATCCAGTGTAGGCTGTATCTAGCCTTCTGAAAAAAAAAAAAAAAAGAGCCTCTTGGGTGTCTGTATACACGGCCTGGGCTGCCTCCTGGCTCTCTCCGGTCTGCTCACCTGCCCAGAGCAGGTGAGCCCAGCCTCAGCGGGGCTTTGAGACCATCGCTTTATCCCTGTGAGTTGCTGACGCAGGTCATGAAGTGTTCAAGGTGTCACCACCTCCAGGAAAGCACCTCTGCCTCAAAGCTCAGGCTGTTAACATGCACAAGGTGCTGCTCCTAAATTTAGAGGAGAGGAGTGGGTGCAGGTGTGGCTTCCTGCCTCTGCACACCCCTACAGTGCTCATGTTTCTCTGAAGTAAAAGTGCCACCTCCTTTAGTCAAACAATTCCCTGAGCAAAGTCTGGACAAAAGGTCCTACTTGAGATGTGAACACAAAGGGGCAAGTACAGGAGCTTGGCTGGGATCTGCTCAGCAGCTGTGCAGGTGAAAAATGGGGACATACGCTCACACTTTCATCTTCCAATTTGTTACGTATGGGGTGAGGATCTCACTTGCTTTCAGAGGCATGTGGGTGCCTTGTTCCCCTAAGTGTTTATGAAGAAACCCATTCTTCAGCTTCACACCTCTACAGCCCTATGGCATCTGCCAAAGTTAGGAATTTTGCAGCAGCAGGGCTTTGATTTTTCCATAAATGTGGTGTTATTATTATTTTGAAAGTAAAACCATCTTTGTGCTCTTTGACTTTACTGCTTTGCTTTACATTAAGCAGCTCAGCGCTTCTAGCCACCACTGTGAGCCAGCAGCATGACTTAAGGTCCCCATAAGCTTACCTGTAGCAATACATAAGTTTACTCCATGTCAATATTGCAAAATCCTTGTAACAGCAGCAGAGCAAATTATCTGTGCCAAAGAACCACCCCAGAACCGCTGCTGGTGTCTGTTGTCAGCAGTGGGTCCGTTACAGCCATCTGCATTCATTCAGACGTGCCACGTCGTCAAGGTGTGAACCAACAGTCCCCCACCAGCCTTAGTCTGTGTGTGAAAGGAAAGAGATAAAGGTATTATCGTTAAAGAATACAATCCCACCTTCCAGAGCCACATGCGAGTGAGCCGGCCGTATTCAGCTCTGGGAGCCGAATGCTTAAGACTCAAAAGTCACTTTAAACTAAATTTTCCCATTTAAAAAAAAAAAAAAAAAAAAAAAAAAGTGTTACAACTACAAGCTGTTTCAGCAAAGCCTCCTCAACAGATAATCGGATTTACATAATTGGGTGCTGGTGGGACTTCAATAAATCATCAACGTGGCAGCATGTTTATTATAGCCATGCAGAGTCACTTGCTCTTCGCAAATAGTTACTGGTCCCCAAAATACACCATGTGCAATTGAGGGGGAGACAGATACATGGTTGGTTCTCGTGGACAGGAGAAATACAGAGAGGCTGGGGCTAATTGCCGCTGTGGATTTGTTGCGTATCAAGAGCTGTGAGATCAGTGGTTTGATAATGGGCTGAGGCTCCTTTGGCTTGACCACAGGCTCAGGTCTAGCTTAGGTTGTTTATAAGACAAGCTTCCAGGAGACAGCTGGTTGTGGGTCAGCTTCAAATCAGTTGCATTTCTCATCTGCATCAACAAGCCTTGTTTTGATACTTCTGTCTGATCTCCTTCATGAAAAGCGTAAATTTCAGGAAGTGAGAAAGAACTTGACCCCTACTCACACCTCTAAGCTGTACAGGGGAGGAGAAACTGCTCTGCCATTGTGATGGAGGTGTTTATCTGAATGAAATACTGTACTGGTTGCCCACCTTTCACCAGCCCTAGGCTTGTGTGCTTCTGAGATGAGCTGTGATGCAGCTGTTTCTTCTGCATATCTAAAAGGGGGGATAAATCCTTCTCCAGGATGGCAGGGGTAAATGTGGGAGAAGGAGAGAGGCTGCCAATGTGTTGCTGGTATCTGTGTATGGATAACACTGCAGTGAACAACGGTGATTTGTGAGTTGGGAAATGGGGTTGCCGAAAGAGATGGAACAGAAATGAGTTTTTAATCCCCCAGCCCAATCTTCCCTGGACTGCCTGTCTGCAAGGGCAGGATTTTATCAGTGTTGTCCAGAGGGAACTTCTCTGACCTTCAGTTTGCTGGAGCCTGGCAGAGCATTGGACTTCTCTAAGATGTGCGAAGACAAGTTTTCAGAATACACAGATGCTCCTGTTAGCTAGCCATAGCACAGCACAATCCACACCAGAACACACTGTGTAGACTGAACTCCGCAGAGGAAGACTCTGCACAGCTTACAAGTCCTGCAAATTTATGAGAACAAGTATATCAACATTTTCTGCCCTCTTCATTGCCATTGAGCTGATGAAGTCAAACACCTTGGGACCTGTGTATCTTCCCGGCTAGATGAAAACAACCTTCCCTATTTGCGTTTGGTTAAAGAGAAAGAGGAAACTGTGTATAAGACCCTCAACTATAGTACACAGGAGACTGACTTGAGTGTTTGCTTGAAAATTTAGATTTTCTCCTATCATACAGCCTCCTGCAAGCATTTTCTATACCCGATTCCCCCACCAACTCACCCCTCTGCCTGCCTGTCTGCCAGACAGACAATGCCAGCACTAGCATTTTCTCAGCTGCCAAAGCACATTGGCCTGGGACTTCATTTCTCTGTATCACAAGCTACCAGCAGAAACCTTGTCATTGCAATTTTTCACATATTTTCTTCTGCTCCATTTTTTTATCTCTCTGAAATCTCAACTCCCTGGTTCGTGGCTGTAGGCTATTACTAGACTGGAACAAAACTTGTTCTTAGTCCTAAATAAAATGAATAAGGCAAAAGAAAACAGTCACAACAAAGAAAAAGTTAGTGCTTGATGTAATAAGCATCAGAGTTTCCATCTGCACTGGGTCAGGAGGGTCAGGAGAGTGAGAAGGGACATAGGAGAGGATCGCATAGCTGCTGTCTGCTCTGTGAGCAGTTCGACTGGTGGCTTTGTCAGATGAACTGGCAGGTTGCAGGTCCACCAAATTGCTGTGTCCACAATACTTCTATCTCGTATCACTGCAAGTTTCACTTAGAGAGGTTGCATTCCAGCTGTGGGCTTGGAGTTAGGGCTGTCAAATCCACCATGTATACAGATAGGGGACTGTGAGCACTGTAAGGTGTCTTGCACTGAGTGACCCATGATGAGGTGCTAAAGAGATGCTCTCAGGACACAGGGCTGTGTTATGTTAATATAATGCACCATTCCACAAGCAGCAAAGCCAACAAAGCAGACTGAGGTAGTTCTTCCATTTTTTCCTTTCTTTTCTTCCCTCCTCTTTCCTTTCATGGTTCCCTCCACTCGGTTTTTTTCCCCCTTTTTCCCTCTCTCTCTGTTTTTAACGTTTCAGCTGAAGAAATAAGGTTTGTTGTTTCACCAGCTGAGCAGACTTTGAGGGCTTTAAGAAAAATAAACAGTAAGTCTTGCTCGCCAGGTGGGTTCTACCCAACACCTCAGCTCCAGTCACAACCCTAATTTAGAATCTGAGGCGGTTAACGAGCACAGAGGAGACATAGGCTTGGTGCAGAGGATTTCTATATAAGCACAAACACACATGCACTTCCAGATGTTTCATCTTTTTAACAACGATAGGAGCCCTGTGAAAAGAAAGGCTTCTGATTTGAAAATAACAAAGCAGCCCAAGAGAAGAGTACTTACTCAGCATCGGGGCTGAGTTAGGGGCTTTGGTTTGTTTGTTTGCTTAATCCTGAAATATTATGCAGAATCCAGCCCTTGAAAAATTCTTATTTTCTTGCACCAAAAGTGGTCTCTAAAGGACTGAGCAAAATCTGCATGTTTAATAAAATGTATTTTCCTGCCCACACCCCCTCCCCACTCTAACCTCTCTCCGCACACTTACAGACACACGACTGCTTTTCATAGCAAGGCTATAATTTAACAGCTAATGCCTTGCATGAGTACCACCCCTTCCCAAATTCTCCTGCTTTTCAGTTTCTATTCAAATTCAAAGCCAGATTATTTTAGCTCTACAGCCCTGGAAAAAATGAAATGACAATATTTGAAGAAGCTGCTAGTACTTCTTTCCCCCTGTTCTCTTCACACCCAGGCAATGTCAAGTCTAAGCCTCTTCTTTCTGCCTCTGCACGTACAGAGACAGTTGGGAGCCCAATAAATATGATTCCAGAACTGGAACTTCCCATTTTAGACATGAGGTGGATTTTAGTTCTCAGATGAGCACCCAGAAATGGGATTGAATTTTAAAAACAGGCAAGCACCCTCTGCATTTACACTAATGGCTTCCAACTTACCCAGTTTGACTGAGGCACATCATGTCCCAACTAGTTGCCAGTGAGGCAATTAACTGGTGGACAAGACAGGGCTGTAATGCAGCAAGGTCTCAGACTTTATGCCTTTGTACAGCACACTGCGCCAGGCATTTGCCTGCCAGGGTAACCAGTAAAGGCCAGCAATGAGGGACATGGTTTGTTTTCACTTAAATATTGTTCTGCACCTAACGGTGAGTGGAGGGGAAGTCCTGGATAGAAAATACAGCCTTAGATACTGCAAGCTCCTCTGCCCCTGTCAGAGCCAAATCTAGAACTACCCAACTGGGATGAACAACTCGTGCCTTTGCTTTTTAACACTGAATAATATCAAGGTGGGGAGACCTTTTAGTAATTTTTCCAGCACTCTTCATGGTTTACACTGGGCATGCCAAACCCAAGTTGTGGGGTACAGCAGCAAAGCTGATCAAAATGAGATACAGTGAAGGAAATTAGAAAAAAAAAAAAAAAAGAAAAGAAGCATCATAATCAACAGCAGGTGTAGGCCAATTAAACAGCCGTTCCCATGTGCTCACAGGAGGGCACTCACTCACAATTTACCCAAACAAATCTACGCTTAAAAACTCTCAGGAGTTTCACAGAAAAATCACATTTCTCTTCAGGGCTCTTTAAAATATATTTGAAAGCACTTTCGTCTGTACACACCAGCTTTGCACACCAGAAACAGCTCCCTCTCAGCCCAGGAGAACCGATCAGCCTGGATTAAAGTGCTGGCAGATGCTTTTTCCTTACAAAGAAGAAAAAGAGTCCTCCTTCCCACAGCTCTCTTCCTTCAGCTGCCCCCTCTAATCCTCCTCTGACTTTCTTCAAGGGGGTGTTGGCTTTTGGCTCATACTTTCAAAAGGCATCTTAGGGGCAGCTAGGTGTTCAAGTCTGATTTATTTATAGGATCCAGGCACCCAGCTCTCAGGATCCTTTGAAGCCCTCCTAGGATCGGTGGTATATTTATTCCAAACACAGTTTTCCTTCGCTGCCTCATTGTTTGATGTGTAAGAAGGTGCACGTCAAAGTAGACAGAGTTTCACTATCTTCCATCAGGACCTACTGTCCACTCTGCCTCCATCCTGTCCGGAGCAGCTATCCATGTCTCAGCTCCTTTCACTGAGACAAGCCCAGTAACCCAAATCACCCACGCCAGCTAATGAGTCAACCTCCACCCACAGTAATGAGCACCCCATATCCTGCTGTGGTGGGCATGCACCCCAGGCCAACCTCACTTCCTGTTCAACATACAAGTCAACTTGTGCCACCTGAGTGTGGTCCCTAGTTACAAACCTCTTTGTGCCAAAAATCGCTTTTCTTTGCCATGCTGCAGCTAGTTAACTTGATTTGGCCGATGGGGACATGGAATAAATCTTGAGTTCACCCATGGTTATTGTCCACTGCTGCAATCGCCAGTGTTGATACAAGATACTTCCAGTCTTCCAGTGCCTTCTCAGGATTTTCCCCATTGGTCCTTCGTGGAGGGCTCTCCAGGAGGCTCTTGCAATCTGCAGGATACATGGCATGGATCAGTAGACATGTAGCAAAATAGGTTTTGTGTGCCTCTCTCCTCACCTTACTGCTAAACAGAAGTCTTAGTGCTACCTGCAAAGGACTGCAGTGCCAGCAGGAGCACAACAGCCCACAGGTCATTTCTGTAGTGTAGCCAAGTAAGGACAGGACAAAAGAGGCTATTTTAGTCTCAGAAGGCACTTCTGTGAGAGCCAGACTTAGGGACAGGATTCCTCCATCCACAATCCTGTTCTTCAGTTGATAAAATCCTCCTGTGTGGTCTTCTGTCAACTGTAGTTGAACCCTCTTCCCCTTACACTTCTATAACAATAAATCCCGTCATCTCATGCTGACAATTGATTTTGCATGTGTAACTAACAGGCGTGGTGGGAAAAGGGTAAAGTGTCATCCGCTAGGTCTAAACGTGAATTTCAAGGCTGCCTTCAGTTATAAACAGTTATTGATTATTCACTTGGAAAGTCAAAGGCAGGGAGGGATGATGCTAGCTATATGAACCTTGGCAGGATGCTGGCTGTAGATACTGGATTGCCTTCATCACTCTAACCTGATGGCATCTGAGAACGTGCTGATCTTTGACCTTGACCTTACGATAACTGAAGAGAGGTCCTGGACCCCATCACAACAAAGCAGCAGCTTTGCCTGACTGCGGTAGGAGATGCACACACCCACCCCTCTTTGGATTCCTCCTGTTGTTTGTGGGCCTCAACAAAATTATGAAAGACTGCTGTTGTACTCCTTAATGCCAGTCGTCATCTCTGTTTGAGGTTGTTGATTGTCATCAGGAAGGCTGCGGCTGCCTCTGCCACTTAACATTAGGATTTATCACATCAAATGTCATCATCTTTTTAGTTTTTGTTTTCAAAGGATTTCAGCTCTAACTATATCATCTGGAGGGAAAAAAAAATATGTGTGTAGCATGAATGAAACTGCCTGGAAGCTCTGCTAAGGGTTTTAAATTTTAGAAACAATACCAGATTAAAGAAGCAGCTCCCTGAGCAGCAGAATCAATGAAGCTGGGCAACCTAAGGATTTATGTCTCAGGACTCTATGCCCCTTAAAAATTTCTGATCTCTAACAAGACCTGAGCTAACACTGCAGCCTGGGTTATTGTCAGGGCTCCTCCTCTCCTCCATCCATCTGTTTTCATGAAATCCATGGGTATTAAAATTTTTTAAGAGCTTGAACCATCTTCCAAATTTGCTTGATATAAGCCAACAGGTTTGGAGGTTGTTATATGGGGTCTGATAGATTCCTGGACACTGTATCGCAGACATCTCAGTTCCCTAGGAAATTAAGCTAAAATGCTTGGGTTCAGTCTCTACAACCTCCTATTGCGCCTCGTCTTTTATAAGAATGTACGATGAGCATGCCCTGCTCGTGCAAAATGCTGACACATCCAGTTTGTGCTACCCATCCTGCAAGCACAATTCACTGTTAGCACCGTGCCCTGTTCCTGGAGAAAACGTTCCTTGCATGGCTCGGGAAAGACGATCCTAGAGCTGAATCTGCAGGGCATGCTCAGCAGGGCTGCCTCTGTCACTGGGGACGAGGAAGATGACAGATGTTATATGAGGCCGCGGCTGAAAGAGGAGAGAAGCAATATATATGTATATCTATCAAACAGCCTGGCTTGTGCGACTAATAACACCAGAGATTAGATCAGTTTTACTAATGCTCATTTCTGCCGTTTCCTTGGGTTTTTTTTATATTCCCTTTGGCTTGGAGTGTGTAAATATGCTGATTACCTGCCTCTTGATTCTGTTTCCAAAACACCATCTTTGCATTGCTTTTCCTAGGGAAGGAAATAATCGATGGAATAAAACCAGTTATATATCTTTTTATTATTATTTGATGGCAGCATTTCCATCGTTGCTATGATTGATCAAGCCTTTAAATCCCGTTCAAAACCTACATCTTTCCTCAGTTCCTGCCACTGTCCAAGTAAGTACTAGGAGTTCATATCCAGCAATTCTTTTCTCCTTCTTCCTGCCTATTCCTTTGACAGCAGCTGTCAGAAGAGGTTTCCATCTGCTTTCCAGAGCTGAGTAACCGGTTCATTATAAAGTCAACATGACAGTTTGTGGAAAATAGAATGAACACCTTTCCATAACCACTGTACTTATGCAAAGAGAGATCAGTCTTCAGTGGGGCTGCTTATTTTTGCAGATGTCCCTGGGCTGGGAAACAGCATGGACCAGAGACAGTAAAAGGATTTTTATTGTCAGTGGTGTAGAGATTGCAGCTCCAGGGGAAAAAAAAATAAAAAGTCGGACATTAAAAAGTAAAGTGCATGTTAGAAAAATTTGAAAAGATTAGAGAGAAAGTGTCTGATCTAAATGGGCAAGAGCCATCGTGTCCTCAGACAGCTGTCTCAGTTTGACTAGCTTTGGGTTTAAGGTAATTGAGGTTTCATCAATCTGAGAGCCTTGGGAAAAAAACTTAAAAAATAGATAAGGGAGAGATAAGTTCTGAGACTCAGAGGTCTCCAGTTGCAGGGACGAGGTTGTGGTGAGGTCAGGTGGATTTGGGATCCCCTACCAGGCACTTTAATTAGAGACAGTTAGATCTCTATCAGGAAGCACTTTCCCTTTGTAATATGGCTGTAATGTCCTGAGCCAACATTTGCCTTGAAAAGAGTGGCTAAGCAAATGTACATCTGTGGGCAGGCTGTGGAAAAAGTGGCACTAGAAAGAGATTTCATCTTCCTCTCATCTCAGTAGGGTCTTGCTGGCATTGCCCCTTCTCATCTCTCTAGGGCACCACTGCAGCGACCGCTGGAGAGCAAAGTCTACGAGCAGCTGGATTCCATTTTGCCACAGATGACAAAGGTTAATAAAAGTCATACTAAAATCATACACCTAGGTTTGATTTTGGGACCTGTTTCACTGTTGGCAGGCTTTGCTCAGGTGTGAATTAGAGGTTAGCATGTAGATGAGGAGCATTTTACTTCCTTGCTTTAAAGCATCCTCCAAACTCAGTGAGCAGAGAAGAAGGTGCAGTGAGGATTGTCCACATCTTTCAGATGTAGAGAAGTGCCTAGTATCTAGCAGGACTGGTGGCCTAAGCATGCTGAGCACACACGCGGGCTGAAGATCCAGCTGCCTGCGGAGCGCATTGCACCGTTGGAAACAGGGCCCTGGTTATTCAGAGGGCTTGAAGTTCAACATACAGTGAAATCTCAATTTCGCAGGGATTTCACAGCTGAAAACATTCTCCGGCTCCAAGTAAATACATAAGAGTTAAATCCATGCACCAGGCACAATGCACACTTAAAGAATGATTCCCCCAAACTGGAGGGTAGGTCTGGGCACCCATCATGGAGTGAAACCACTGCGAGAAATGCGGCTCAGCAGGACAGCCCATATTTCAATAATGTCATCACATTTTTTCCAGACCCATTTCAAGTTGTTTATATCTAAAATTGACACATTTTATTGGGTCTAAATAGAATCATAAAAACAATAAAAAGCAGCCCTGACATTTTCTCCTCCCCTGCTGCCTCAGCCACCGCAGCCCTGACCTTCTCCTGTCTGTATCCAGTCCATATTTCAAAGGAAAAGAACCTCAAAAACTTTTTTTTATTTTCTCTCCAAAGTTTGCTGCTTCTTTTTGGGGTGGTGCTGTAAAATGACTATAAAAAGTGCTACTTCTTCAGCAACTCCAAAGTTTTACTTCATTTTAAAAAGAAGTAAAAGGAGATCTTAACCAAAAAAAAAGAAGACAGGGAAATGTGTGTGGTAGGAACATTATCTGTCTCAAGAAAGCCAGTGTGGATGGCCCGTGAAATTAAGCTTTTATCACTCTGGAACATGACTATCTTTATCACATAGACTTGATCACACACAAAAGATTTTAGCTAGTGCATAATAACTTCTAATTCTGCCCATCCTAAATCCCTTAGGAATGGAGAACTCCGCTCTACCTGACCATATCCATGCCCTTTAAAATCTATCTGGCACCACTACGGTCTCCGATCACATCAGATAGCACAAGCCAGATGTGCTAGTGAACAGGTACCATCTGACCTCCGCAGCGAGCTGAGATACAGCAAAAGGTGATTATGTTTAGCAAGCGTCCACTGGGTCTCTTATCCTCCAACGTAACAAAAAAAAAAAAGAGTTTGATGTCCTGGGGAGTGATGGAGTGGGCTTACAACCAAGTTCATTGGTAACAATTCCTTGGTAGCAGGTTGATCCAGACTCCTGTATTATATAGGAAAAGCAGTCTCTGGCACCCATTACTGCACTCTCAAATGACCACTGTTGATATTTTCCCCCTTTGGCACCTCACACCAGTTAAAGCCCACTGAAGATCCTTTGGCCAGCAGGATCCCGCACACAGGGTCAGAAAGCAGGAGGCAATCCCAAACATTGTGCTGTGCCTGACGGTCTGAACCAACCAACAGGATCAATATTATGGCTCCCTGAAATTATTCATCCTCCCTCAGCTGGACACAGTTTCCTACTTCCCTCCCTTTCTAAATACACTGCTTAGTGAGAGAAATCTGGTTTACTCTACCCCGAATGCATAAATGGCTGCACTTTAGCAGTTCATGAAGCAGGCTTTCTCATATCCAGCCTGTAGGTTTGCTGGTGACATCTATAAAACACTCTGAATCACATTGAATTAGGTATGTTGTGCAGACATGCAGCATCGATGTTTAATCCTTTTAAATCAGTTTTTTTGCGCTGGGTTTGCACTGGTCCCTGACGGAGACAGCTGTAAAGGGTTAAATCAAGAGAGCGAAGAGGATGCCTATAGGCAGCCAGTTCATTTCCCAGTATCAAAGATATTTATACTTTCTCTGTGTCTGAGTTATTGTGATAAATATGTTGAGGTTGTATTATTAGTAAGATAGTTGCAATCTCATGAAACTACTTGCTGTAATACAGAATTCATGAGCTCCTGGCAACAGACTGCATTAAACCACTTAACAGAGGTCACTTCTGCAAAGTTTAGACATTTACATTCTAACCAGCAGCCTGGCTCCAAGCAGCGATTTATCCTGGGCCGCTCAGCCGCCAGCCAGAGGCTGCTGGGGAGGGAGACGGTGGCTGCCTTACCGGAACACCTCACCATGACCTGCAGGACAACACTGAGAGGAAGGGTCCGTTTACCCAGACCTGAAAATGACATTTTATTCCTCCTCTTTAGCAAGATAATAAGCTGCATCCACAAGGTTAAAAAAGTGATTTAATAACGGCCTCCAAAACCAGGAGCAGAGCAAAGGGAAGGTGCTGTAACGAAGCCACAGGTACTGAGCCTTGCGAAGGGTGCGTTAGTTTTTTTCTTAAATCAGCATCTTCAGGGACTGCAGCGATAGCCAGCAGCCAGAAACAAAGCCGATAGTGCCACCTACTCCTTTGCGGAACAGGAGTCAGTCCTGAACCAGTTTCCTGAAACAAAGGCTTCCTTGGAAACCCACCTACAACCTGCTTGGCTGGCAAAAGGAGCTGCCAGAGCAAGGGCAAAAAAAAGAGACAGAGCCTCCATTTTGCCGAGTGATTAAGCAGGAAGACACAGACCCAGACACACACACACTTCAGTGGTCACAGAAATGAAGACTCCAGACTGGCAGTGATGTTGATAGCTTACGCAAGAGTTTGCATTTCTCTTTGCCAGCAGTTTTCGTTCCCTGCTCCCCCGCTGTAGCTGTCCCAGCTGGGAGAAGCTGTTGGGTGGATGAGTTTCCCCCAAAGAGCGTTGCCAGCTGTGCCCCCTCCAGGTACGACTGCTCACAGTCTGTATCCTGAGCATCCTTCTGCACAGCCTCTGGCTGCAAGGCCTGAGCCTTCTCCAAACGGAAAAGATAGGATTCCCCCTTGCCCCTCCCACCAGAGAAAAAATCTACTTATTGGGAAAATAAGAATTATTGGTAAAATGGTAGTAATAAACCACCATTTTAATGTCTGGGTGGGTTGTTTGTTTTTTTTAAAGAAAAGGATTAATTTGTAAAAATGCAACTGGGTAAATAATAGGTTAATCCATCATATAAACACATTCTAAAAATAACTTTACTGGATCTAAAACATCTATAGTAGCTTGACTTATTTATCATTTTAACATATATCTATAGTCACAATGAATTTATTAAAATGTTATATTCCATAATCTGCCTGATCAAACTCAGATAAATCTTTGTACTTTGAACATCTTGTTAACAAGCAATTAATCACAGCTCCCGAGTGCAGAAAAGGAGCTAATTTTGATATTTACTTTTCGCAGTGGCATAGGTTATGCGTTCTCCAGAGCTCTTGAGTCCTTCTCGAGATCAGTACAAGTCAGGTGCGATATGTAGAGATGCCTGCCTTCATGCGAAAAAAAAACCCTTCATATAAAAACCTGTGATACATACAAGCATGAAAAACCCCCAGCAAATTCCCCTTGCACATTCTGACTTCCATGATCTGTTCCCAGCTGGGTTATTGTCAATATTCCACCTCCCAGCACTGCTGTGTTTTGAATATGTCCGAGTTAATGGATGACCTGTGCATTCCTGATTCAGTCTTCCCCAGGTAATGTATATACCAAAAATACCCATCTGGGTAAGACACAGAAAGCCAATTTATTTCTAGGATCAAATGATACTGCGGCATGCAGGGCAAATCCCTATTTGTGTTAATCCCCGCATCTTGCTACCAGGTTAAATACCAGCTTGAAGCAAGCATATTATTTAAGATTTTCTTTCCCCTTTTGTTTTTGTTTTTGTTTTTTTTTTTCTTTGAGTGAAAACCTCTCAGCAATCTCCTCTTTGTGTTCTAATACTGTAAATAATTGATCATACTGATAAAACATTTTGGCTGGACAAAAGCTAACATTTACTGCCAATATCTTCAAAATCAATCAAAATAACACTAAGGGGCTCAGCGTGGAGTCGATTTCACAGGGGCCATTAAACTATCATTGTGGTCCGGGCATTTGTTTGAATAAATTGTTTGTGTTTGTTATCATTTCTTCGTAAAACTAATTAAGGAACTAATTGATTGTTCTGTTGTTCTACTAATTAACTCCATATGGTGCACATCTCCATGGAGATACTGTATGAGTTATTGAAACTTTAGTGATTTAATGCGTCACTATTGGATATGGGGACAATTCTTTAAATCTAAGCATCCTCTCTATTCAAGTCTCATTTTCAGATGTGCTTTCTGTCTTTCCTGCCTCTCTCTTTGGTTATAAACATCCTATGCATCCAACTGTACAAAACCAAGCAATTTGAAAGGCAAGCCAGCCAAAGAAGATGGAGATGTGGACAACTACCATGAGAGGACTTTATTGTGTGAATAAATGAGGAAAATGCTGGCAACTTTTCTTCTTAGCTTTTTTTTTCTTAGCTTCAGGCTAGTGAGAGTGAAATCTTTATGTTCACTCAGTAGTCAACAGAGCAAGGTAGGTTCCTTAAATCAGTAATTCCACAGCAATCAGCTCCTCCTCCAGCTTCCAGACGAGCTGTCCTCTCTCTACATTGAAAGCCGAGAAAGATTAGCACATGAATAGGTACTTCAAGAAATCTCCTGAGTGCCCTCAACAATCACTAAAATCAGGATCTGTGCAAACAAGTCTCAGAAAAGCAATTAGTGGTGCTATTTATGTTATTCTACAGGTAACACCTTTTCCCAGGATTCAGAAAATACAGGTTCAAATCCCACCATTGCTACAGTCTTTTCATGATTTATATTGTGTTTGTACAGATCGACCATATGGTATCTAAAGATCCCGAGCATCTGTGTACCACAAGTTATTCACGTTCCTGCTACAAGGAACCTGATCCTATATTTCTCCGACTATTTTTACCCGTTGTATGTCACTGCCTGATGCCAGCTCTCGGGTCACAATGGTAAAAATCGAATCCAGGACCTCTGATTTTAAAAAGCATTAGGTTTGTCTATTCATCTCTAAAGTTTGAAGGCAGAGACATCATTCTATCAGATGAAATTAGTGTAATTATCCCTTCTACTGAGAACAAGGCAGCAGTCACCAAGACAGCCCTGTGGTCAGCTCACACAAACTGAGATTTTACACACCAAACAAAGCACACACTGAAAAGTAGGTTCAAAACTAATTTGTACTCCAAAGAATTTTTTGGTGAATAAGTAAACACAGCACGGGGTAAATATTCAGAGCTCTCTTTAGTGGCTGGCTTTGATGAGAGTGGCTGGATAAATCCCTTCAAATTTCATCTGTAGTTGAGCTTAACGATGATGAGAGACTTGACTGGACATAGAAGAATTGCCGTAGTATTTCAAGGTTTCAAGCTGTCTAGCTCAGATATAGAAGGCTGAGTGCATAAGCACCATGTTAAAATGACTTCCCTGGGGTCTGGGCTTGATGATGCGAGAAAGCTTTTGAGTTCCAGTGATCCTGAAAGCCACACTGGCAGACACTTTAACTTCCAGTAGAGACACCTATGTCTGCAAGGAGGCAGACGAAAAGGCATGTCCTGGTCTGCTGAGTTTGCAGTGGAGCACCTGGACAAAAAAACAAGTTTGTATGCAGACTCATGTCCTGAGCAAGAAAAGGAAGGGGTTAGGTCCAGAATGCTAAAAGCCTTGGTTAAGCTTGGTTAGAGTTCTCTGTAGCCTCGAGTCCAACATTTAGGGAGGTCTCTGAAAATCTCAGCTCCCACAATCAAGTGAGAACTTGATTCAGGGTTTTTTTTCATCTTTGTTTCCAAAAGAAACGAGGGCCGTGCACTTGTTCTGTTTGTGTGTTCATCCCCTTCCTATAATAATGTTGGAACATGTCAGTCACTTTTAAGCCAGTTTGCCAGAAAGGTAAAGCACTTAAAAACACACTGCACTGCTGTAGATTTTGTGAAGATAGGTGGCTGATTAGAAGACACAAACCCTATGCCTTTATTCCGGGAATATCTGGAATATGAGGTCAGCTATAGTATGAGGTACCAGTGAATTTGCGTAAAGCAGAGCCACTCCACAGCTCTCAACTTACAAGGCTTCAAGAGGGACTCAGAGACATCAGAGAGACCAATACACAGGGTACAGGAAACTGTACTCACTGCTGTGCCTTGCCAACTGTGCTCTGCTTTGTTTTCGGATAGCTCTCCAATTCCTGTCATTGGAGGAAAAATAACAACAGAAATGCAACACCAAGTATGCTCTAAAAATTCAAAATCCTAAAACCAAATCCTAAAACATTTTTCTGTCACTATGTATGTGTGTCTACAAATTCATATATATCTGCAAACACAAAATCTCAAGCTTTTTAAGCCAGGCTTATGTTTAGGAAATTTTAGAAGTACAGCCTGACTTAGGGTTCAAATGCCAGGGGCTGCTGTTGTTGGACCTTGCTTTTTGCATCCCTGAGAACATTCATTCCTGAAGCTGCCCTGTTACCCTAGAGTAAGAGGAGGGGAGTGAGCAGCAAACACTACCACCAACATGTGGAGGGCTTGTCTTAGGTTGATATCTTCTCCAGTGCACTTGCCTGTAGTCAGTGACTGCTTTTCCCACCTTTCAGTCTTCCAAGATCCAACAACAATCCTCCCAGGGCAACAGCAAAGCCAGCCAGCCCACTCCATCCTCAACTCCACCTTGATCTGCTCTGTTGAAGTAAGGAAAGGTCCAGAACCAGAGACAGACACAGAGAAACAGAGAGAAAAAAAAACAGTGAATTGGAGGATATTTTTTTCTTCTTTGCACTCTTTAGTATTCAGCCCTGACCTATTTTAGCCTTAAGCGTTGCATTGTGACTGATGATTGCTCTCCTCTGGCCTTTGTTTTCAGCTTTCAGATTGTTGATGTATTACAGAAATGATGTTGTCTGAAGCACCTCGACTGATCATGGAGGCAGCAATCAGCTCACCCTTCGATGAGCCATTGAGACAGTCAGGGGAGCTGCCGCATTAGCCTGTCAGTTTTGGCTCTTGGAACAGTTACAACAATTTTGGTGAATTACAAGCAATAGAAAATCACTTTAGCTGCTCATTAGCTGGGAGACAAGAACGATGATAAATGCTCTGGGACTTTGAAAAGGCTTATGCACACACAGACTCCCTCACAGCAAGGCCCGTTTAACCCTGGTGTGGCTCAGAAAGTAGTGGTAGGTACAAGCCAGCTTCCTACTAGACTGCACTCTTGAACTGGCAAAAAAAACCCCCAATCTCTAGCAGAAGACACAGCTTCCAAAATGAAGCATCTGTGGGATCTGAACCTCTGTATCTTCCACTGGACTGAAAACGTAATTCCATCTCGCTGTTGTGAGCAATAGGCTGCTGTCTTTTACACAAGGTATCTAGCTATGGCAGGGGGACAAAAACACTCAATTTTTGCAGGAATGTAGCACAAAAATGTTGTTTCCCATCATCTGGTCTATCCATCTGAAACACAGTGACTTCAGCAGGCTTATTATATTCTATCCACACACACATGGTCCATGTTTTAGATGCTCAAAAGCATGTACTGTACAACGGGGTGGAGAAGGTCTGTGGGAGGGATGCGACTCCATTGCTTAATGTTGCTTTCTCGTGTAGAAGGAGACCACTGTAAACAGTAACAAGGAATACAAAGGCCTCTTGGTGCAACTGTTTCACAAGGACGGAAAGTCCTGTGTCAGTATTGCAAGCTGCTGACAGTGCAGGTAAGGGCATGTTGCAATGTCCTGTACACAAGTTTTGGAGGTTTGATATTAATAGTTATGGGAAAGTAACTCAATCATAGCTCTTGAACTGGCGGTTTTTGTCTGAGATCTTCTCACAGGTCATATCCCTCGGACCCAGGAGGTGAATTACTATATAAGTAGGAGAGGAAAGGAGGGAAGAAAAAAGCAGTAGTAGGGGAAATTCTGATAATATAGATGTACAGCTGCAATAACCTTGGTGCTCAGATGCACCCAAGTCACTCCTTCACACACTGGAAGCTGCTCAAGCATCATGGTGATAAACCTTGTACAAGAACCTGGAAAAAAGTAAAGATACCAGAGTGACTATCCGATTGATGAGGAATTCTGGAGATGAGGAAAAGTGGACCCCGATTTCATCAGGGGTTCATAAGGCTGCTAAAGGCATCCTAGCAATGTGAGCCCAATTTTGAATTGTAATCCCACTGTGGCATTGGTACCTCACCTGTCTAACACACATCTCCTCAACTTAAATAGATAATGACTGTGAGAGGGACAACCATGAACGAGGCCATCTTTATAGCTCAGTCTACAAAGCACCAAGTATCTGTGACGAGGAAGCTTATTGTGAGGACTGAATAATCCAGATCTGGCCCTGAAATTCTGAGCATTCATAGACTGAGCTGAACCTCTGAGCACTTTGTCTCTTGTCTGTTGCTATTTTAGGCAGCGTGCTGAAGGACTGGTTCCTCCCGCCATGTCGTTGAGAATGACAAAGCCTCTCTACAGCATTCAGGAGAATTGGATGGATGAAGGACAGGCAGGACAAAGAAGCTGATATTTTGAGGAGCTTCCTTTATTCAGATCAGGTCTTTTAACTTGCCCTCATGCCTTTGTTCTGCTGATTTAATGATTCCTTCCTCCACGCCTCCCCTCTATTTCCATTTGTGTGGATCAACCACAGCAGCAGGAGACCCTTTAATTGGCAAAAACATTTGCTCAGCTGAAGAGGTCTGCAGGTAAAGGAACACATTCAATGAGGTCCTTTCAGCATGTAGGAGAAGAAATTGTCATACCTTCTCTACTGGCATTAACAGCACTATTTTCTACTCTTTGGGTCTGCTTTCTGAGATATCCACAACTGGTGAAATAGGCATTGCTCTTCTATGCTCTTCCCTCTTTTTGTCAGAGGAAGAAGGATGGCAGAGGAAAGGAAGCTGGCGTGGGAACTAGGGGAACCAAGTTCAGTTCCCTGTTTCACTCCAAGCTTCCTGTTGGTCTCCCAGTAAGCTCCTTAAGTGCAACACTTAGGCATTGGCCTGCAAAGTGCTGCAACATGTAAGACTTAGGAAAGTCCATTAACTTTCTAGTTAAGCTTAAGCTCTTAATTCAATACATCACTCTGAATATGCCACTTGGGCATCTAAGTAATTCAAGCCATATGGGTTTTTTTAACAGAATCTCATATCTCTCCCTTTACAAATCCAGACCTTAGAACGACCATTCACAGGTCACCCTCTGAGACACAAGGGTAACAGCTCTTCTGTTCCAAGCTGGAGCAATGCAAGATTGCTGTACTAAAGCCTGAGTCAGGCATAAACAGCTCAGATCTACAGTGCTTGAGCTGTGGTCCATGGGCTGCAGTCGCTGGTTTGCAGTTGATCTCTGTGTTTATAGTGTAGCACTATTCACAAGACAAGTCTGTGCCACTTTTGCCACCAATGCAAAAGACCCACCTGGAAAACTGACAAACTCAGATAACTGAAAAAAGAGACAAGATTATGCTTTGGGGATGGATATCTCCATGACAATCAAAAGTAAAGGAATGAGATACACCTGGAAGACAGACCTACCAGGGGACCTCGCTAGCTGACGTAGTGAGACAACTGACAGATGGAGGAAAGTGATACACAAGATAACTTGATAACTCAGATAAGTGATGGACTGAGACAACTTTATACTTTGGTTGATTAATATACCGAGGTGTCATAAAAAGAAGTAAACTGGGTACATTAGTCCATCTAATACAGAGATGTGACAGATGCATCAAGAATACTGATGTATCAGGACTACGAGACCTCCAGTTGAGCTGGTGTTCATGCCCATAATTGTTACTTTCCGATTCTGCATTCAGATGGACAGAAGCCTGTAGGAGAATATCAAACTTCCACTAAGACCTTTTTAAATAATAATTACTCCATAGCAGTGCTGTGAAATCTGTTATTAACCTGAGGCCAAAGGCCACTTTGTTAATCAGTCAGGGCTCATATTCTATCAAAAGGAGCTAGGGCTGATTGCTGGTCTAATCATAGGATGACAGCAACTGTCAGACGTGACATCTCTACGAGAATAAAAACAACCCTAAGGGCCCAGCTTTGCTATGGGTGTTGCAGACGGTGGCCCTTCCACAGAAGGATTTTGGGTTGAACGTGGCAAAGTGACACTTCCATAACTCATACACTGGGACATGTCCCTGCCTCAGGTGCTATAGGAAGTAGGAAGGACCAGATCTGTAGGGTAACAGCATAGGAAACAATGAGCAATGAGTGTCCTTTCACACGCGCGTCCTTTCAGTTGGTTTTCAGTGCCTAGGACACTGTTTGTTACTGAGACATTAGTGCAATGAAAGCAGAAATCTGTGGTATGCTGTCCCCTATCCAGTTCCTTTCCCTACACAGCCCAGATGAAGTCCTCTCCTTTGTTGCCAGCCAGCAGAAACCCTATGCATAGCTCAGGTCTCAGGCAGGATCTTGCCAAGAAAGGGAAAGCTCTGTACAAGAGTGCAGAACAAGCTGGAAACACGTAGGAGGGAAAAGCAAGAGTACAGTGCCCGAGAGCCATGAGGGGACAGAGTTATTGAAAAACAAGAAAAATGGGGGAATTGGACTGGGAGGAGGCAATTGAGTTGTAAAGGCACATAAGTGTGCAAGTGAAGGAGGGAATGGACTAGCTACTCCATTATAAAGCAGCTTTTGCCCTTCAGCCAACACTTTGCCATCTGCTCTGGGCGACCTCCACCCCAAGTTCATCAAGCAGGGACCCTGAAGGGAAGCTGCAGCAGCTCCAAGTTCTTTACTTTCAGCTGCTTTATTGAAATTCCCTCCATCTCCCCTCATCTTCTGCTTGTATTACCGGATTATTGAGTCTCATATTCATCTGTCTCTAAAAGATTAAACTGTCCCCTGGAAAAGGCGATCACGTCCTGCAGGAAGAGATCCCATTTCCACTCCATCCCCCAAGAAATAGAGTATCTGGAAAGTTTTTCAGGTTGATAAGTTCCCATCTTTATGAGAAATCTTCTGGCTGCAAATGAGAGCAAAACCTAAGTGACAGATGCCAGCGGTTTCTATCCCCCATGACATAAAACCTCGTCGGCGTCTGAAAGGGAGAGCGGCGAAATGAGGAATCACTGTGGCCACTGGCCAGCAGGGAAGATGCAGGTTCTGTGGGGCAGGGCTGATGTGCTGAGATGCAAATTGCAGGGAGGAATGGGTAAATACAGTTGTGAGGCACAGAGGTGTGGGAACTGCTTCCCGTGGCTTTTTAAAAAAGCAGCAGCAGGTACCTCCCATAATACGTGCGGGAGTCATGAGGTTTTAGCCACACTGCTCATTTTGTCTCCCCAGGAGCTGCAGCTTTAACCGTGCTTCTCTTGTAGCTCTGTATTCCTGACCTTTCCCCAGAGACTGTCTCTGTGGCCTCCAGTCTCTGCCTCCTATTCACAACAGCAATTTGCTTCTCATTGCTGAGGTCCAGTCCCTGCCAGTCATCCCCGACCTCCTCCTTTTCCCTCCCCTCCCAGGCCACACACAGCCAGACCAAGCTGTATATAAATCTCACAGTTTGACAGTTTTTTTATTCCCTTCTCAGGTCCAGACCAGTGCTCAAACTCTCACTAGCATCCTCGCCTTATCCTTGTCCTTGACAGCATCAGCTCCACACACTGTCCCTCGCTCGGAAGGTGTGGTACCACGATGCCTCTGGCAATCATCTGCGCCCGGCCTGCTGTGCTCCTCTCTCCCTGCCCTCGCTCCTGGTTGGTCTCCATAGGTCCTGAGTGCTCGTACTCCTCTCCTGAAACCCTTTCAGCTACTCAGTGATGTTCCCAGACCCAGCGCGGTGCAGAAGGAAGCACTCCGTCTGTGTGTCTCCACCAAACGGCAGCCCACCACAGATCGCACGGCGTTTTCATGGTGTTCCCTCATCTGCTTCATCAGCAAGCGGCGAGGCCAAAAAAACAACCACAGCCTTCAAGCTGTGCTTGAACTGTTTCTTTGCTATCAGTCTTCACGCCACGATAGCATATGCAAAGCAACACCCACCCTCCACGGCTCCCCCACTGTAAGCCACAAATCCAACTAATTAAAAGCCAGGCTCATCCGCATCCCACCAAACATCGCGGTACGGCTCTGCCTTTGCTTGGAGCGAAATGCTAGAAGTGCACGACAGCAGGCTGTCGCTGTGACTTATTACTTTGTCATACTGTAAATATTATACAGGCCATATGGATTTTCAATACCTGAGCACCACGCTGCCATTAATATCAAATGTAATAAGATATTATATGCATGACAATCACAGGAGGAAATTACAAAGCTCAGAAACTGCCTGGTGGAGCTATGCACAGTTTGCTTTTGCCATGAAAAAGTCAGAGGAAGCCATAATGAATCATTTAGCTGACGAATTTTATCTCTTTTTCTGTTTGCAAACTATCTGCCAGCAGATTGTCATTTTCTCAAACATGTCCATTATTTGGAACTCATCAGTGGACAACTACTTATGTGTCTAATCATGGGCCATTTCTGAAGGATTTGTTGCGGGTGTGCATCCTGCGAAACGTGAGCTGATTTGTGCATCCCATAAACGTGAGCTGATTTGAGCGATTCCCCGGGTCCCGTGATGTGGCTTTCTTCCCTGAGTGGATGTGAGGGTTTGGAAGCCACGGTGGATATTAAGGACTGCGCATCAGAAATGTGCCTAGCATGTCTTTGGCAATATTTGTTGAAGAATAGCTAAAAGCAGATCTGGGCAATATCTAGACCCCTCTATTGCAGGTCAGAGCTACCTGGCTGCCAGAGGGGGATGGTAACACGGGTGGGCTTCCTGGACCTGGCTCTACGCCGTACATCCTGGGTGAGTGCAGCACTGAAATCAAGGGCACAATTTGCCTCTGCAGGCATTGAAACACCCGCTGAAGTCCACGCAACGCTGGCTGCTTTCCTGGCTAATGAGGCTGAGACATTTTCTGCTATAACCTCCTAAATCCAGTGGACTTGGTGACAAGGAGTTACTGAGTCTAGGCCAGCAGGACCAGTATTAACCTAGAGACAGCAAACCATTCCTTTGCCTCCTGAGGATTTTATTTTCTTCTTGCAAGGAACAAATTGCAAGAACCTGATGGAAAGCATCTTCCTTTCCATACCCTCCCTGTTCCCTTCACAGGTCTATGCCAGCTAATGACGATACAAGGGCTGTGCTCTTTGAGGACGTAGTTTATAGGGAGCTTGCACTGACCATTTGCAGAATGAGTTAATGAGCCCGTGGTATGACACTCTGAAGGGAAAGATCTACCAGGCTGCAAAGCACAAGACAAAAGGCTCCAAGTGTGGAATTTGAAACCCTTGACAACACAGGCACCAAGAATAAATCAGAGAGTGAATGCACAGAGGAAACCCTGTGTCTGAACGGTAGCAATAACGATCACAACTCCCATTCATTTTTGTCAAGCACCTCTTATCTGCACCTGTCAGAGGGATT